>UESW01005080.1:206233-247906 GCA_900491605.1 Calamus simplicifolius | reverse complement strand
CCCTTAAAAAAAAAAAACTACTATTACACGAGATCTTGATTAAAATATTGACGAAGAAAAATGAAGGATGATTTGCATAAAGAAAAATCAAAACTTATAAAGAAATAGATTGGAGAGCCTATTGCAATAATTATACTACATTTGTAGTAAGCCAACAAACAAGCAACTCCATGCAAATTGAGCAACTCATTTGCAAGCATTTAGATGGATTTACACAGCACACCATGTTTCATCCTATAACAACTTTCATTAAAAAAAAAAGTAGATCAAATGTATTTATCATCCTTGGTGTATCTTTTACTATATTATTATCAATATAGCATAGATACATTGCATGTTATCAATGTATTATTAGTATGATCATATAAGAAGTTCGTGAATATTTAGCCTTACGTTGATAAGAAGTGTCTTACGTCACGTTATAGATATATATATAAATTAAGTTTGAATGGAGGGTCTTGCCATAAAGGATCAAGGAGGGAGCCGCCACGGTTCCAAGGATTCAAATGCACAGAAGAGAGGAGTCGTTTTTAAACTGGTGCCTTTTGGCACCGGTTTTAGAAAAAAAGTATGGGAATCAAATTTATTGCAAAAAAGGGATTAAAGCGAAAAATGCCATTTTAAATGGCGTTTTCGTTTCCACCTCCTCACCCTTGCTGCGCCACGTCAGCAAAAGATTTTTGATTTTTTACTGGCGTGAAAAAAAAATGATGAACAGAAATCGCCACTTCAAGTGGCGATTTCATGAGATTGAAATCGCCACTTGAAGTGGCGATTTCATGAGAGAAATCGCCACTTCAAATGGCGATTTCGCAAATCACTTTTATCTCCCATGCAAAAAAAAAATGGATAAAAAAAATAATTCTAAATTTAAATTTAATAATATAAAATTAAATAATATATTTTATTTATCTTATTGTAATTTTGAGTTAAATATATATCTATACAGTTTCAAATCTTTGAATTTCAAATCACTCTTTTATCACTTTTAATTAATTGACCTATCTTTACGGAAGTCATGAAGGAATCACGTTCCAAGTTTTCTAACGCTTCGTAAACCGTATCGTTTATCTTCTCGATTTGAAACTATATAGATATTATTTAATTTAAAATAACAATAAAATAAATAAAAATATATTATTTAATTACTCTCCTACTTGATTTGAAACTGTAAGTTATCATCTCTTATCTATACCGTTTCTCTCATCGATTTGAAACTATATAGATATTATTTAATTCAAAAATAATAATAAGATAAATAAAAATATATTATTTAATTACTCTCCTACTTGATTTGAAATGGTAAGTTTTTATCTCTTCTCCTCTTATTAATTACTCTTATATCTGTTTTTTTTTTTTTTGCGTCAGGGGTATAAGTGAGTTGAGAAATCGCCACTTCAAGTGGCGATTTCATGAGATTGAAATTGCCACTTGAAGTGGCGATTTCATGAAGTGGCGATTTCATGAAATCGCCACTTGAAATGGCGATTTCTATTCAACAGAAATTGCCACTTCAAATGGCGATTTCTGTTCATTTTTTTTTCCTCACTGGGCTGACGTGGCGCAACAAGGGTGAGGAGGTGAAAGCGAAAATGCCATTTGAAGTGATGTTTTTCGCTTTAACCTCTTTTTTGCAATAAGTTTGATTCCCACATTTTTTTCTAAAACCGGTGCCAAAAGGCACCAGTTTAAAAAACGACTCCAGAAGAGAGCCTATGGAGTTTGATGGGCAAATAAACAGTGGCTTGATGTGAACCGTTAAGTAAGACTCACGCCAACATGCATGTCAGTGATTACTGATTACCTTCTGTTCTAAATCAACTGAGAGCTATTAATTGAGACTCCAGCTACCGTTCTGACCGCCTTAACTTCAACATGATTTTGTTTTCCAGAATTAAAAAGGGTCCTTTTCCTCCAAATAAAATAAAGTTATATAGTCAATGGCACAGCATGCATGCTGCCATCTCCTGGGGGTGCTCATTCAAACTGGGGCCAAGCCTTATCATTCAAGATCAAATTTTCTTTCTCTGCTTGAACTATCGCAACAAATGGCTGAATCTGTTTGGCCTAGTTTGGTGTCTGTGATCTCTTGTTGACTTGCTTCTTTTTGTCACTGGTTGGGTGAGAGAATTTAGCCTGGTTTCCAAGGTCTCCACTTTTAGAGAGAAATGGAGGTTCAAGAGGTTTCTACTTCACTATAAAATACCTTTATTTTTTTGGTAGCAGAAGTACTAGCTTCTTCCTATTTTTTGGCACTGAACATTATTTGCTGACCAATATTTATGCAATTAGCTGATTTTATTGCTGCAATAGGTTATACATTTCCTTTAGTAAATTAGTATTTCTAAGTCCTTCCATAGACTGAAAAAATACTTGCTCAGTATGAATGGTCAAAGAACTATGCCTAATTAATATATAAGTCTCAGGATATGTTTGGATTAATTGCTGAAGACCAATTTATAGCCATGAACCTTCAAAAACTGATTTAAAGTATCTGATCATAGTCAACTGATGATAAGCTCAATTGACAATTGTTGGCCTTTTAAAATCTGACTATTAATTAGGAACAGCTAGCTAAAGTATCTGTTTGATTTAACAGCTACTTTGAGAATTAAAATAAATATTTAAAGACATGAATGCCTATATCAATCACATTAAATTATATATATATATATATATATATATATATATATATATATATATATATATATATATATATATATATATATATATATTCCAAAGCCTACCGCTTTCCTTTGTCTCCACTATTTCTATAATAATTTTTTCCCCTCCAATCCCACTGCCTTATATGATAAAATTGCTTTTAAATTAATAAAAATAAGAGCTCAATATTAAGTTGCTTATATTTTGTATAAATTAATTATCCATTTATATTCATAAATATGAAATTGTTTATTTATCGATTATAATATATATTTTAAGCTTTATTTTTTTATTTATATATAATGCATGTATATATATATATATATATTTAAAAAACATTATGTTTTTTAAATTATTTAACATTTAAACTAGAATATTTGTAATAAATTTAATTAAAAATAACTAATGTTATCGTCAAATCACGTTCCTCGAACGTCGGGTAACAAAGAGCCTCCTCCTCAACAGGATGCTTGCAAGAAAGTCTCCGGGGAACGGTTACATCGGTGGGGACCTCCGACGCTCAAGTAAGCAACTTGGGAACAGTGAAAAAAGAGCTAAAGGAATTAGCTAGAGAGCTTGAGTTCAGATCCATTCTCTCGTTGCGAGCGAAGGTTCTTATACATGTTCGGAGGTCCTTTTTTTCGCTTTAGGAAGGTGGTTGATTTTGAGGCATTATTGTTTAGCAGTGGACAGATGGCAAGGCTGATATGGACAAGTCGCAACAAACACTGAGCATATCAGAGGTGTCCCGTCCCATCAGCCATTTGCCAGACACGGCGGTACAGATGGTAGGTGGGCTTGGTCATGTCAGGCGTGCGCCGTAACGGATGATGGTCACACGTTGTTGCATATGATTAGTGGGACATGTGGTAGTTGCAAGTGGTTAGTGGGCCACATGGCAGTGTCAAGTGACTCGAGGCCAAGGGGACTTAGAGTCCGAGACCGAAGGGACCTGGGGTCTGAGGCCGAGGGGACCTAGAGTCCGAGGCCAAGGGAACCTTGGGGTCCAAGGTTCTGTCAGTCGTCCCTTCCGTTAGCCTACACGTGGCCTGATCAACCACATCAGATGCCCCCCCACCCCTAAGATGAGGTGGGTTTACTCCCTGCTGGCGAAAAGGGTGCAAAACCTTCAGGTGGCTAATCCCAGTGCATTGCCAACCATAGAGGGGCATGTGTCCCCGGGGATAGAAACCCTTCAACGCAAATGGTGAGAGGAGTCGTAACGCCTCTGCTCCGGTCAATCCACACCATCGGTTCCGTGAAGATCCTTCTCGAAATGGGGAAGTCCTTTCTAAACCCATGGAAAGACCACCGCCATCAGTGCCATCATTGTGCTAACATCACTGATGTCTCATGACTAGCCATAAGCAACGCGCTCCACGCGCTGGGAGTTGGTCGAGGTGACCTCACCAATAGCAGGTGTGCACGTGACCTGCTGGATTAGGCGGGATGATTCGAAAATGATGTAAAGCAAGGGGGCCTTGGACCTGATACTCCGCTTCTAAAACTTTCGTCTTCGTCTTCAAGCCCGTACCTTGCCCAAGCCTCTCCTTCCTTAACCTTGCTGCCTCCCTCGCCACTCTTCTCTTTCATCCAGGTTAGTCCTCCTGATCCTTCCCAGTTCTTCCTTCATCATGGCTTCCTCTTCTCCTTCTTGGTCATCTTCTGCCCCACCCGAGGATCGTCTGTCCTCCTCGCGGGTGCGAGCTTCCCCATCCCCCATGCCTGCGTGGTCCTCCTCTCCCTCTCCTTCCTTCGAGGACCTCGTTCCTCTGTCCTGGAGGTAGATTGTCAGTCGGGCCCCCATCAAGGGTCGTCCGATGGGTGCCGGTCCTTCACCTAGGGCTAGGGCGGAATCCCTGGAAGGAGCCACCTCCACCCTGTCCGATCAAGAATTAGCAAACATTAGGGCTCAATATGGGGTTCCGAGTAGCGTCCGGCTATTCATCCCCATCTTCAATGATAGGGTGACATCCTTCCGCCTCGAGAGGATCACTCTGTATGAGGCATTCCTCAAGGAGGCCTCCGACTACCTCTCCATCCCTTCATCATCAACCTTCTTGACCTATTTTCCTTAGTGCCCGCGCAGTTGGTCCCGAATTCCATTCAGACCATCTACAGTTTCTTGGTATTGTGTCACCTTCATGGCGTAGAGGCTAGGGTTTTTCTTTTTGTAGCTTCTACACCCTCCACCAACAATCGGATTGGTGGGTGTTTCAGCCCAGGCCTGGCCGAGCCCTCCGGTTGGGTCTCCCCATATCCGTTAAAGGATGGAAGACCCAATTTTTCTTCACCGACCTCAAGGGGGTGAGGGCAAGGTGGGGGGACCCGAATGTAGGACCAAACAAGAATTCGATAGTGGCCCCAAGGGACAAGGAGGCATTTGGGCAACTGCTATCGACAGTGGTTCCTCACTGCAACCGGCTCCTGTCCAAAGAGAATCTCTAGCTCGCGAGTATCCTTCTGAGCGGTGGTGAGAAAACGAAAACCTTTCCCCAACCCTTCTTCCCTCGTCTGCTTCTTTCTCCCCCCTTTTTTTGAGTGGCTCTGACCTGCCTTGACTTGCACAGATATGAGGCCACCGACCGAGATGCTGATGAGGGTGATCACAAAGAGGCAGAGGGCCACGGGTAAGACTGGAGGATCGAAGAAGAAACCTTGGCCCCAGGCCCCTGCCTCCCATCTGACGGCCAGCAGGCGGGTGAGGAGGCCGCCCCTTCGGTCATCCAGCCAGCTGCTTCGCCGATCGCTCCGTCGGTCGACCCATCAGCAGCCTTGGCGATTGACTGACTGTTGACACCCCTCTCAGAGGAGCTGAGGGCCGCGACAGTTCTCTCGAGTGCCAAGCTAGCCACCCTCGGTGCGGAACCATCAGAGCCTGCAGTCGTGCCAGCACCGGAGGAAGGCCCGCCTACGGGTAGAGATGCTGCGACATCTGTGCCTTCATCCTCGTCCGACCCTGGGGAAGGAGGACCAAGGTGGACCCCCCCGGGTGTCCCTTGCCTACAACGGTCACACCGCCGAGCGACTAATAGCAAGGGTCTGCCTACCGGAGCTCCAAGTGGAGTTCAGCCAATTGCACACTCCCGCCATCCTTTAGGAAGCCTTCACGGCGCACTTATGGGTAAGTGTCTCCTCTGCCCCCTTATAATTTTTTTTGCTTCTGTGTACTAACTAAGGCTTTTCTCGTGCAGGTAGTGAACTCTCTGTCAGCCTTGAGGGACACCATCCTTCGGAGCCACCATGCCCATCAGACGACCTTGGCCGCCATGGCTAGGGTAGAGGCGGCCCGAAGGGAGGCCGAGGCGACCGAGAGGGCACTGTGGGCAACCCGAAGGGAGGCTGAGGAGGCCAAGAAGACCATGGAGCTATTCCAGACGGAGGTCGAGGAGACCAAGCGGCAAGCAGCGGCCGACCTGGGGCATGCCTGTGCTGCAGAGGCGAGCTGGGGGCCTACTGACTCCGACTGGATATGGTGATCCAGGAGGACAAAGGAATTTGAGGGCCAAGATGAAAGCACCGAGGAGATTGCTTGGATGGCCGATGCCCGGGTCGCCGATGCCATCGCCCAAGCAGACGATGCCCTTCTGAGAGCATGAGCTGCCAAGGAAAGGGCTACGACGGCGGAGATGGCGGCAACAGAGGCTATGTAGCACTTCCGAGGCTCCACTGCCTTTGCTGAAGAGGTGGCGGAAGGCTCCATCGATGTCTACCTCCAGGGCTTCCGCCATGAGAAGGAGAAGGCCGCGCGAGTCTTCGGGGTTGCCAGCCTCAACGACATTGAGCCCGACGCCTTCAAGGGGCCGGAGGAGTCATCCGATGGTGGATCTGTGCCGACCGATGCCTGAGGGCCCACTCATGTACTTTTTCTTTTACTCCTGTTATTGTATCAAAATCTAACTTGAGTCGGCATTTTGTAAACATTCACCAAGTAATGAAAATGATTGATTTTCCTTGAAATTTGCCTTAAAAGACTCTCTGAATACTTAGCTCAAAGTAGTGTGTCTTCTACTTAGTTCGCCTTTGTAGGATTCCTGATAGGGCTGCATACTTAGTTCGCCTTTGTAGGATTCCTAATAGGGCTGCATCGGCCCTGGTGGGGTCATTGTATTCGTCTGCTTACCATGAGAAAGTCCGCAACTTCGTTGCCGTGTGGGATCGGATCCCTGGGGAAGTTTTGAGGTTGGCTTCGAAACTTTTCTTTGTGGAAACTCAAGGTTGGCCTCGGGGTGTCAGTCTTGTAGTAGGTTTGTAGTGTCAATCGATCACCAGGGCTTCAGGGCTGGTCGGGGTCAGTCCTTGGTGTCGAGCCGATCTCGGGATTTGATGCTGAGCTGGCCTTGGGCTTTTAGCACCAACCGAAGTCGGGCTTTGGTGACGAGCTAGCCTCGAGCTTTCAGTGCCGACCAGAGTCGGGCTTTGATGCCGAGCTAGCCTCAGGCTTTCAGTGCCGACCGGAGTCAGGCTTTGGTGCCGAGCTGGCCTCGGGCTTTCAGTGCCGACCGAAGTCGGGCTTTGGTGCTGAGCTAGCCTCGGGCTTTCAATGCTGATCGGAGTATGGCTTTGATGCCGAACTGGCCTCGGGCTTTCAGTACCAACCGGAGTCGAGCTTTGGTGCTGATCTGGCCTCAAGCTATCAGTGCCGACCGGAGTCGAGCTTTGGTGACGAGCTGGCCTTGGGCTTTCAGTGCCGACGAAGTCGGGCTTTGGTGCCGAGCTGGCCTCGGGCTTTTAGTGCCGACCGAAGTTGGGCTTTGGTGCCAAGCTGGCCTCGGGCTTTCAATGCCGATCAGAGTCGGGCTTTGGTACTGAGCTGGCCTTGGGCTTTCAGTGCCGATCAGAGTCGGGCTTTGGTGCCGAGCTAGCCTCAGGCTTTCAGTGCCAACCAGAGTTGGGCTTTGGGTTGAAAGGGTGAGATACTCGAACATATCTTTATTAGCCAAAAAGGGTAAGTTATTTCAAGTTCACGAAAGAATGAAATATTTAAATCCATAATCAAATGTTGATGTACATTACTGATAGTACCGATGGAGGTTGTCAGAATTCTAAGTTCGGGGGAGTGGCTTCCCATCAAGTTCCTCGATTTGGTATGCTCCATGGTGGAGGACCTCGGTGACCCGATAAGGTCCTTCCCAATTCAGTGACAGCTTGCCTCCTTCCATTGGCCTTGAGACCTTGGCTCACCTAAGGACCAGGTCCCCTAGTAGGAATGCTCTGGGGCAGACATGAGTGTTGTAATACCTAACGGCCCGCCGGTGATATGCAGCCATCCTAAGCCATGCTCGATCGTGCACCTCCTCGATGAGGTCGAAGTTGGCTCACAGTCGGCTTGAGTTATCCTCCTCATCATATGACTCCGTCCGAGGACTTGGGATGCCAATCTCCGCATGGATGACAGTCTCAGACCCGAACACGAGGCTGAAGGGGGTCTCACTGGTGGGAGCCCGCGGCATCATGTGATAGGTCCATTGTATGTTGGGAAGTTCTTCCATCCATCTTCCTTTGAAGTCATCTAACCATGCTCTGATCCCCTGGAGGATAGTGCTGTTCCTCACCTCGGCCGCCCCGTTGGTTTGACGATGACCGATGGAGGTAAACCGCTGATGGATGCCCACCTCAGTGCAAAATCCTCTGAAGGGAGCGTTGTCGAATTGCCGGCCATTGTCGGTGATGAGGGTATGTGGCAATCCAAATCGATAGATTATAGACTTCTAGAAGAAGGATCTCACCTTGCTCTCGGTGATCTTTGCCAGTGCCTCGGCCTCAACCCATTTGGTGAAGTTGTCGATGGTGACTAGTAGGAACCTATGTTGGCCAGAGGCCGGGGGAAATGGTCCTAGGATGTCCATCCCCTATTGAGCAAAGGGCCAAGGGGGCTTAGTTGAGAGGTCAGCTGTCGTTGGATGTTGGCGTGTCGCTGATAGCTATTGCATCTTCAAACTAGCTCGGAGGCATCTTTCTTCATTGTGAGCCAGTAATACCCCTAGCGCAGAGCCTTGTATGCCAATACTCTACCCCCTAGGTTGCTCCCACAGATGCACTCGTAGATCTCATGGAGGATGTAATCGGCGTTTGTAGGGCCAATGCGCTTGAGGATTGGGTATGAGAAGGACCTTCGGTACAGCTGCCCATCCAGTATCAGGAATTTGGGAGCTCGCTGTTTAAGTAGCCTGGCCTCCGCCGGGTCCTTGGGGAGGGCACCATCGGTAAGGTACTGGACGTAAACATCCATCCAAGTAGGCTCTGGGTGATCGACAGGGCCTCCTCAGCGGCCTCGATGCTCAGGACCTCCAGATGCTCTACGTATGTCCTTCCTAGGGCCCCGTCGGCCAAGGTGGCCAAACGAGACAATGCATCGGCTGTGGCGTTCTCACCCTTGGGAATTTAACTGACACAAAAATAAGCAAAAAGGGAGGCCTATGATTGGACCTTACTTAGGTAATGGGATATAATGGGATCTCGGGCCTTGTACTCTCCAGCGACTTGTCTGAAGACAAATTGGGAGTCAGTGAAGGCTCTAAGATGCCTTACTCCGAGCTCCTTGGCAAGCTTCATTCCCGCTAGCAAGGCTTCATACTCTGCTTGGTTGTTGGTAGCGGAGAAAAGGAAATGGAGGGCGTACTTCACCGCTTCTCCCTCTGGGCTTGCTAGGATGAGTCCGGCTCCACTCCCTTGGGAATTCGACACACTGTCCACATGGAGGATCCAACCCTCTCTTCGTGCCTCGGCTGTTATGTCTGAGGACACCGAGTGGGGTTCCTCCGACTACTTCTTGACCCACGTGCACTCGACCAGGAAGTCATAACACCTAGGACTTCATCGCCGACCTTGGCCAGAATGATAAGTCAAATTCCCCTAACTTGATGGTCCACTTCGTCAGCCGGCTAGAGGTATTAGGACGAGACAAGATCGCTCTGAGCGGCTGGTCCGTAAGCACCACGATAGGATGGGCTTGGAAGTAAGGCCTGAAATATTAAGCATAGACGATCAAGGGAAAAATGATCTTTTTGGTTTTAGAGTACCTAATCTCCGCGTCATGAAGCACTTTGCCGGTGTAATAAACCGGCCTCTGCATCCCATCGGCGTCCATGCGGATGAGCATGGAGCTGACCGCCTCGGGGGAAGCCGTGAGGTAAGGAAGAGCTCCTCCTCACCGCGCGGCTTGGACAACAACGATGGAGTGGACAGAAACTTCTGCAACTCCTCGAAGGCTTTTTGACAATTTTTTGTCCACTCGAAGTCGTTGACCTTGCACAGTGCTTTAAAGAATGGTAGGCATCTCTTTGCTGACTTGGATAGGAAACGGCTCAGAGCTGCAACACTTCCAATCAAACACTGCACCTCCTTCTTGTTAGTTGGGGGTCTCATGTCAAGGATGGATCGGATCTTGTCGGGGTTCGCCTCGATCCCCCGCTGTGTCACCATAAAGCCTAGGAACTTGCATGCTGTAACCCCGAATGCGCACTTGCGGGGATTCAGCCTCATATGAAACTGGTGGAGATTGATAAAGGTCTCCGCCAGGTCAGTAACATGGTCACCGGTGCAGATACTTTTGGTTAGCATATCATCCACATACATCTCCGTGTTGCACCCGATCTGGTCCTCAAAGACCTTGTTCATCAGCCTTTGGTAGATGGCTCCAGCATTCTTTAGTCCGAAGGACATTATCTTGTAATAGTAGATGCCCTTCTCTGTCATGAACGAAGTAGCTTCCTTGTCTACCGGGTCCATCTTGATTTGGTTATACCCTGAGAAGGTGTCCATGAAGCTGAGGGTCTCATGGCCAGACGTGGCATCCATCAACTGGTCGATTTAAGGCAGTGGAAAGCTGTCCTTGGGGTACACCTTATTAAGGTTGGTGAAGTCAACACACATCCTCTAGCTCCCACTGGCCTTACGGACCATCACCACATTGGATAGCCAGTCTGAATAGTGAACCTCTCAGATGTGGCCGGCGGCCACTAGCTTGCGGACCTCCTCATCAATGGCCTTCTGTCCATCGAAGGTGAAGCTCCTCTTCTTCTGCCGGACAGGCCGACATCCTGGGTTGATATTGAGCTGATGGGTGATAACCTCCCAAGGTATGCCTGGCATGTCAGACGCCGACCAAACGAAGATATCAGAATTAGCTCGCAAGAAAGCGAGAAGATGATCTCGTGCCTCCTTGGGGAGAATGGCCCCGATCTGGACCGTTCTCACCGGGTTCTCTCCCAGCGAAAAGGTCAACAAATGCTCAGCCGGCTCCCCCCTCCTCTCCAAATTTTGGGGGTCAAGCGACTCAGGCACTGGTGCAGCCATCACCCCCTGAGGGCTGGGGGCTGTATGATAGCAGAGTGGCACTGGGTTCCGCTCCCTGTGCATCTCTCCGACTCCCTCACGAGTGGGAAATCTTATAAGCAGCCTCTTGGTGGAGATGATGATGTTTAGAAGGTTCAGACCAGGTCTCCCGAGGATGGCATTGTAGGCCAAGGGAAGTCGGACAACTAGAAAGTTCATGAAGACTGTGCTCTAACACGGCGACGTCCTGGCTATGACCGGGAGAGTGATCTCTTCCTCAACCCTCACGGAGTCTCCAGTGAAGTCCATTAGGGGCATGGTCATAGGCCGAAGGGAGCTGAGGGACAAGTGCATTCAAACAAAGGCATCGTAACTGAGAACATCGACCGAACTTCCACTGTCAACCAAAATTCTCTTTACAGGGTGCTTTGCGATCGTCATAAACACGACGACGCTATCATCATTGTTATTAACTGCCCCCTCTAGGTCCCTTTTAAAAAAGGGAATTACAGAATCTAACCCCTCATCACTCCACGGCCTCTTCGAAGTGCTGCCTACCCTCCAAGAAATCATAGCCATTGTCTTCTTTGTCGGGGCATTATCGATGCTGACATGGGAAGGTGGAGGTGCCGATGGGCTAGGCGCATTCGGGTTTCCCCTCTGGATAAACTTCCCTAGGTGGCCGCATTGGATGAGGTCCTCAATCACCTTCTTTAGCTGGCGACAGTCTTCTGTGTCATGGCCATGGTCCCGATGGAAACGACAGTAAAATTTTTTGTTGCAGGGGCCCCTGGCTTCATAGGAGGAGGGCGCTGAAGATACAACTCGCCCTCGATTTCCATCAGAATGTGGGATATTAGGGTTAGCAGGAGGGTAAAGGGTCCCTCCCTGGGGGCGAGTGCTCGCGGTCGGCTGTCCGGTCGGCGCGGAGGCTCGGGCCTCCTGGGTCGAGCCTCAACAGGCTCGGGACGGACCTGCTTCTTGCTGGAACCCCCATCAGCCTCGCGCCAAGAAGAGTCGGCCTTGTCAGCGCAGATATACTTCTGCACTCGGCTCAGTAGTTCGACGTAGGAACCGGGGGG
The DNA here is from genome assembly GCA_900491605.1 of Calamus simplicifolius. Classification (NCBI taxonomy): domain Eukaryota; kingdom Viridiplantae; phylum Streptophyta; class Magnoliopsida; order Arecales; family Arecaceae; genus Calamus; species Calamus simplicifolius. Next base: position 235,883 of record UESW01005080.1, on the reverse strand, counting down.
CTTCTTGTCGACGGAGTAGGCGAAGCGGGATGGGCGGAGCCCTCGCTTCAAAGCCAGAGTGGCCACCGAGTCTTTGAAATTATAGACTTCGAGCATGGCCTCTTTGAACCGGGCTACGAAGTCCCTTAACAACTCGCTGCTCCTCTACTGAACGATGAACAAACTGTCGGCCACCTGCGGGATCTTCCAGCACGCATCGAAGTGCGCTAGGAAGGCCCTCTCCAGCTGCCGGAAGGAGTTGATGCTACGTGGCGGCAAACGGGAGTACCAAGCATGGGCAACTTTTCGAAGAGTGGTGGGGAAGGCGATATAGAGGAGGGAGTCGGTCGCCCCCTGGACTTGCATGAGGGCCTTTTAGCTCTCCAGGTGGTCCAGGGGGTTGGTGGTGCCATCGTATGGTTCCAATTGAGGAAGGCGGAACCGGGTCGAGATCGGTTCCTCCATGATGCGGTGGGACAGCGGAGGATGACTATCATAATCCGCCTCCGGCGGGTTTGTGATTCTGCGACTGAGCTCCTCCAGCCGCTAGTTGTACTCATACAGCCGTCGCTCGGCCCAACGAGTGATTCGGCCATCGAAGGACCCCTCCCTCAAAGATCCCGAGGATGGGGAGGGGTGGTGCCAATGTGGACGTGTGCGCTCCGTGTCCTTCCCGTGCCGCCGCTTGGAAGAAGCGCTGGCATGGAAAGAAGGAGATCGGGGCCTCTTGGAGGCGGGTGAGGCGTGACAACGATGGGTCTCCCGTAGAGGAGATCTCCTACGGATGGACTGTTGACTGGGCTGGACCATCCCCGGGACCGACAAGGGCGGTTCTGGGTGCCGCTGCGCGGCCGCCAGCTATTGTTGCAGCTCCTGAACCGCCGCCACAAGTGATTGGACTTGCATGGTCAGGGCGGCGATTCGATCATCATGGGGTGGTGGCGGTGGCTGTGCAAGAACACCGGCCTGAGGAGCGAGGAGATCGATCTCTGGCTACTTAGCTCCCTGGCGATACCCCTGGCGCAGCTAGTGGAAATCTCCTGTATGCGTGTCACCACCATCTTCTTGCTTGTTTAGGAAAAAAGGGTTGTAGCTGGCTGGTTCGAAACTTTCTACCTCTTCTCCCCCTACCTGGCGTACTAATCTGTTGCCGCCAAATCACATTCCTCGAACGTCGGGTAACGGAGAGCCTCCTCCTCAATGGGGTGCCTACAAGAAAGTCCTCGGGGACCGGTTGCACTGGTGGAGACCCTCCGATGCTCAAGTAAGCAACTTGAGAACAGTGAAGAAAGAGCTAAAGGAATTAGCTAGAGAGCTTGAGTTCAAATCCCTTCTCTCATTGCGAGCGAAGGTTCTTATACTTATCCGGAGGTCCTTTTTTTCGCTTTAGGAAGGTGATTAATTCTGAGACATTATTGTCTGGTAGTGGACAGACGACAAGGCTGATAGGGACAGGTCGCAACAAACATTGAGCATGTCAGAGGTGTTCCGTCCTGCCAGTCCCTTGCCAGATGCGGTGCCACAAATGGTAGATGGGCTGGTCATGTCAGGCGTACACCGTAACGAATGGTGGCCATGCACTATTGCATATGATTAGTAGACCACGTGGCAGCTGCAGATGGTTAGTGGGCCACGTGGCAGTGTCAAGCGGTAGAGTCCGAAGCCAAGGGGGCTTGGAATCTGAGGCCAAAGGGATCTTGGGGTTCGAGACCGAGAGAACCTGAAGGTCCAAGATTTTGTAAGTCGTTCCTTCTGTTAGCCTACACGATTAGCCGCATCAACTAACAATAATCATTAACTAAATTTCTGTCATCCCATCCAAATTAAAGAATCTGCGTTAATGAATCGTATTTTGAAGCAGCCGGAGCTAGCTAGCGCCCAGCTCGAAGATCAAGCGGATTAGTTTGATCACCTTTTATTGCCTGCGAGCTAGGTACCATGACCAAACGCTAGCTTCGGAGAGCATTGATGATCAGGACAGAAGATCGAAGAGGGCATGCAGTCAAGCATCTTCATGACAGAACTAGTCCTACCTGTCTCGCACCCATTGAAACCCATTGAAGGTGAAGCTCTCCAAAACGTACGTGCGCTCTGAAAAAATAGGTCAGGTTCGTATGCAATTAATTAAATTAATGCCCCATTGTTTCCCACGGGCGATGATTCCCCTACACTCCTATGCATATAATTTATTAATATTTATTTCACATGTCATTCCAACAAATTTTCAAGCCAGATATTGATTACCCCTTAAAAATAAAAAATAATAATTCTATAGAGAATGAAAATTGTTGATACTTTTTTTTTCTTTTTTATGACAAAGATTTGAGTTCCTCTTGTTCTATGCATTCTACGTAACCATTATAGCTGATTGATCCTAATTTTTTGTTCTGCTTCATTCTAACTAGAGCTTGAGAAAATTAGACGGCAGGTTCTTTGATATAAAGCATGTGATTAAAAATTTTAAATTTGATGTAGTAGTCGAATATATGCGATAAATAAATGATTCATTAATTTTTGAGTAGTCTCGCATTATAAGGACACATCATGAACTTATTATTATTATTATTATTATTTTCATCGGCACCGCTTCAGTATGCAATTTATTATGGATTACACGTCAAATAAAACTTTTGCCTTTTTAAAAAAGAAAAAAAATTCAAACAAAACCTGAAAAAAAAAGGAAGAAACTACGGTGCATCTACGTACCCTCCCTGCAGACCTGTGTATTCTCATTCTCTCTTGCTTTTTGGTTCATGATCTTTATTGGACGGTGAAACAAACACGCCAGATTTCTTTTGGTGAATAGATGTCTAGATTCATGGATACATGTTCTTCTTCTTTCATGCATAAACAAAATTCTATAATTTTTGAAAAACAAGAGAAATGCGTAGATTAATCGATCTCGATCTCTCTTCTAGCACACAGAAATAGGCCATGGTCTCGTGAAATAATAATAATATTAATAAATTTCTGATGATTATAAATTGTTGTGAGGAAGTTTAGTTTGCCTCACGCATGTCGTGCGGAGTTCAAGATCGTGCGCTTGTACTTGCACGTGCCGACATGACATGTGGACTCCATTGTCGTGTCCTTGAATAAAATTCTTGAACCGCCACGAAGCTACCCGGAACCGGCCCACGTACGCTGCGTGCGGTTTCTCGCTTTTTTCATCGCGAGTTGACATTCATGAGCATTGACGTTCACTGTCTTGTTCCCATATTGTCTGAAATAATAACAAGAGGAGCTGGAGCCAACACGGCTGTTGACGGGACAGCGATGACCATATCTCAACATGTAGGATATAAGATATAGACGATGAGTAAATCATGTCCTACTGTGTTATTTAAATTTTGCAATCTGATGTATCTGAACTGATTCATACTAGACTAGTATGATGTTCGTCTTTATCAAAAAAAAATAAAAATAAAATAAAAAAAAAAACAAACAAACAAGAGGAGCGAGAGCGATACCTTTGCCGCTCCACCTCACTCCTGTTGGTAGTACCATGGTATATATTTTAATATATTTTTATACATAAAAAAAATTTATTCTCACGTAAATTAATATTTTATTTTAGAAATAAATATTAAATTTATTAATTTGCTAAGTAAAATCTTAATTTCATCTCTAGAGTGGATAATGCATGCATGCTTTGAAATTTATTTAAAAACTTGATGATAAGGAGATAATTAAATTATTAAGATTTGCTAATTAAACAGAGATCGAAAAAGATCAAGAAAAGAGTGACATGAAATTTTCAAATCAAATTTCTCTCTAATTTAGCTATTGACTATTATTATATTCATCACCATCTATGTTCTTTGATCTGCAATTAATTTATTGCGGAAAAGTCCGGGATGGGATGCTCCAAGCTTTCATGCATGATTGCTGCCCCCAGACCAAGTGGTTAGCGACGTCGGCGATGCACGCTAGGGTACCATATGACCCTCTCTCTATCATGTATATATATACTCCGATGATACGTCATGCAAGCATAAGCATGGCAATAGCTTGCAATGACGAGCAGTCTTGGTCACGTGCCATGCGCTTTGGGTCCTCATGGTAATTTGATTAAAATTTTAAAAGAACACATGATCATATCATATGATACTAATTAAATATATAACAGTTAAAATTTATTTTCATACATATATATATTTATGCTTTCTTTAATTTATGTCAAAGCTTTTTTTTTTTTTCTTTCTTTCTTAATTGCTTCTATTGAATTAATGCATCATTGGATTAAATTTACTTCCAGCAGGCAATAAATAATGATAGCCCACATCCAAAATTTTCAATGTTGAAACCTATTCCAGCAGTAAAATCATTACTGTTCTAGACTTGATGATCAAATTTGAGATGCCTATCGTATCATTTCAAGCAAGGCAAATTAAAGCTACGACGTGGAAGACAGCTCGCACGGTACCTTCAAAACTCGATCTATTTCTACGAATTTTGAGAAGGGAAAAAAACAAAAAAAGACAACAAAGAAGAAAAGAAGAAGAAGAGAAATAAGAAAAGAAAAAGAAAACTGACATATATTTGTCCCTTATTGTCCAAATACCAATGCTCGGTGCATTGTTGTTCCCCAATATATTTTTATAATGATATGAGCTATTCTCGTAAAGTCCAGGTGGTTGGGTCATGCATAAAGGCCGCGTCTACCCATTTCCCCCTTAAAAAGGTCGCATCGAAAAGGTTATGGCCCTTATTTATGACTTTCGGGTATTATCATTTACTTCCCATGAATATTTTGAACACCAAAACACCTGCATCCTTCCCATTCTCAGCCTTCCTACATTTCTCCCAGCAAGAACTTTCCTCTCTTAATTATCCACTCCCCCCCTCTTCTTCCACCTCCTCCTCTCTCCCTTTCACCCAGCCGCTAACGTCTCCTAATTCTACTTTTAATTCTCATCTTTCTCTTTCTGTCTCTCTCTCTCTCTCTCTGGTCCTCCAAGTAGGTTGATTAATGATGATCGAGTTCTAAGCTGTAAACCATCACTGCTCCTGCCATCCCCCCTTATAAAACCCCCCACTAAGCCTCCTATTGTTGTTGCACACGTACGAAACCCCGGCCACTAGCTTTACACCATGAAGTCCAAAGCCCTGCTCTCCCTCTTCACCCCTATCCAACTCCTCCAAGCCTCCTTCTTCCTCCTCTTGGCTCTAACTCTAACCCTCCATGCCCTCCTCTCTTCCACTTCCACCATCCTCCTCAACCAAAAGCTCCTGCTCTTCCTCTCCTCCCATAGAGCCCTCCTCTTTTCTCTTCTTTGGTGCACTCTGGTAGCCCTCCTTGCCTACCTCTCCACGAGGCCTCGCCCGGTCCTCCTCCTTGACTACGCCTGCTTCAAGCCCGACGCCGACCGCAAGTGCAGCTACGAAGTCTGCGAGTATTTCGTCCGAAGAAGCCGCCGCTTCTCGACCACAAGCGAGGAATTCATGCGCGGCATCTACCTCAAGTCCGGCCTCGGCGACGAGACCTACGCGCCACCATTCATCTTCCAGACCGACTACGAGGCCAAGCTCCGCTCCGCCCTGCAAGAGGCCGAGGAGGGCATGACCGCCGCCGTCGACGCCGTCCTCTCCAAATCTCACGTTCCCGCCTCTGCCATCGACCTGCTCATCGTCACCTGCGGTATGTTCACCCCCTCCCCCTCCCTCTCCACCCTCCTCGTCAACCGCTACCGCCTCCCCGACACCGTCGCCACCTATAACCTCAGTGGCATGGGGTGCAGCTCCGGCGCCGCCGCCATAGACCTCGCCGGAAGGATCCTCGCCACCTCACGGCGAGTCCGCTACGCCCTCGTCGTCATCACCGAGAGCATAAGCCTCAACTGGTACTTCGGCGACAACCGTTCGATGCTGGTTACCAACTGTATCTTCCGCGTCGGCACCGCGGCGGCGCTGCTGACCAACGACGGGGCTAGCCAGAGAGCTGCCAAGATGGAGCTCCTCCACTCACTTCGGACCCACCACGGCGCCGACGAGGCCTCCTACCGCGCCGCTTTCCAGGAGGAGGACGACGCCGGCAACCCCGGCATCGCCTTGAAGAAGGATCTCATCCGCGTCGCCGGCGAGGGCCTCCGGGCCCACGTAAGAATCCTGGCTCCGAAAGTGCTGCCGTGGGCTCAGTTGCTGCAGTACGCTTACCGGACGGTGACCGGATGGGTGAAGGAACGTGAGGAGAAGCAGCACGTGCCGGACTTCACCACGGCGTTCGAGCACATGTGCATCCACACGGGCGGGAAGGCGGTGATCGATGCGGTGGGCCGGCTCATGAGGCTCGACGACCGGGTGACCGAACCGGCCCGGATGTGCCTCCACCGGTTCGGCAACACCTCTACTAGTTTGACGTTCTACGAGCTGGCCTATCTCGAGGCCAAGGGGAGGATTAGAAGCGGGGACCGGGTTTGGATGCTGGCTTTTGGAACCGGGTTCAAAGTTTGTAGTTTGGTCTGGAAGGCGTTGAAGGATTCGGGCATGGATGCTGATAACCCGTGGAGGGACTGCATCCATAGGTACCCGCTTAAGGCTTGGTAGTTTAGGATTCGATGGGGAAAAAAAAAATGGAATAATAATACTATACCGAAGGTTGAGAAAGTTTCTATACAAAGAAGGTATGAAACAGAGTCAGGTAGAAGAAAACACTTGCTCTGATTCTTCCATCTCTAACAAAGTTTAGAAATGGATTTGCTGCTGATGATAATATTAATAATGATGATCATAAGTTGTAATGTGTGACAAGGTTTTGTCTTATTATTGTATTTTTATTTTTGTTATTTTTAGGGTTGTATTGGATGGATATGGGGATACGGCAATAGCAATATTTGAAGGAAAATATTTGTTCCTTTAAAACCTAATTTTTTTTCCCCTATTAAAAAACACGGCAAGGATGGGGATGGAAATCCTTATTCATTGCTCACTGGAGGTAGGCCCGTACTTGAATGCCTGAGATGTGCTCTGGCCCCTTTTATTATTGGCTATTAATGCGATCGTCTCCATTTATTTTCCTCCAAGATATGCACCTACTTCATATTACATTTATTAATATAATTAACTCATCCTAATCACCATCCACTTAGATTATTAAATCCATGCATCTCATTTTTTCACTTTGTAAGTACTATAGATAGATGATTTAATATCCAACCAATTCTTTATGTATATCACTACAAGTATAAACAACTTACAAAATAAAATATAAAATAAAAATAATACTAAATGGATCCTAAGCGCATCCAATCCAATCACTCCTTCCCTAGTAGCAAGTGATTATCGAGCATGCATTATATATGGATGGATAATGTTTTAAATTTGACTCCCTTGATTTAAACCAAAAAAAATGGAGAGTTCGAAACTCTAATGCAGCATATTATGGATGTAACATGGGATTCATTAATTTATATGTCCATTGGTATCAATTATGCTGGAGGAATTAATGGTATGTCTACTGGTATTAGTGATGCTAGACGGAAGTTATTTAAACTTAGATCGAGTCTCTAACTCAACCATCATTTTTTTTTTTTTTTTTTGTTACAAACGGTGATCAAACTATTTTGATTGAGTCAAGCCCATTTATCGGAATATAAAATTTGAGAGAGCATAGGCGGGTACAGATCACTCGGCGTCCAATACCACAGTCCAGAATGGTGGGCTACCTGAGCAGCAATCCAGTCGGCCGCTGAATTAGCCTCCCAGTAAATGTGCAAAATCTGGACCGACTCAACCTGATGAAGCACAGACCGAATATTACGTATCATAGGATTGGTCAGAATGGGGTCGCCCAACTCCTGACTGAGCCAGCGCACCACAGTGGTAGAATTACCCTCAATAATAAGCCTACGAATACCTAAGGTACGTATAACGTAGGAAATGCCAGCCCACACAGAACTCAATCACCATTGCACCTACTAAAAACTTACATCCATCGGCCATGGTTTGTCCTTGCTTCATGATCGAGTGGCCCGTGATAGCTTCCTCATGTACGTACCATTGGATAGCTTGTATCATGTGTTAAATGTGAAACTGAGTATCCATCTAAGATGGATCGGAAATCATGAAAGTCACCACCATGCTGGAATAATGTGTGCCTGCTTGCAAATCCAATTCATGCCACCATCTATTCGATTGACTGTGCCGAGATGTGCACAAAAATAAAATAAACCGTTAAATCAATTTTTAGATTGGATTGAACTGAATTTTTTTTTATTCATTGATCTTATTTTTGATTTTAAATTTTTAAACCAAAAAAGTTGATTTGACTTTGATTTAAATTTTTAAAAAATTAATATAAAATGAATTGAACTGAACATATATATATATTAATTATAGATTTTTATTTGCATTATAATTAAATTTATTTTACTAGAAATATATGTGAATGATGTGCAATGCGAAAGTCATATCTTTTTTCATTATGAAAAGTTGGAACATGTAAACTGATAAATCAAATTAAAATTAAACTAAATTTTTTAATTTAATAAAAAAATTTAATTCAAACTAATTTAATTTTTAAAAATATATTCTTTAAAAACAATCCCTTCCTTTAGGCTCCTGCATTAGTTAGCCAATTAGAATGAAGAAATTTAGGTAATTAAGTCTTAGATTCTAAAAGTAATTTTAAACCGATGCATTCTATCCTAACATACCTATCAACACCCCCACTCCCTTGCCAAGGATGAAATTTAGGCAAGTCTTAAATTCATCATATTGCTTTTAGTTTCCATTCAAAATATGGACCACGTGCTAATTTAGCAAATTAATGCATTAAAAATTTGATGGTCCCTCCAAGGACAACCAAAATCCAGCCTAAGATAGCCATTGATTACCGCTCCAATTAAGATGCTAGGACTAACTATATAGCTCAAATTAATGGTATGCCGTAGCATCTCAAATAAAAATCACACTAGAAACCATTATCATTGATTAAGGCATATTGATGTGGCTAAAATTGCATCGAACGATCAAAGATCCAACATGCTTCGAAATATATTGCCACCTATTTATCTAAATGGTAAAAATCAAGGTTTTAACCAAAAGCATTTAAAATTTTACATAAAACGAAATGTCTCACATCTCTTCCTACTCCCCCGGCCTAATTAGACATTTTCGATACTTACTTGAAATATTTTTTTAAATATTTATAAAAATTTAATATTTTATTTAATTTTTAAATATATTTTTAAGATAAATTAGATATATTTAAAATTGATTATAATATATTATAATCAAATAAACAAAGAACAAAGCAGTTGAGATCGATCCCAAAATTCTCGGAAAAGGAAATGGGATGGTAAAACGTAGCCCTTTACCATCAAAACTTGTCATTGGTTAAATTTACGCTCTCTCTTTCACGAACAATGAAATTGGAATTCTAATCGTAACAGGCACACACACACAAAAAAAAAAAAAAAAAAAAATCATTACCAACGATGGCAAATTAGCATTACAAATTCAACATAAAGATCCTGCTGCTGCTAGCGCTGCTCTTACGCTACATGCACCATTTTATGCTGCCAGAGAAGGCACAGCCATGTCTTTTGTGGGTCATCGAGCTGCAGCTTTCCAACTACAAGAGATGGATCAACAATAATGGAGGATATACTTAGGCAATCAAGACACAAATTTGGATGAACTCCACATCAGATGAAATCACAGAACAATATGAAGTTTGGCTCGATGTCATTAATTATTCAGTGGCACCTAGAACAATTGCATAGAAATGCTTTGAAGATTCAGCAGTACTGGAGATTAGCGAAGGTTATGGCAGTGTTTTCCTCTCCAGTACTCATCAAAAAACATCATACAAATGATAAGATCTTCCACTGAAAGGAGATCCTCCGCATTGGCAATCAAAGTATACTCCTAAATCGTCCAATTTATCATCAGAGACCGAAAAAAGCCTCACGTACGACACGGCTAACATGGATGTCCCTCGACATCCAGCAGCCCTGTTGTGCACTAGTGACCAAGTTGAAGACTCCATCAAGATCATTAGACTCCCACCAATCCTTGAGTCCGCACAGAATCAAAACCAAAGGTCTTGGAAAGCTATAGATTCGGCAAATCCTCCACTGGGTCCTGCAAAGCTGACAAGAAGAGGAGCAAGTTAGGTGACATATATAAACTGTGAAGTTCTGAGAAGAAAGCTGCAGCCCTGTTGTGCACTTATTTTTTTTATTTTATTCTATTTTGAAGGAGCCTTCATGTACATTCCGATGAAATATGCTCATGTTTTTTTTTTTTTTTAACATGAACTCCCTGCTTCCTAGATTCCACGAGTTTATGAGATCACATGGAAAAGCTCACGGATTCCTGGCGCTCCATGCTACTTGCCAGGTTGGCTTGGGAGGACTTAACACAGGGTGCAGCGGTCTCCACTTGGAGAGGGACTACTCCATGCGTGAAGACATGATGATGACGTGAAAACAGCCGAAAGTGAAGACGCGTTGATGAGCTGGCAGGGACTCCACGCGTTGACCGAAGACATCCCCACGCGATGATGAACGGGGATTCCTTCACGCGATGAGGAGAAGAGTACGTGGACTCCTAAACGCGAGGGCGTTCTCCAATGGACTCCTTCACGCGGATTCAACGCAGGACCGGCGCCAGCTTGGCAGAAATGCCGTATTTCATCCTTATCCATCTTTGGACGATTTTCATTGGCCCATCTCATCCATCCAACTGCCATCCAATGGTTAAAAAGGAAGAGCACACTTGGAGGGACTTTGAGGCTATGATCTTCACATGTATTTAACACGGTATGGACAGCAACTTTTTAACTATAAAAAGAAGGCGGCCAACGGATCTAAAGAACAGAGACGAGAGCTACATGTTCATCAATTGCTTTCAATGAAAAACATAAGTTTTATTAGTTTTCTTTTCAATTTTATTATGAGCTAAATTTTCTTATCTAGAGCATTGATGTAATCTAGTAAGTAACATATAATTTATTTTATGAGTTATTTTATTTTTAATATTTTTATGATTGAGTGTTTAATTCTTATTATTATTGTTTGATCAATTGAATTACAATAAGATCGAGAAGTGATTTGTTATTTTAGATTAGAATTAAACGCCATTAGTTGAGCGAAAATAGGGATGCTTTACTACGATTAATGTGTTTTTTAAAAAAATTCAAAGTACGTAATGAGTCTTCAATTAATTAAATTCATATCGAGATATGGAGTTGTTAGTTAGAGATATTTTTGATATCGTTCGAGAGAAGATATTGAATAATTAAGAAATTTTTAATCATCAATATGGAATTATTATAATTTAATAATTAAGAAGAATAAATTGTGTGGGATTTATTAGGTGAAATCAATCGTTCTAAATCTATTCTTATCATATTTTTATATGTTTAGATTTGTACGCTTTGTTAATTTTTAGATTAAATAATTTTATTTAATTTAGATAGTAGAACGTTCCTTCATATTTGATTTTTTTAAATAGAAATTAATTTAGTGAATTTTGGTATTCAATAATATAATTAATCTCTATGGGTTTGACAGTCATTTTTTAAAAAATACTTACTACTTGTTGTGCACTTGTAGATTATTTTACACGAACAAGTTTTTGGCATCGTTGGGGATTAATTATTTATTATTGATATTGATACTAGCTAGATATTTACTACTTTGGATATTAATTTATCATTAAATTATTTTTTTTCTTTGCCGAAATTCCCTCTTCACGCACAAGACTTCCAAGCAAAAATCTCTCGTGACTGGAATGCCTCCCTCCTTCCTTCTTTTTAGGACTTAGAAGTGCATGCCCCGATCTAAACTATTAGAGCATACACCCTTTGATCCCGAAATTGAAAGAACCTTACGATAGATCAAGAAAAGAAAAAGAAAGATAAAAAAAAGAAAGAAGATAACATATCTCTACATAATATGACTGATCAGGAGCATAAGGCGTTACGAGACTATGCTATGCCCTCGGTCAATGGGGCTATATCAAGCATAAGAAGGCCAGCCATATAAGCCAATAATTTTGAGATCAAGACGACCATCATTCAAATGATACAACAAACTATCCAGTTCGGGGGGTTAACACAAGAGGATCCTAACGTCTATATTATTAATTTCTTAAAAATTTGTAATACTTTTAAACATAATGGAGTGACAGATGATGCGATTCGACTAAGGCTATTTTTCTTCTCACTTAAGGATAAAGCCAAAGCTCGGTTGAATTCTTTGCTGCATAGCATCATCACTACTTGAGAAGAGTTAGCATAAAAATTCCTAGCAAAATATTTTCTTTCTGCAAAAACAACAAGGCTAAGGGATGGTATCATTACATTCATCCAATTTGAGGGTGAATCATTATATGAAGCATGGAAGAGGTACAAAGATTTATCGCGAAGATGTTCTCATCATGACCTTCCAGCATGGCTTCAAGTACAAACATTCTACAATGGTCTAGGAGCTACAAATAGGCCTATGGTTGATGCAGCAGCTGGTGGAGCTTTAATGAGTAAAACTCATGAGGCAGCATATGAACTTCTGGAAGAATTAGCATCCAACAACTATCAATGGCCTACAGAAAGAGCAATGCTAAGAAAGACAACTGAAGTTTTAGAACTTGATTCTATAACTTCATTGGCAGCACAAATGGTAAATTTGTCTCAACAACTAGATAAGATAAATGTTAATGCTATTCAAACTAATGATGTTTGTGATTATTGTGCAGGAAATCATTCAAGTGTCGACTACCAAGTGGGAAATTCTTTTGCCCAATCGAGTTATGGACAAGCAAATTACATGTCAACTTTTCAATATCAAAATAATTCATACTCGAACACATACAATCTTGGATGGAGGAATCACCCCAACTTCTCATGGATCAATATTCAAGGGCAAGCTAAACCATCTCAGCAATTTCCACAGCAAGAGAAGAAGCCAACACTTAAGGACATGTTCATGCAGTACATGCAGAAAACAGATGTGGCATCCAAAACAACTCAGCTTCAATTTGTAATCTTAAGGTGTAAATCGGTCAGCTCTCGAACATGCTCACAGAGAAGACTGCAGGAACTTGGTCAAGTAACACTGTCACTAATCTGAAAGAACATGCAAAGGCAATATCATTAAGAAGTGGGCAAACATATGGGGAGCAACAAGTAACAAATGCCAAAAAAGATAAAAATATGGATAATGAGGAGTCCAAGATGAAGGAAGCTAAGTTAGAGATGAAAGAAGTGGAGCAAGCTGAGAAAACTAAGGAGAATGAAAGAGTTTCAAAATCAAAAAAATCTATGAAAGTTACTTTTGATACTTATTCTCCTTTAATATATGACCCACCAATTCTTTTTCTGTAAAGATTAAAAAAGAATAATATGGATGAACAATTTTCTAAATTTCTAAGTATATTTAAGCAATTGCATATTAATATTCCTCTCATTGAAGCTTTAGAACAAATGCCTAAATATACTAAATTTTTAAAAGACATTATATCAAAGAAGCAGAAATTAGAGGAGCATGAAACAATAATGCTGACAAAAGAGAGTAGTGTAATCTTACAAAAGAAGCTGTCATCTAAGCTAAAGATCCAGGAAGTTTCACTATCCCTTGCACTATAGAAATTCTTATTTTGATAGAGTTTTATGTGACTTAGGGGCAAGTATTAATTTAATGCCTCTCTCTGTTTTTAGGAAATTGGGTCTAGAAGAAGTAAATTCAACCACTATCTCTTTATAATTGGTAGACAGATCTATAAAATACCCAAAGGAGTTATTGAGGATGTATTAGTGAAAGTTGACAAGTTCATCTCCCGGCTGACTTCATTGTTCTTGATATGGAGGAGGACGAGCCCTTTAATATTGGGCCGACCTTTTCTTACAACGGGGAGAACCTTAATTGATGTCCAGCAAGAAAAACTTGTTTTGAGGGTCAGAGAGGATGAGGTCACTTTTGATGTACTTAAGCCTATGAAATTTCCTTCTGAGACACATTCCTATTTTCAAATAAGTGACCGAGATGTGATCATGGTTGATGAGACTTATGCAGATGATTTTCTAAAGCTATCACTTGAGGTATGTCTTACTCACTTTATGTGTGAATTGATGATGAAGAAGTTAAAGAGTGTGAAAGATATTTGAAGGCTACACCACTCTTTTCTCTTTCAATGCAACCAAAAGTGAAAGACTTAAAATCATATCAGCCAACGTCTCCACCAGAGAAACCACTTAAACTTGAGCTAAAACAGCTTCCATCAAATTTAAGGTATGCTTTCTTAGGCCAAGACTCTACTTTTTCAGTTATTATTAACAATTCTTTGACTAATATAGAGGAGGAAAAGTTGCTTAGAATCTTGTGGAAACACAAATGGATTTGGGTTGGACTATCTCTGACAACAAAGGAATTAGTCCTTCAATTTGCATACACAAGATTTTAATGGAGGATAACTATAAGTCGATTGTCCAACCTCAGAGAAGATTGAATCCATCAATGCAAGAAGTTATGCATAAAAAAGTGCTAAAGGTATTATATGCCGCAATTATTTATCCTATCTCAGACAGCGCATGGGTAAGTCCAATACAAGTTGTACCAAAGAAAGGTGGAATAACTATGATCAAGAATGAGAATAATGAACTTATACCAACAAGAATGGTCACGGGATGATGAGTATGCATAGATTATAGAAAACTTAATGATGCAACTCGAAAAGATCATTTTTTCTTACCTTTTATTGATCAAATGCTAGAGAAACTTGCAGGACATGCTTACTACTATTTTCTGAATGGGTACTCTGGTTATAATCAAATAACCATCATACCTGAAGATCAAGAGAAGACCACTTTTACTTGTCCATATGAAACATTTGCATGTAGAAGGATGCCTTTTGGCCTTTGTAATGCGCTAGCCATATTTCAAAGATACATGCCATCTTCTCGGACATGGTGGAAAATATTTTAGAAGTCTTCATGGATGATTTCTCTGTCTTTGGATATTCTTTTGATAATTGTTTGTTTAACATATCTTCAGTTTAGTAGAGATGCAAGGAGAAAAATTTAGTTTTGAACTGAAAAAAATGCCACTTCATGATAGAGGAGGGGATAGTGCTAGGCCACCAAATTTCCTCAAAGAAAATTGAAGTTGACAGAGCAAAAATAGAAGTGATTGAAAAACTCCCACCAGCAGCCAATGTGAAGGGCGTGAGAAGTTCTTGGGACACGCCGGATTCTATCGATGGTTTATTAAGGATTTTTCTCAAATTACTAAATCTCTTTGCAATTTGTTGATTAAAGATACTCGATTTGAATTTTCTGATGAATGCTTGCATGCTTTTGAAACACTGAAAAGAAATTAATTTCAGCACTTATAATTGTGTCACCAGATTGAAATTTATTGTTTGAATTAATGTGTGATGCCAGTGACTATGCTATAAGGGCTGTTTTAGGGCAGAGAAAAGATAAATATTTTCATGTTATTTATTATGCAAGTAAAAACCTTAACAGAAACTTAAATGAATTATGTTATTACTGAAAAAAAATTATTATCAGTTATTTTTTGCTTTTGACAAATTTTATTCTTACTTAATAGGTTCGAAGGTGATTGTCTACACCAATCACTCTGCTCTGAAGTACTTGCTTACAAAGAAAGATGCTAAACCAAGATTGCTTCGATGGTCTTGCTTCTACTACAAGAATTCAACTTAAAATTAAGAACAAGAAAGGTAATAAAAATTTGATGATAGATCATCTATCTCGGATGGAGCTTCCAGGTATGGAGCAATTGCAAATAAATGAAGCATTTTCGGATGAGCATTTGATGGCTATACAAGTTGATCCATGGTATGCCGGCATAGTCAACTACTTGGTGTCGCAAATTCTACCTTCCAATATGACATATCAATAAAAGAAGAAGTTTTTCTCTGACTTGAAATATTATTTTTGGAAAGAACCTTTTTTATACCAGCACTATGCAGACCAGATAATCAGAAGATGTGTACTTGAGGAGAAGATGGAGAACATAATCAGACATTGTCACTCATTGAAAGTTGGTGGCCACTTTGGTGGTGCAAAAACTGTGGCAAAAATTCTATAATCCAGGTTTTATTGGCCATTTATTTTTAAAGATTCATTTACATTTGTTAATTTATGTGATCATTGTCAAATAGTTGAAAACATCCCTAGAAAACATGAGATGCCCTTAAACAATATTTTAGTTATTGAATTATTTGATATTTGGGGTATAGATTTCATGGCTCATTTTCTATCATCATATTCTAACAAATTTATTTTGGTGGCTGTAGATTATGTCTCCAAATGGATGGAAGCAGTAGCCTTATCGACTAATGATGCGAGAGTTGTGGTGAATTTTCTACGAAAGAACATCTTCTCCTGATTTGGCACTCCAAGGGCAATAATCAATGATGGTGAAAAGCATTTTTGCAGTCGCCAATTTGAAGCACTACTGACCAAGTATGGAGTTACACATCATATGGCAATACCATATCATCCTCAAATGAGTGGACAAGTTGATATATCTAATCGAGAGTTAAAGCATATATTGGAAAAGACAATGAACATCTCTCATACAGACTGGGCGAGAAAGTTAGATGATACTTTATAGGCCTATAAAATAGCATTCAAAACATCGATTGGGATGTCACCATATCAGCTTGTTTATGGAAAAGCATGTCATCTATCAATGGAGCTAAAACACAGGGCTTATTAGGTGACAAAGATACTTAACTTTGATCTACAAGCAGCCGGCGAGAAGAGAATATTGCAAATTAATGAGATGGATGAATTCGCAATGATGCTTATAAGAATGCTCGAATTTACAAAGATAACCAAGAGATGGCATTGAAGAGTGGATCGTCCTCTTTCTACCCTTGGAGCATAGCACGCATTCGACCAGCCCCAAGTCGTGTGGAGATGCGGAAGTGAGATGATATCCCTGCTGAAATTTCTGCAGCAGAATTTTGGATCTTGATCTTGGTAATCTTCCTAGATTGATTAGCAACTAGGATTTTCCTTGGTTTCTTCCGCCCCAAGATTGTAAGAGAGGGTCGTGGCCTCTCTTCTTCCTCACGTGAACCTTCAGATCTGATTCAGAAAATCAAGAGACGTTGCCCAAGAAGAAGGTGCTGCTAGGATTTCTTCCTTCTCCTTCTTTGAGAGAGGCGGCTCCAAGAAGATGGCTAGGGCAGAGATGGCAGCAATAAAACCCTAGAAACCTAGGGCATCTATATGTGAGAAAGAGAGGAGGAGAAAGAGAAGGGATAGCTTATTCTAGGGAGAAAAGGATTTCTTTCATTCATCTATAATCATCATTGTTACATGACTATATATAACCCGTCCCCATGATGGCCACCAAAATAAAACCAATACCACACATGAACCGGTGCCTTATTATATGGATAATAAACCCTAAAAAAACTCCCTTGGACCAATCCACACCTTGGGCCCAAACCCAGCCCAATGATAGACTAGCCCCCTCAAGACCCAACAACCTGGGCCTTAACCCTGTGGAGCCTACAAACCTCCACCCTAGGATTTAAGCTTTGTAGTACCACACCAGGCTCTACAATCTCCACCTTGGTGCTTCAAAGTTGTTGAAAAATCTGCACATTCCCTCAGACCCATCAGTGTCACACATGAGAGAAAGCTATCCCGTGGAAGAGTCTTCGTAAGTGCATCTGCCTGGTTCTTCTTTGTATGAACTTTTACCAACTCCACTTCACCTTCTTCCACCAATTCTCTGATCCTGTGATACCTCACATCTATATGCTTTGTGCGTGCATGATAGATTGGGTTCTGAGCCAACTGCAGGGCACTCTGACTATCACTGTGTAACAATACTGTACCCTGCTTCACCCCCATTTCCATGATGAGTCTCTTTAACCAAAGAGCCTCCTTGGCAGCCTCTGTAATCCCTATATACTCAGATTCTGTTGTAGACAAAGCTGTAATAGGTTAAAGGGTTAATCTCCAAGAAATTAATCCACCATACATGCTGAACACATACCCTGTGGTAGACCTTCTTGTATCCAGATCACCTGCAAAATTTGCATCCACAAATCCTTCCAATGGACCTAATGACTTACTTGGGATATTAGATTTCTCCTTGGATCCATCTTGCTGCCCAAAAATTAAACCAAGTCCACGAGTTCCCTGAAGGTACCTCAAAATCCACTTGAGTGCCTTCCAATGCTCCTTCCCTGGGTTCGCCATGAATCTGCTCACCTGGCTCACTGCATATGCTATGTCAGGCCTGCAACACACCATAGCATACATAATGCTGCCCACGGCACTGGCATATGGAACTCTCTCCATGTACTCTTTCTCTTCATCTGTCTGGGGGTTCTGTAACTTAGAAAGAGACATGTGATTAGCCAAAGGTGTTCCAACTGGTTTGGCCTTATCCATCCCAAACCTCTCCAACACCTTGTGAATATATCCACCCAATGACAAATGTAGAATTCCCTTGGTCCTATCTCTGTAAATTTTCATCCCAAGTATCTTCCTAGCTGACCCCAAATCCTTCATTTCAAATTCTGTTGATAATGCATATTTCAGTCCATTCACTGCTTCAACACTCCTGCTGGCAATGAGCATATCATCCACATACAGAAGGAGATACAGTGCATCATCCTCATCCATATCTTTCATATAGACACAAGTATCATGTTCACATTAGAAAATCCAAGGCCCAAAATAAAAGTGTCAAACCTTTTGTACCACTGACGGGGTGACTGCTTCAAACCATAGAGCGATTTCTTTAGTAGACACACTTTTTCTTCCAATCCAGATTCCTTGAAACCCTCTGGTTGCTTCATGTATATCCTCTCCTCTAGACTCCCATGTAAGAAAGCCGTCTTCACGTCCATCTGCTGCAACTCCATACCATGTTGTGCTACGAGAGATAACAACACACGAATTGAAGCATGACGTACCACTGGAGAGAATACCTCTGTGTAGTCCACTCCCTCTCTCTGTGAGAACCCCTTAGCAACAAGCCTTGCTTTATATCTGACTCCATCTTGCTCTAAAGGTGCCTCCTTCTTTGTGAACACCCATTTTGAACCAATGGCCCGAGCATCTCTAGGTAGATCCACTAGCTGCCATGTCTTATTCTTTTCCAGGGACTCCATCTCCTCCATCATGGCCTGCATCCATGAGTCTCTTTCTGAACTTTCCATGGCTTCTTGGAAGGTCTCTGGATCTTCATTTTCAATGATTAGAGCATAGAAAATCATGTCATCAATGCGATACCGAGCAGGTTTGATGATGGTACGCTTTGCCTTGTGTAGTGCCACACCCCTTTGATCATCTCTCAAAGCTGAAGTGTGGACTCCACCTGCACCTCCTTTTGGATTGATGGCTCTTGTGCTGATCCTTTACATGTATTGGAACATTCATACCAAACTCCACCTCAAAAGAAGCATGTTTTGAAGTAGAAGTAGAAGGTACATCACCTGTCAGCCAATGCTGTCCACTGCTGTCCTGTTCAGCCTTTTCAGCTCCATCTGCAATCTCTAACCTCTTCAAGATGCTCTTCTCATCAAAAATAATGTCTCTACTGATGATACACTTCTGTGAATCTGAACTTCATAGCAAATAGCCTTTAACTCCCTGTGGATACCCGATGAAGATCAGCCTTTGTGATTTTGGGTTCAGCTTGCTCCTTTCAGTTGCCTCCACATGTGCATAGGCTGGGCAACCAAAAATCCTTAGGTGTCCAAGCTCCACCTTCTTCCCACTCCAGATCTCCTCTGGAATGCCTCCATCAAGTTTTCTATTAGGGGACCTATTAACAAGAAAACCAGAGAACATAATTGCATCACCCCAAAAGACCTTGGGCAGTGATGCCTGCAGCCTCAAACACCTAGCCTTCTCTGTCAATGTACGATTCATCCTCTCTGCCACACCATTCGCTGGGGAGTCATCCTTACTGTGTAATGGCGTTGGATCCCATTTTCCTCACAGTAGCTTCTGAATTCATTGCTTGTATACTCCCCTCCATTGTCAGATCTCAAACACTTCACTGGTTTTCCTATCTCCTTTTCAACACCAACTCTCCAAGCTTTAAACCGGGCAAATACCTCTGATTTTCTCTTATCAGATATACCCATACCTTCCTGGAGTAGTCATCAATGAAAGTTAAAAAATACTTAGCCCCACCTCTGGCTGACACAGGGGCCGGTCCCCATACATCTGAGTGAACTAGTTCCAGAATACCTTCACTCTGCTTAGAACTGCTGGCAAATCTTACCCTATGTTGTTTGCCATAATACAGGGCTCACAGATGTCATTATCCTCCTTCTTAAGGTAGCGTTTGATAGCCCAAAGCTATCCCTGGATAAATGTACGGGATAGCATTTATCCAGGGGATAGCTGAGGAAATAAGCATTTTTTAAAATTACAAGTTTGCCATCAAGGGATAACATTAGTTGTTCTTGGGTTCCCTAGGGAATAAGTTCAAGGGATAACCCATGGTTAACCATGGGTTATCCCCTCTAGTTAAATTTTTTCAGACCTATCCCTTCTAGCTATAGCATTTGGGAATAAGGAGGGATATTCAGGGGATATCCTTCCTTATCCTCCATATCAAACACTACCTAAGTGATGGAATCAGACCTCTTTTGCTGAGTTCTATAAGCCCTTTATCACTCATGTGTCCCATTCGATAGTGCCACAGTTTATAGACCAATTGTTCCTCCTGTGCCGCTGCTAGCACCTCTGCACCATCTATGGCCACTGAGCCTTCCATCTGATAGAGATTATTTTCCAACCTTCTCCCTTTCATCACCACTAATGCACCCTTGGTTATCCTCAAACATCCACTCCCCGGCTGGCTTCCAAAAGCATACCCATGCTTCTCCAGGTAGCCCAAAGAAATTAGATTCTTCTTCAACTCCGGGATATGTTTGACATTGGTTAAAGTCCTTATAACCCCATCATACATCCTCCCCTTATGCTTCCAACTCCAGCAACCTTACAAGGATGATTATCACCAAGGCATACACTCCCTCCATCAGATTCTTCATAAGTTGCAAACCACTCCCTATGCGAAGTATAATGGTGAGAACATGCTGAGTCAAGTGTCCAACAACTATCACACTTCTTGGTCCCATCTGAAACTACCAGTACATCATCTTCATGTCTTCAGATGAATTTGCACCATCATTGCTGGCTGAACCTCCCTTGGAAATGCCCTTCCCCTTCTCATTCTTCAGAAGTGGGCAATTTCTCTTCAGATGACCAATCTGATGATACTTGTAACACTTCCATGCTTTCTGCTTGCCCCGAGACTTAGATCTGCCTTTGGACTTGCCTCTAACCTTTTCCCATGGTCTTCCTTGCCTCTCATTCACAGCAAGTACCTCTGTGTTAGAGTTTCCCATGTGAATTTTTCTCTTTGCTGGTTTGATCTCAGCACCCCCACAACCTCTTCATAATTCAGGGTTTCCTTCCCATACACCAAGGTTGTAATCAGACCATCATAGGAACTGGGTAGCGAACACAACAAGATGAGGGTCTTGTCTTCTTCATCAATCTTCACATCAAGGCTCATCACCTCTGAGCACACTTGATTGAATTTCTGAATATGGGCCACAAGATCTCCTCCCTCAGGCATTCTCAAGCTGTACAACTGTTTCTTCAACCACAACTTGTTTGTCATACTCTTTCCCATGTAAGTGTTCTCTAAAGTTTCCCATAGCCCCCTTGCCGTGGTCTGCGTGCAAATCTCCGGCAAGACTTGATCAGCCAAGCACATCCTGATTGTGCTAAATGCAATCTCCTCTAACTCCTCCCAATCCTTACGACTTACATTATCCGGTCTTTGTTTCACCAAGACCTTATAAATCCTTTGCTGTACCAATAAATCCTTCACCCTTTGCTGCCATAGGGTGAAGTTCCCCTTGCCATCATACTTTTCAAAATCTAATTTAAAGCTACTAGATGCCATATCCAACCAAGAAACAATGCACACAACAAAAACAGAAAATTAAAGTTGCTGCAGAAATTTCTGGTTTGATATCTTACCAAGAAACGCCCAAGATCCAATCTTTTCTCCACAAATCACCGAGGCTCTGATACCAAATGAAGAGTGGATCGTCCTCTTTCTACCCTTGGAGCATAGCACGCATTCGACCAGCCCCAAGTCGTGTGGAGATGCGGAAGCGAGATGATATCCCTGCTGAAATTTCTGCAGCAGAATTTTGGATCTTGATCTTGGTAATCTTCCTAGATTGATTAGCAACTAGGATTTTCCTTGGTTTCTTCCGCCCCAAGATTGTAAGAGAGGGTCGTGGCCTCTCTTCTTCCTCACGTGAACCTTCAGATCTGATCCAGAAAATCAAGAGACGTTGCCCAAGAAGAAGGTGCTGCTAGGGTTTCTTCCTTCTCCTTCTTTGAGAGAGGCGGCTCCAAGAAGATGGCTAGGGCAGAGATGGCAGAAATAAAACCCTAGAAATCTAGGGCATCTATATGTGAGAAGAGAGAGGAGAAAGAGAAGGGATAGCTTATTCTAGGAAGAAAAGGATTTCTTTCATTCATCTATAATCATCATCGTTACATGACTATATATAACCCGTCCCCATGACGGCCACCAAAATAAAACCAATACCACACATGAACTGGTGCCTTATTATATGGATAATAAACCCTAAAAAACTCCCTTGGACCAATCCACACCTTGGGCCCAAACCCAGCCCAATGATAGACTAGCCCCCTCAAGACCCAACAACCTGGGCCTTAACCCTGTGGAGCCTACAAACCTCCACCCTAGGATTTAAGCTTTGGAGTACCACACCAGGCTCTACAGGCATGATAAGTATATTTTAAGTAGGGAATTCAAAGTTGGGCAAAAAGTTTTATTATTTAACTCAAGACTTTGACTTTTTCCAGAAAAGTTACGCTCTCGATGGTCAAAACTATTTATGATAACTAAAGTCTATCCTTATGGAGCAGTTGAAGTACAGTATAAAATCAAGGGAACATTTAAAGTGAATGGGCAGCACCTTAAACCATACATCAATGGAGATTTTTATAAGCAAAAAGTCTTCGTCAACTTTGATAACCCCAAATATTGAAAGATGAGTCTCTCCTAGTGGTGCACTTCAAGATGACATTCATTGACACTAGGGGAGTATCACTTTACTTTTTGTGCTTTATTATTTTTATTATTCTTTTCTTTCTCTTCCATGAGGACAATGCAAGATTTAAGTTTGAAGGAGGAGAGTTTAAATTTTTGGGTTGCATAATAGGTTTAGTCGTTTGTTTGATTGCTTTGGTTAATTTGTATTAGTTTGCATATCATAGGTTACATATTCTCCATTTTAATTATATTTAAATTGTTTAAAAATATATAAAATAAAAAATAAAAAAATTAATTATCTGGTTTGTTTATTTGTTTTATAGAGCCAATGATGAACATGGTTGAAACAAGTTATGATTTTTAGGAAGAATTCTAAGTGATTGAGTTGATTAGTTAATACTTAATTATTTTACTTAGTATGATTTTCTTTTTATTCATTAGATGTGTATCACGATCATTAATTGTTTGCACGCCTAGAGGCATTTTATGAAAACTTTGTAAATATTTATGGTCTCAACTACTCTAGAACTTGCTTGAGAATTACTTGAGGCAAAATCCTAGGTAAAGTTTTACCAAGGAAAGGACAGGCCATCTTTGGATTGGTTGAGCCTAAAAGCCTAACCCTTTTATCATTATATCTCTAGTCATCCATTTGAGCCTTTAAAATTTATATTTTGGCCTTTTAATTTTTTTTTGCTTAACCCATATGATTCCTATTCTTTTGAACTTATATACATATATCTTTACCTTTCAAAGAAATTTAGTTGATACTTACATCATGGTTATAAGAGTAAAAAAAAATTGTGAGAGGTAGGAGTATAAAAAAAATTTATCACACCCCATACACGGCAAGAAATAAGTTTGAGGGTGTAAAAAGGAAAGGTCATCTCATTCAGTAAAAATAAAAAAGGAGCAGATTTGAAAGCAATGGAAGTGGACACTACTATATTGGTGTTATCATGCTGAGGTAGAAAAAATCATATATTGCTTCTATGGGAGTCTATATATTCAAGAAGGATGTACTTCTAAATCTTCTAAGGTCAGATGTAGATTTTCTACTGCAAAAGACTTTGGATCTAAGATAATTTCTGCCTCTGCAAAAAAATTCTTCATCAAGGCATATCTTTTCAATGATTACTGGGAGGATATTGGTATAATTAAATCCTTTTCTAAAGCTAATTTTTTTCTTACTACACATGCACCAAGTTTTCAGCTTTTATGATGCAACAAAGCCAATGTATACATTACCAGAAATTTATCGCCAACAAAGATTGATAACAGCAAGATTGTTAATACAATTGTTTCCCATAGAAGTTTCTTGCTTTATAGAGCACAACATTGTTAGAATCTAATCTCAAATAAACTGCAATGTGCATTTAAAGGACAAAGCTATGCTTGGTGCTGACTATTATGAAACAAATGCTGAAATAGCATCATTGCTAGATGAAGGAAGGGTTCCTATTGGAATTAAGAAAATACAAATATAAGGGAATGCAAGGATTGGAAAGAATGCGATAATCTCAAACTCAGATAGAGTGCAAGAAGCAGATAGATCTAAAAAAAAAAGGTGCTTGTTGAAAGCTATGTATGAGCCACTATGAGTGAGACTACTATGCTCTTTATGCCATGGATGTATTGATTTAAGTTTCTACTTTGATACATTTTACCCTTTCTTTGTAGCTCTCACCCTATCCTTACATTACAAGCTTATAAAGACCTATTGATCCTTGGTGTTATCTTTTATCTACATTATTAAAGAGTTAATTTAAAGAGCAAGCCTATGGAGTAGATACATACACTTCTTAAGAGATCCATTGCATTTACATGTTTGCATAAAACTATCCAGGAAGTGAGTAATGAAGTGATAATGATGCATGCTAATGAGTAGAAGAATTGAATATGAGGTGAGACCAAATTTTGTATTATCTTTTATACTTGAGTTGCATAGGATAATTTCTTTAAATCATAGTATGTGTTAAATTTTTGAGACTCTATTTGAACAATTTATCTTTTGTTTTAGGATTCTTGTTTTATTTTCTTTACTCAAGGACTAGCAAAGTGTAAGTTTGGGAGTATTTAATAAGTATCCATTTAATTCATATAATGATATTATTTAGTTTTTAATTAAATTTATTTATTTTATTTTATTTTGAAGGGGCCTCACGTACATTCCCACGGAAATGCTCACTTTTTTTTTACATGAACTACCTTGCTTCTTAGATTCCACGAGTTCCTGAGATCCCACGGAAAAACTCATGGATTCTTGGCGCTCCATTCTTCTTGCCAGGTTGGCTTGGGAGGAGTTAACGCGGTGCAGTGGTCTCCACGTAGAGGGACTCCATGCGTGTAGACATGGTGACGTGAAAACAGACGAAAGTGAAGACGCGTTGATGAGCTGGCAGGGACTCCACGCATTGACCGAAGACATCCCCATGTGATGATGAATGGATTCCTTGCGATGAGGAGAAGAGTACGTGAACTCGCGTCAGAGGATCTCTTCTAAATGTGAGGGCATTCTCCAAAGGACTCCTTCATGCGGATTCAACACAGGACCGACGCCAGCTGGGCAGAAATGCCATCTCATCCATCCAACTGCCATCCAACGGTCAAAAAGAAGAGCACACTTGGAAGGATTTAAGGCGATGATCTTCGTATGTATTCAACACAGTATGAGCAGCCACTTTTCAACTATATTAAAAAAAAAAAAAAGCAACAGGTAGACTTTTAGAAAGAGACTTTTAACGAAGTAAACTTTTAGAAGAGAGGCGAGAGCTACGTATTTATCAATTACTTCTAATGAAAAACTAACATAAAACATAATTTATTTTATGAGTTATTTTATTTTTAATATTTGATCAATTGAATTACAATGAGACCGAAAGATGATTTATTATTTTAGATCTAGAATTAAATATATTAATTGAGTAAAAGTAGAAATGCTTTACTGCAATTAATGTAATTTTTAGAAAATTCAAAGTACATAATGAGTCTTCAATTAATTAAATTCACATAGAGATATAGAGTTGTTACTTAGAGATATTTTTGATATTTTTGATATCGAAAGAAGATATTGAATAATTAAGAATTTTTTAATCATCAACATGGGATTACTAGAATTTAATAATTAAGAAGAATAAATTATGTGAGATTTGTTAGGTGAAATCAACCGCTCTAAATCTATTCTTATCACATTTTTATATGTTTAAATTTTTACGCTTTGTTAATTTTTAGATTAAATAATTTTATTTAATTTAGATAATAGAACATTCCCTTATATTTAATTTTTTAAATAGTAATTAATTTAATAAATTTTGATATTTAATAACATAATTAATCTCTATGGGTTCGACATCTGTTTTCTAAAAAATACTTTACTACTTGTTATGATTCCGTGCACTTACAGATTATTTTATGCGAACAAGATCAAAAAAAGTTTATGCCTCAGCACTTGTCAAAACTGATGATAAAATGCTACTGGGTAGGTCTCTATTGGTTCTGTCGGCAACATAATAAACTCAGTTAGAATAGTTATTCCTTAGGGTAGTGTTTGATTCATAAAAGCTATCTTTGGATAAGTATACAGGATAACATTTATCTGGAGAATAGCATTTATCATGAACTATCCTCTCTGATTAAACTTTTTTGAAACTATCTTCCGGATATCCCCTTATCCCCCATACAGAGAAACACACACTGCCTGACCAGCTCTTCTTATATTATATAGTGAAATATTCATTTTATCAACTAGATACAGCTCCTAGTCCTTTATGCTACACTTTTCAAACCAGACTCTGTCCTCCCAACTAAGTTGAGAGGTGGATACATTCCATCTGGGCTAACAAACACAGCCCTTGTAATGACAGCCCAGCAGCCTGAGTAGCTCCATGCTGATGAGACAAACCCCACATGAGATCATTGCAGACATTTATGGCCCAAGACTGTTTTGAGACTGCACCAATATTTAGCATGCTTGAGTAAAACGTGCCTGGAACTTTCACTCTCCTCGGTTGATACCTTCTCCACCTCCCCACCAGTTTCCCTTCAAAAGCCCTGACTTGAGTAAAACGTGCCTGTTAGCTAGTTTACATGTTTTCCTCCTGTTTTGCTCAAACTCCTAGTTTGCTTCCCAGGAATGGAGATGATTCAAAGCAGATGGCATTTGGAAAGCTTGCACTGTATGTCTATAGCCATTCAACTGATTTCTGGTTCATGGTTGCAACATCGACCAGCATAATAGTACGGGCTAGTTCTTTTATGAGATTTTTACAGTTTGTATTTGTTGCTGTCGGAATCTGTCCTTCGACTCGGGCACGATCGGTCCTCTGATCGGGCTTCCTCCTGGGCGGACCTGCAAAGAAGTCCTCACGTGAGAAGCATTGGGGGTGGCCCTCTGCGGAAGACCCTTCGATGCTCAAGTCAGTGGGGATAGCAATCAACAGAAATGAGGAGAAGGCTCTCTCTCGGAAGTCCCTTCAGGGGTGGCCTATCGGGAGCTCATGCAGAGCGCCAATGGCAGAAAGGAGAAGGGGAGCAGTGAAAGAGAGAGAGAGTGATGCTGAGACTGAGCCAAGAGTTGTGTACGGGAGCTTGCGCGTACCTGAGAGAATCTGGGAGTGTCTTATTTATAAGCAATCACCTAAATCTTGAGCGCCTTCTGGAAGGTTCGAAGGTTGTTGGGATACGGAGATGATTCGAATCAAGCTGTTGTAAGGCCGGTGAGATCCGTATCTTGTCCGTTGAAGGATCGACGGCTGGGAGAGCTCTCTGATGGCCCGAGATCCGATGACTGCGTAGGTCCTAGGCCGTTATTGCATATCATAGGCCACGCTTCGATATGATTCATCGTTTGGAATTCTGTTACACTAGACTTGGGCTCTCCCGTGCCAGTTTCCGCGGGGGCGCGGAAAGGCTTGGTTCAGATGGTCGAGGGATGACCTGGCCTTGATGGCCGAAATGCACAGATAGTTCGCGCTGCTGGGGCGTAAGCACGGCTCGAGCAGCAGAGGCATAAGGGCAGCTGAGATATGACAAAAGAAATAAGCTGGAGGTGAAAACAGTTTCGTTCCGCGTGCATGTCGAGCTACGGATCGCTCGGGGAAGCCGAGCTACGGATCGCTCGGGGGAGCCAAGCTATGGATTGCTCGGGAAGTCGAGCCATGGGTTGCTCGGGGAAACCGAGCTATGGATTGCTCGGGGGCGCCGAGCTATAGATTGCTCGGGGAGGCCGAGCTATGGGTTGCTCGATCCGCCAAATCATACTAGTTAGCTCGTTCTTTGTGGGCGCAGTGTAGCAAGTGGGGGCCAGGGCTGATCTTAGCCCCTTCGCACGGTTATCAACGCAATGGTGATTTTACCCCTCAACACATGCCCTCCACTCCCTAGTTCGAAGCGTAGGTTCGGGCATAGGGAGTATAGACCTAGGTGGCGCAATTCGAACGGGGGGATGTGGATTTGACAGCCCACGCAATGATGCCCTAATTAATGCTGCATGGCCGTCTTGCCTTCTCGAGGTGGATCCATCGTTTCTTAGGAGCGAAGGCAACGGTTGGGGAAGCGCCACGTAAGAAATCTCGATCTTCATGGTGCCTGCAGCGGCGGTTCCGAACATCTTGGTTGAGACGCCTTATCTTCTCCCTGAGGCGGTTTCTTTTGGAGAAAACGAAGTTGAAGCTGCGCCCTCCCCATTCGTAGAGCTCTTTCGTTTTTTCCTCGAAAGATTTCATTCTTCTATTTCCTTTGCGACCTCGTTCAGCGCCTCTTTTGATCGAAAGCATGGTGAGTCCCAGTGATCAGGCTTCGGAGGTGACCCTGGAGGATCTGAAACGGATACGCCGCCTATACAAGATTCCTTAAGATGTTACCCTGTTGCTCCCGACGGCTGACGACAGGGTGACATTCGAATTAGGGGACGGAGCATTCTGTTATGAGGAAAGTTTGAGGGCAGGCCTCAGGTTTCCTCTTCATCCGCTAGTGCGGGAGGTGATGAGGTTCTACAACATATGCTTCACCATGGTGGCTCCCAATAGCTGGCGCAACCTTATTGGATTCATTCGCTGTGCAGCCGCGTTGGGGTAACCGCGACTCTCCCAATGTTCAGGGTGTGTTATAATTTGGTTTCTGGGAGGGCTTCCGAGTGGCCCTACATTGGTCCTCAGAGGTCTTTCAAGATGATTTCAGACAATCCGTCGTCGATAAAAGAGTGGAAATCGTGATTCTTCATAGTCAAAGGGAATATTGGCTCGGATTTCCCCGGGTGTAGGGGAGATATGTAAAGGATCCAGAGGTGCATCCAAGTTATCCAAGCAGGAGAAGAGGGATTTGATCGTATTACACAACAGTCGAGTGCTTCCAGCCAGCGCCTTTCTATCAGTGGACGCTCTCTTCGCGGCTGGATTGAGTCCCGTGGATCCTCGCGGTAAGCATTATTTTGTAGCCAATAGGTTAATGTGATTTTAGCTTCGATTTTTGTGCGAGCTAACGGGCGAGTCGCATTGCTCCTACAGCCGAAAGGTCGGCGTTCGTAAATCAGGTGAGAGAGGAATTGGGCAAGCGTCGCAGGAGGTCCGGCTCCAGTAGTAAGTATAGGACTGAGAAAAGGCCTCGCCCTT
>UESW01005080.1:97111-203864 GCA_900491605.1 Calamus simplicifolius | reverse complement strand
GCTTTCAATGAATTAGTCAATGATTTTAAAATTCTGAAAAAGAAAAACAAATTTTTGAAAAATGAAAATTAAATCTTGTAAAGAGAAAAATGAATTAACTTGAAGTTAAAATTAAAAGAAAATGAAGATTTTAAAAAAAAGAATCAATCAATGAAAATTAATTAAAGAAAGAAGTTGATAAATATAAAATATAGTTGATAAATTTACATATAGTTCTGAAAAACTTAATTTATTATTAAGTAATCAAAGAGCTATATTTGATAAGGCTGGATTAGGTATAGGCCTAACATAAAACAAAAGTATGTCAAAAACTTCTTTAGAAAAGAACAAGATAAAAATGAAGTTTTATGTCATTATTGTAACAAAAAGGACACAAAGCCTTTGAATGTAATTTTAAGAAAATTAACAAGAATTTAATGTAAAGGAAGAAAATATGGGTTCCAAAAGGAACAATCTTTATTGCTACTAACCATGAAGGACCCAAGAAGGCTTGGGTACCTAAATATAAGACTTGATCATTTTGCAGGAGTGTCTTGCGGCCAAAAGATCAAAGCGAAAGTGGTATCTCGATAGTGGCTGCTCAAGACACATGACGGGTGACAAGGATCAATTCATCACCCTTGAAAGCAAAAGAGGAGGAGTTGTTACGTTTGGTGACAATGGCAAAGGCCAAATCATGGGTTTGGTAAAATTCAAATAACTCCCTCCACATTTATTGAAAATGTATGTTAATGGTTTAAAGCATAATCTAATTAGTATTAGCCAATTGTGTGATAAAGGTTTCAAAGTATCATTTGAAGCTTCTATTTGCACTGTTTCTAATCCCATTGATAATAGCATTGTATTTATTGGAAATAGAAATGGCAATGTATACTTGATTGATTTAGACAATTTGTCTACTAGTAATCATTGCTTAGTTGCTAATAATGCTAATATGAATGAGATTGGATGGTTGTGGCATCGTAGATTAGGTCATGCAAGCACACACCTAATTTCAAAATTAATTAGAATGGATTTAGTAAAAGGCCTTCCACAACTAGATTTTGAAAATAACAAAATTGTGATGCATGTCAATTTGGAAAACAAACTAGAAACTCTTTCAAAACTAAAAACATTGTTTCCACTTCTAGGCCACTTGAACTACTTCACATGGATCTTTGGACCTACTAGAACCACTAGTCTAGGAGGAAAGAAATATGGTCTTGTGATTGTAGATGATTATTCTAGATACACTTGGGTATTGTTTTTAGCTCATAAAGATGAGACCTTTCCAATATTTTTGAAATTCTTCAAGAAGGTCACAAATGAGAAAAACAACACCATAGTGTCTCTTAGAAGTGATCATGGCACAGAATTTGAAAATCATTTATTTGAAAACTTTTGCATTGAAAATGGCATCCATCATAATTTCTCTGCACCTAGACACCACAACAAAATGGAGTTGTAGAAAGAAAAATAGAACTTTAGAAGACATGGCCCGTACCATGCTATGTGAAAGCAACCTACCAAAGTACTTTTGGGCGGAAGCTATAAACACGGCATGTTACATTCTTAATAGAGCTTTAATTAGGCCAATCCTTAAGAAAACTCCTTATGAACTATGGAACAATAGAAAACCAAACATAGTTATTTTCATGCATTTGGTTGTAAATGTTTCATTCATAATAATGGTAAAGATAATCTAGGAAAATTTGATGCAAAATCAGATGAAGGCATATTCTTAGGATATTCAACATCTAGTAAAGCCTATAGAGTGTTTAACAAGAGAAACTTAATTGTAGAAGAATCTATTCATGTAGTTTTTGATGAATCTTTAGCATCGAGTTCAGGAAAGATTGATGATGAGGAAGATACAAACATATTGAAAGAGATATTGAAAAATTAATATAGATGTATCTTCAGATCATGAACAAAGAGCTAAAGATGATGATTCTCCTAGTGTTGATGTTGTTGATGCAAATCATAATGATGTAGATCTTCCTAGAGATTGGAGATATGCCTATGGTCATCCAAAGGAATTGATTATAGGTGATCCATCTCAAGGAGTAAGAACTAGATCATCAATGAGAAACATCAATAATCATCTTGCATTTGTATCTCAAATTGAACCTAAAACTATTGAAGAAGCTGAAAAAGATAATAATTGGATGTTAGCTATGCAAGAGAATTAAATCAATTTACTAGGAATAATGTCTGGACCCTTGTAGATAGACCTAAAGATCATTCAGTTATAGGATCAAAATGGGTATTTAGAAATAAATTAGATGAAAATGGCATAGTAATTAGAAACAAAGCTAGATTAGTTGCAAAAGGATATAATCAAGAAGAAGGAATTGATTTTGATGAAACTTTTGCACCTGTAGCTAGATTAGAAGCAATTAGATTATTACTGCATTTGCATGTCATATGCATATCAATTTATTTCAAATGGATGTTAAAAGTGCATTTTTAAATGGATTTATAAATGAGAAGTTTTTGTTGAACAACCACCTGGTTTTGAAGATCATGAATTTCAAATCATGTTTTTAAATTGCACAAAGCACTATATGGTTTAAACAAGCACCTAGAGCTTGGTATGATAGATTAAGCAAATTTCTGATTGAAAATGATTTTACTAGAGGAAATGTTGATAAAACCTTATTTTTGAAAAGAAAAGACAAAGATTTATTAGTAGTACAAATATAGATGATATTGTATTCGGTGCTACTAACAATCTCTTGTGTCAAGAATTTGCTAAGTTAATGCAGGGTGAATTCGAAATGAGCATGATGGGAGAACTCAACTTCTTCCTAGGACTTCAAATCAAGCAAAGCAAAGAGGGATTTTCATCAACCAAGCAAAATACACAAAGGAACTTCTCAAGAAGTTTGGAATGGAAGTCAATCAAACCCCTTGGAACACCTATGAGTCCTTCATGCAAATTAGACAAAGATGAAGATGGTAAGAAAGTAGATCAAAAGTACTATAGAGGTATGATCGGATCTCTACTTTACTTAACAGCAAGTAGACCAGATATCATGTTTGCTGTTTGTTATGTGCTAGATTTCAATCTGAACCTAAAGAATCTCACTTAATTGCTGTGAAAAGAATCTTAAGATATCTAAGTGGAACTAAAAATGTAGGATTATGGTATTCTAGAGACTCAACACTAAACTTGATTGCATATTCTGACTCTGACTATGCTGGATGTAAACTAGATAAAAAAAGTACAATTAGGAAGTAACTTAATCTCTTGGTTTAGCAAAAAGCAAAATTCGGTTGCATTATCAACTGCTGAAGCAGAATATGTTGCAGCTGGAAGTTGCTGTGCTCAAATCCTTTGGATTAAGCGACAACTTGAAGATTATGGCATAACACTTGATAAAACTCCTATTAGATGTGATAATACAAGTGCAATAAATTTAACTAAAAATCCAATTCAACATTCAAGAACTAAACACATTGAAATTAGATATCACTTTATAAGAGAACATGTAGCTAATAATGAAATTTGTCTTGATTATGTTAATACTGAAGAACAATTAGCTGATATTTACAAAACCTTTGAGTGAAGAGAGATTTTGTTATCTTAGAGGTGAATTAGGGATTTGTGACCCTTTGGAATGATTTTGAAACCCTTAAGGAATGACTATCTAGATTTCTATTAATTTCTTGAAATTCCTTTCATAATTTTAAGGACAATTTATCTAGTCATTTATGCAATTTGATTCTTCATATTCCAAAGATTTTTTTAAAAATTTATTGACCCTATTTTGACAAGTTTCGGATGTTTGAAACTCATTATTTTTCTCTGAAACTGTCAGTGGAGTCGACACCTCAATTTGAGGAGTCGACACCTCTTCTGTGTCGCTCTCGGTCCTTGACCTTGGAGCCGACACCCGTATAAGTGGAGCCGACTCCAGTTCGAGCGCTAACTGTGTTAGCGACTTGGAGTCGACACCCGACTTTGCGGGAGTCGACACCTGGTGGTCCCAAGTTGACTTTATTAGGGCAGAGTCGACACCTTCTCATTTCTATCATTTCCAATCCCTTTCCAAACTCTCTCCAAACTCTCTCAAAACCTCCCCAAGCCAAATTCTCCTCAAATCGAACATTCCCAAGGATTTCTATGGCACCTAAGCGGAGAGGATCGGTTCTTGGAGCTCCCGTACCACCGGGAAGCGTACGGCTCGGCGTCCCATCCGTGAGCCATCTCCAAGCGACGATTCTTCCTCAACCCATTCAGATAATCCTGGTCCTCATCTTCATAGGTAGACACTTTAGCCGGGAGAGTTATTACTATGGGTAGAAAGGTTGATTTTGATTTCTTTGAGTCCGAGGGATTTTCTATTGGAAGACAAATCAAAGAGCTTGGCTGGGACAAGGTTTGTTCGCTGGATGTTCCCACTTATCCGGCCCTAGTTAAGGAATTCTATTTTAATTTATCAAGGGGAGACGGTGGGATTATCAGTTCTGTTAGAGGGAAGAGAGTTCACCTTACCTTTCAGAGTTTAGGACATCTTCTGAGCATCCCTGTCACTGGATTAGTTGCTGACATTCATAGTGAGAGGTCTGATGCATTATCAAGGATGTTAGGAAGAGAAGTGTCTGAATTTGAAGAAGTTAGGGCTAATCAGTTGCCCTTGGAGCTTAGATTACTTCACAACATATGCAGTAGGATTTTATTCCCTAAGACTGGCCGATTTGAGTATGTCTCAGAGCGAGACATTGTTGTTATGGACAGTGTTCTGATGGTCAGCCTATTAACCTTGCTGGGATGATGATTTTCTATATGGCTGAGGCTGGGGGCAAAAGGAGATCTTCACTGCCCTATGGTATGATTTTGACTATGGTGTTTAGAAGTCAAGGTATTGTAATTTCTGATAATGAGCCATCAAAGAACCTTAGACACACTGATTACTATAGCTTGGCTACTGTGCACCGGATGGGCTTTGTGAAGGTTAATGGTCAATGGGAGAGGAAAGGTCATCTGGATGAGAGAGCCGCTGACATTAGGACTTCTGCACCATCTGAGGTTGGTCCATCAGCGAGGCATCCTTCACCAGAGCCTAGCAGATCTTCACCACCTCCTGCTCCTGCTCCTGCTCCAGTTCTGTACCACCACCTATGTCATCTGTCGGATTTTCAGATATTCAGTTAGAGCAACTCAAGAGTTTACTTAATGCTCAAAAAGAAGAAATGAAGACAGAGTTTGATAGCCAATTTATGAATTTGAAAGAAACCCTTTACTCTTTGGATGATCGCATTAGAATGATTGAGTCTACCCTTGGTTCCTCTGCTGAATCCTTAAAGAATGATCTCAAGAACATATTTGAGACTTAAAGATATTGGTGGAGACTCAGAAACCTATTCCAAATGCAATGCTGAGCTTTAGGACAAGATTATTCTGCATGTACATTTGTTGATGAAAGACTAAAGGAATTTGTCAAGACTCAAAGTGAAGGGATGGCAAGGATTGTAGAAGAACTACAAAGGCGTGTTAGAAATAATTTGTGATTATCTTGTAATGAAATGTCTTTGATAATTAGTCTAGTTTGATGTTGATTTATCTTGAAGCTTTAATGTAATGATGTATAGCTTGATGTTTGATATAGCAGAGTTTCATGTTGTAATATTTGACTTTTGATGTAATGAACTTATCTTATACTTAATGAATATCTTTTGATCCTTGAAAAATCTATCAATTTTATCATTTTACTTAACCCTTCTTGATCTTTTTGTTGATTACAAAAAAGGGGAGAGTTATGTAAGTATTTCTAAATCGTATATGCATTGAATGTAAAACAAAAAAAAGAACAAAATAAAAGGGAGAAATATTTAGCTTTTGGATATGCATTAGATCAAATAAGCTCAATTAAGCTTAATTTATTGGTATCTTATTAACTGCACATAAGGAAAGGCAATTAAAACTGTATCAGTATCAAACATTAAAATTTCTGTTAAAAGGAAGAACAATTGTTAAATTGAGCATCATAGGGGGAGCTACCTCATTCAGGGGGAGCTTACCTGTGAGGGACAAACATTTGAGAAAATTGGAGTGAGAATCCATTGTTTACTCATGCATATACTCAATGTTTTTATAATCATCAAAAAGGGGAGATTGTTGACCCAATTATTGATTTTGATGATTAATAAAAGATATGAGTATATTCATTTTGTTACTAATAAATTTAACAAGTGTTTCAGGGCTTAAAAATGTTTGATCAATCAAAAGGTATAAGAAACGTGTTTTGAATCAAATGCCAAAGTATGTTTCAAAATTCAGAGCCTGGAGTCGACACCTAGAAGGTCTGGAGCCGACCCCATGGCCGATCAATGCTTTCCTGATTTTTGGCACGGTCTAGAGCGACACCCAGTTTCTGAGCCGACACCCAGAGTTTTGGAGCCGACACTTACAGTGTCTGGAGCCGACTCCAATGCGGGAACAGAAAGCATTTTTTTGGACTACCCTGGAGCCGACACTTACAGTTTTTCGGAGCCGACTCCCGAATGCGACGAGCCAACACTTACCTTTTTCGGAGCCGACTCCTCAATGAACTTTTACTTTCTATTTTTGGATACTCAACTTGGAGCCGACACCTGAAAAGTTGGAGCCGACTCCAACCTGTCAGGAACGGATTTTCAAAGTGTCACAACGGCCTCCAACGGTAAATTTTCTCACCTAATCTCTAACGGATACTTTTCTTGTGTGTAGGAGGAATCCAAAGACAAATAACGGCTAGTTTTTCACCTAATCTTGGATTAAAAAGAATCTATAAAAGGGAGTTCGTCCGTTTGAAAAAAAGAGACGAAAAAAATAGAGAGAAAACAAATTGAAAAATCTGAGAAGTCTTGAGCAAGAAATCAAAGAGGAAAGAGTCAAATTCAAATCCATCAACTCCAGAAAGCTCAAAGAGAAATCCAAGGCATTCAAGTTCAAAATCGGAGGATTTTCTAAAAGAAGAAAAAGAGAGCCAAAAGCCCTGTTTTTCCCAACTTCTCATCTGCAATCTTTGTGAAGAATCCGAGCTGAGGCCTGATTCAACATCTCAAAGGAGAAGAGGAAAAGAAGAAAAGCTCAAATCATCTCTGCTTCAAACAGGCTTTTCTAACCTTGTTTATTTATATTGAATATTTGCTCATTTGAGGAGCTGTTTGTTATTGTAAACTCTATTCTCATTTGTTTTTCCTAGTTCAATCAGGGGGATTGAATTAGTGGAGGTAGTATACCTCGGGTCAAGCTAAATTAGCTTGGGTTTGGGTTTTATGCTGGTGAGCCCTGAAAAACTAGCTGGGTTCGTTGTAATCCCGTGGGAAACAATAAGTTTTGAGTTGTGAGCTTGTAAAACAACTCGGTTGTAATCTAGTAGATTATAGTGTGGACCCAAGTGGTACTTGGGAGTGGACGTAGGTGTTGGATACACCGAACCACTATAAAATTTGTGTTTGCCGTGTTTT
The DNA here is from genome assembly GCA_900491605.1 of Calamus simplicifolius. NCBI lineage: Eukaryota > Viridiplantae > Streptophyta > Magnoliopsida > Arecales > Arecaceae > Calamus > Calamus simplicifolius. The sequence continues at coordinate 196,427 of UESW01005080.1, read as the reverse complement.
GATTCTCTCTCTCTATCTCTTTGTTTATGGTTAATATTTATCCTGCACTTAATCTTGTGTATTTCAAATCCAATCGTTTTAAAGGTTAAATTTTTTAAGAACCCAATTCACCCCCGCCCTCCTCTTGGGTTGCCATCTGGGCCAACACCCTCCAACCCACACAAAAGCCTGGAATCCTACCATTATGATAGGAGGGGAGAAGATGGAGAATAGAGAGAGAAAAATTATTTTTGGAAGAAAAAAATCTATGTTATTTCATCTAAACCCTAGAGACTAGAGTTTAAATACATCCACCAAGTGGGCCAGGCCCAGACTCAACAAAAACTCTCATGGACTAACCTAATGAGATTAAACTAACCCCCAAGCCCGTGTACACCCATGACTTAATTTAATCTCAACTCTTGGACCCACACCCAGCCCAATACAAGTTAGCCCCCTTAGGCCTTGATAGCACTACATCAAGCTTAATAATCTCCATCTTGGTGCTTTTAAGGCCTCAGCACATCCATCATATCCATCAGCTGCATCCCTACGAAAGCTATCCCATGAAAGAACCTTGGTCAGTGCATCTGCTGGGTTCTTCTTGGTGTGTATCTTTACCAGCTCCATTCCATCTTCTTCCATCAGCTCCCTGTAGTCGATGCCTTTCTTCTAAGAGTATCCTTTGGCCACTAATCCTACCTTATACCCGATACCCCTTTGCTTTGAAGGCCCTTTCTTATGCTGATAAATCCATTTGCAACCAATGGGTTTCTTTTCTTGTGGAAATTGGATCACCTACTACATGTCGGTCCTATAAAGAGACTGCATCTCCTCTGCTATAGCCTGTATCTCTGTCATATCCTGAACCCACCTATCCCTGTCCTGGCTATTCTGGCTCTCCACAGCCTCCTAATAGGTGTAAGGGTCTTCATTCGCTGTCTCTAGGGCATGTGATATCGAATCCTCAAAGCCATATCGAACTGATGATCGCACGTTTCTCCTTAACTTGTGTAGTACGATCCCAATATCAGTTCCCTACTCCGCTGCATCCTTTTGAGTCCTCTGCTCCGCTGCATCCTGCTGAACTTTTTGGCTTCTGACTCCTCTGTTAGTCCTCTCCACCTGAATCTCAAATCCTCCTGGTCCACTAGCAAATGGTACGACTATGTAGGAGGTCATCTGATCACTAGTGTTACCGTGTTTCATCTTCTGCAGTCTCTGCTATGCATCTGTACCACCTCTACTCTTGAGGATCGAGCTCTCATCAAAGGTCGCATCTCTGTTGATGACAACATTCTTCCCCAAGGGGTCTTATAATCGATACCCCTTGATTCTATGCAGGTAGCCAGGAACATCATCTTCTTTGACCTGGCATCCAACTTACTCACTTCCCAGCACCAACATGCACATATGATGTGCATCCAAATACCCTCAGATGATTCAAGCTTGTCTTCCCTTCAGACCACATCTCCTCTGGAATATCTCATCCAACCTGATGTGCAGTGACTAATTGACCAAGTAGCTGGCTACATCTACTATGTCAACCCAGAACATTTTTGGAAGCCCTATCTATAGCCTCAAGCATCTTACTTTTTTCAATAGTGTTTTGTTCATCCTCTTAGCCACCTCTTCTTGTTGAGAAGTTTCTATCACCAAGAAGTGCCTTTTGATGCCTCAGTCCTCATAAAATCTCTGTAATTCCCTACTGGTGTATTCCTCACCATTGTTTGGCCGCAGACACTTCACACTCCTACCATGCTCTCTCTTCACCTTAGCCTTTCAGATTCTAGACTTGGTGAAGACCTCTAATTTCTCCTTCATGTAGTAGACCCAAGGCTTTCTTAAAAAACATCTATCAGGGTCATGAAGTATCTGACCCCATTCCTTGCAGAAATTGGGACTGGTCCTCAGACATCAATTTGTACTAGCTCCAGGGGTTCTACACTCCTAGTTGTGCTATCCAAGAACTGCACTCTCCTCTGCTTTCCCATCTGATATAGCTCACAGATCTCTATATCTTCACCACTCAGGACCAGAAGCTAACCTCTCTTGCTCAGTTCTTTCATCCCCCTATTTCCCATATGGCCTAGGCAGTAATGCCACATCCTGTACACATCCCAAGAATCCTGTTCCATAGCTGCTACCTTAGATTTTCTGATCACCATAAAGCCCTCCAACCTATATGGTTGTTCTTCAGCCTTCTCCCTTTCATCACTACCATAGCTTCATTGGAGATGTTCAGAACTTCACTCCTGGCATGACTACTGAAACTGTATCCAGTCTGCTCCAGGTACTCCAATGACACCAGATTTTTTTTGAGTTTTGGGACATGCTTCACACTAGAAGAGTGTGCACCATGCCATCAAACATTCTTACCCTTACTGTGTTAATCTCTGCCACCTTGCAAGGGTGATCATCTCCAAGAGTCACACACCTCTCATCAACCTCTGTTTAAGTACTGAACCATGACCAGTTGAGAGTGTAATGATGAGAACAAGCTGAATTTAAGGTCCACATCTCTGTACTATGCCTGTGACCATCCGATACCACCAAGAGATCATCCTTCACCTTCTGGCCTACAACTGTACTCACAGATTCAGATCCTTTCTTTTTTCCTTTTGATTTTTTCTCTTAGATAATCCCTCTTGAAATGTCCTACCTCACCATACTTGTAGCACTTACCTTCCTGGACTGTAACCGTCCCCTAGGCCTGCTCCTATCCCTACCTTTGCCTGACCCTTTCCCAATTGATAGACACTTTTGGGGAACAACTTCCTTAGTCATCTTTTTTCTCTGCTCATTAGTCCGAAGTATCAAGACAATATCTTCATAGAATAATGTCTTCTTCCCATAGAGTAGCATCGTGACCAATGAGTCATGTGATATGGGCAACGAACACAGTAGTAAAAGTGTCTTATCTTTCTTCTCCATCTTGGCCCCGACATTCAGCAATTCATTGCTTATCTGGTTGAACACCTAGATATGGCCCAGCATATCTCCACCTTTTGACATCCAAAGGTTGTAGAAGCGCTTCTTCAACATTAACTTGTTGCACATATTATTTCCCATGTAAAGGGTATGCAACTTCGACCAAAGTTCCTTCAGGGTCTTCTCCTTCAGCACTGAATAAAGGGATGAATCTACCAGACATCCTCTAATCGCTGAACATGCTTTCTTCTCCAGCAACATCCACTGCTTATCTATCATCCCATCTGGCCTTTCCTCCAAAGCTAGATCTAAAAAGAAGGTCCTCTACCCGGACTTTCCACATAGAGAAACTTTCCTTCCCATCAAACTTCTTAAAATCTAATTTTATACTACTACCCATGGCCAAATCTCAACCAAAAAATAACATAAAAAATTTTAGAAAATTGAGAGACCATGTGAAGCCTTGCTGAAATTTTTTAGCCTTTTGAAGATATTCAAATAACTTCTTCTTGAGCTTGGCTCTGATATCAACTGTTGAGGTTTTAGTCTTTGATGAATAGCAATGGAATCAACCTCATTGGAAAAGTACCCACTTCTTTTTTGAGCCTAGCTCTGATACCAACTATTGAGGTTTTAGTCTTTCATGAACAGTAATGGAATCAATCTCGCTAGAGAAGTACCCTGGGCTTTTATCCTTTTTTATCAATAATCAAATTATTCAAGGATTTTTTTAATCCTTTCTTTCCTTGCTTGCTAGAACTCCCCATCACCCCTTGGCTTCACACGTCCACGGTATTCCATGAGAAAGATCTCACGCTCCGCTTCGTGAGAAAGATCATGCTCCGCTCCCTTCTCGTGTCTCCCTATACCCGTGAGAACGTGACTCGTTGACCACTTCCTTGGAGTCCAATGCACACCGTGCATGCTCACGGATTTCTTTGTCTCACGTCTTCACCCAAGAAGCCTGGAAGGGAATTCACTCCTTACCCTCCGTTGACCGCCTTGACTCCATGAAGTTCTTGGCGTCTTCCTTCTTGGGCATTTTATCACATGGCTTTCTCCCACGGAATCATGCCCATGAAATGCTGGATCTGATCATGAAGGGGAGAGGCCTCCCCTCCTACCCTGCACAAAAGCCTGAAATCCTACCGTGATGATAGGAGGGGAGAAGATGGATGATAGAGAGAGAAAAATTATTCTTAAGGAGAAAGAATATGTGTTATTCCATCCAAACCCTAGAGACTAGAGTTTAAATACATTCACCAAATGGGTTAGGTCCAGACTCAACAAAAACTCTCATGGACTAACCCAATAAGATTAAACTAACCCCAAGCCCGTGTACATCCGTGACTTGATTTAATTTTAATCCTTGGATCCACACTCAGCCCAATACAAGTTACCCCCTTGGCCTTGATAGCACCATATCAGGCCCAACAAACTGGACACCAAGCCAGAGTGACTAGGATTAAGATGGGATCAATGCCCTCTGGCTTTAACAATTCATTGAATTGACCACATATTGACCGAATTACACTTGTTAGTTAATTACACTTTTACCAAAATATTTGATTATAAATCAGATATCAATATTGATCTTCTCAATTTTTCAAAGGCCTTTTATGTGCCATAAGTTTTTTTGTACGAAAGTTACTTGCTAAAGCAATATTCTTCAATAAAAGTAATAAAGTCTTGTCTCCATGCTATCATACTAGTTGTACTCAAATTGCACATTAGGTAAGTGATTTGAATCTTTTTAATGTTTTCATAAAAAAATGAACTCTATTCCTTCCATTGGAAAGATAACAACCATATGAACATATTATTCTTATAATGATGCTCCAGTAAGCAATAGATTAGCATTTTAATTTGATTATTTCTACTGCATGCTTCATGGTGGCTATATCCCTGTTGTAATTTATGATATGCAAGCATTGGCCCTGATTTCTAAGTTAACTAGGGGAAAACTTCTTTCATTCAGAAAAATCAAAACTCGATCAAGAGCTGGCATGGATTCAATTTTTGTGCATACTTAATTTGTACTCAACTCAACTCAACTCATCTAAGCCTTTTCCAACTACATGGGGTCGGCTACATGAATCTGCTTCCTCCTGCATACTTAATTTGTGCCTTTGGTTTAATCTTTACCATTCAAAACTATGTTTTTCTTTTAATCAGTAAATTGTTGTTCCTCTAAGTAATAGAGTAGTTCAACAAAAAAATTAAATGTAGAATAATTCATAAGGTCTTTAGGAACACTCCTAAGCTATAGAAAAGAGTCATTGCATTCACTTTAGAGCCGTTGAACCTTTTACTATATAAATATCGTCTAATGTGATTGATGCTAGGGATATACATGATTCTAGTTTGTTTTAGTTAGCAGCTAACCAAGAACCTAGCCCATCCAGATTGTTCATTAATTTTTGAATCTCGACAAAACTAATTAAAATTTGAACCAAGAACTGGCATTGATCAAGAATCTATGATGTATAGATAGTCTAGGGTATCAATGCAAAAAATAAAACCTAATGCTTATGTATGCTTGCATAGTGGAATGGTTTACCTAAATCCTTAACTTAGAACCATAACAGAAGATGTCAACAAGTTGTCAGGCCCAGGTTTTGGAAACGCAAGCTCAACCTAGGTTTGAGTTAGTTAAGTTCCCCTTGCCAAAATAATTTATGTTTCTGTTAAGTAGAAACTAGGTCTTGATATGCATACATGTAAACTATGGTGGTTATTATAAATTATTAAACTATGGTGACTATTATATACTATATGAAATCATTATTTCTAGGCAGATTTTAGTACATTATCATAGCCAGTCTGACTATTTCCTCTTTTATCCATTGTTGTGTTTAATTCTAGATCATTTATATTAAGGTCAACCAATTATAGGAGATAAGATTTTTGTTTATGGGACAAGAGTTGGATTATTGAATCTAGGTAATTTGGTAAAGACCGTTAAGCTTCAAAAGTTGTTAATTAATTTTATAATTCATTATCTTGATGATTGTTTTCATTTGCTATTAATTAATATAGGGTCAACAACTTGTACTTAAAGGGAGTTGCTCAATTTCTCAATGCATTTGGTAATGCTTCCGAGGGAGAAAAGATCTTGTGTCCATGTGTTAGCTACAATAATTGCTTATGGAAAAGTAGAGAAATTGTGTATGATGATCTCATATGTGATGGTTTTCTAAAGGGTTATACTAATTAAGTTTACCATAAGGTAATCTATCAATTGAATTAGCTCATGACTCTGATACCTACGATGCTTTAGATGATATATATGAGATGTTCCATGATGCATTTGAAATTGCAAACCAAGATGGCGGGATGGTCAGTCAGCTTAAAGAACACAGTGGGGAACCTAATGTAGAAGCTAAGAAATTCTATTGAGTTACTTGATAATGCCAATTGGGAACTATGTCTTGGTTACAAGAAATTTAGTAACTTGGCTTTCATTATTTAGTTAGTGAATATTAAATGCATGAATGGATGGAGAAACAATTCATTCACCTTATTGCTTGGGCTGTTGAAAAAATTTCTCCCATAAGGTAGAACACTAACAAAAATAGATTGGCTTATCAGAATCCTAAAGCTTAATTCAAAAATAAGTAGAAGATGAGATTTTAAGGTCTGGGTTCTCCATTGATCACATTCTAGATGATCAAACAAAAGGAAAATGGTCATGCGAGAGAGGAGAATAAGGATTGTACTAGTAGAGATCATAGAAATATTAGGGATTGAGGTCAATTGGATAAACAATCTCTGGTAGAGTTAAGGTCAAGGCAGATGTTGGTGAGTGACAAGTTTCATGTCAATGATGATGGAGATCAAGGAGCATGTTTGGTTCTTGAGCCTCAAACTCTCCTCGCACATGACCTGCCACTAGCTGGGAGTCGGTGAAGGCATTAAGTTTCTCTACCTTTAGGTTGCGAGTGATTCGAAGACCGGCCAGCAGGGCTTCATACTCAGCTTCGTTGTTGGAGACCGAGAAGGAGAAGTGGACACCATATTCAAAGGTCGCCCCTTCGCACTGGTGAGAACCAGGCCCGCATCGGAGCGATGAGCGTTAGATGACCCGTCGACATGGAGGAGCCACCGGGCAGCAGATTTTGGTTCTTCGGGGGAGTCGGGGGTGGAGCCATCCTTCGGGATGGTACACTCGAGGAGGAAATCGGCTAACACCTGAGCTTTGATGGCCGGGTGAGGCTGAAAGTGGATATCATGCTCGCTCAGCTCGACGGCCCACTTGGTCATCCTCCCTGATGTCTTCGAGTGGTGAATTACCACCTTGATGGGTTGGCTGGTCAGGACCGTCACAGAATACGCCTGGAAGTACAGTCGTAGCTTCCGAACTGAGGTAATCAAGGCCAACACCATCTTTTCAATTCGGCTATATCTTGTCTCCGCGTCGCGGAGTAACCTACTGACATAATAAATCGGCTTCTGGACTTGTTTCCTCTCTGACTAGCACCGAGCAGATGGCACCTTTTGAAACAGAACAGTGTTTCACCCGGACTTAAACTGCTGAGGAGTGGGGGTGAGCCGAGGTACTTCTTGAGATCTTGAAATGATTTTTGACACTCGGGGGTCCACTGGAAGTTCTTAGCCGACTGGAGGGTTTTAAAGAAGGGGAGGCATCTTTCGGCTGAGCGTACCACGAAGCGGTTGAGAGCTGCTATCCTCCCAGTTAGGCGCTGAACTTCTTTAATAGATGCCAGGGGCGCCATTTGCTAAAGAGCTTGAATCTTCTGGGGGTTAGCTTTGATACCTCGCTGGGAGACCATGAAGCCGAGGAACTTTCGGAGTTAACGCCAAAGGTGCACTTAGTCGGATTGAGCTTCATCCTATACTTGCGGAGCGTTGCAAAGCTCTTCGAGAGGTCCTCGACGTGCTGTGATGCTTCTTTTCTTTAACCAGCATGTCGTCGACATACACCTTCATATTCCGGCCGATTTGCTCCTTGAATACTTTGTTGACTAGCCTTTGATAGGTGGCTCCCGCATTTTTAAGACCAAAAGGTATGACACGGTAGCAGTAAGTACCTCGGTCGGTTATGAAGGCGGTCTTCTCTTCATCCTCGGGGGCCATCCGGATCTGATTGTAGCCAGAGTAGGCGTCCATGAATGTCAGCATTTGGTGACCCAAGGTGGCATCCACAAGCTGATCGATCCGGGACAGGGGGAAGCTATCCTTCGGGCAGGCTTTGTTGAGATCGGTGAAGTCGATGCAAATCCGCCACTTGCCATTCGACTTCTTCACCATGACGACGTTCGATAGCCAGCTCGGGTAATTTACCTCCCGGACGAAGTTTGCCTTGATGAGTTTATTAACTTCCTCTTCAATAGCCTTCTGGCGCTCCGGGGCAAAGCTCCTCTTCTTCTGCTTGACGGGCCGGTGCATCTCATCCACGTTGAGACGATGGATGAGAACCTCGGGGCTGATCCCTGGCATATCAGAGCGGACCAGGCGAAGATGTCAGCGTTGCTTCAAAGAAATTCGATCAATCTGCGCCGAGGTTCGTCCTTTAGCAGCGACCTGATCTTTATGGTTCGGTCGAGACGGGCCTCATCCAACGGTACTTCCTCCAGCTCCTCGGCTGGCTCTCCTCGCTGTTCGGCGAAATCCTCCCGAGCGTCCAGCCCATCAACCTCCGGCATTCTGGACTGAAGGCTGGTAACGAAGCACTGCCGAGCCATGGTTTGGCTTCCTTGAACAACTCCAACTCCCCGCCCGGTGGGGAATTTCATGGACAGGTGTGGGATAGAGACAACTGCCTTGAGGGACATCAGGCCGGGTCTGCCGAATATTGCATTGCATGAAGACCTGAGTTTGGTTACTAAGAAGTCCGTATGAACAGTGGCCACAAGGGGCCAGGCTCCTACGCGAACCGTCAGGGTTACAACCCCTTCCAGGATGATGACGTCGCCCGTGAATCCCATTAGGGTGGAATCCACAGCTCAAAGGTTTTCTGTGAGCAGTCTCATCTTGGCAAACACATCGAGATACAAAATATTCACCGAACTTCCACTGTCAACAAGGATCCAGCTTACATCATAGTTATTTAAATTGAGGGATACAACTAGTGCATCATCATGGGGAAACTATATCCCTCGGAGATCGTGTCGGAGAAGGAGAGCTCGCCCGTCCACGCATTCTTTGGCACTGATCCTATGTCATCATTCCTGGAGCTCGAGCCGTCGGCCTCTTCGATTACGTTGATGTGGCCGATCACGGGCGGATTCGATGGAGGAGGAGGTTGTTGAAGTTCGGGCTGACAATCCCCCCTTGTCCCAGCTCGAGGGCCCTCCTGAATTGGTTCAGTCGGCCCCGTTGGATCAGCCTCTCGATCTCATTTTTCAGCTGCCAGCATTCCTCGGTGTCGTGGCCGTGTTTTCGGTGGTAGCGCAGTATTTGGTGGGGTCCCTCCGGGTTGGGTTCCCTCGAAGAGGAGTTGGCCGGGGAAGCTGGCGCTCTATCTCCATGAGGATCTGCGCCCGGGGCACAGTTAGCGAGTGTAGCGGTCAAACCGCCTGGGTGGGCTCCGGGAGCGATTCCTCGGCGGCGGTGGGGGAACTCTTTGGCGACGAGGTGGACTTGGCCGGCGGACGGGTCGGTGCCTATCGGGGCCTCTGGGCTCTTTCTTCTTCGCCAGCTCAGCGCGGGCGACTCTCCATGACTCTTCGACCCTGGCGTATTTGTCTGCCAGGGCCATCATATCGGAGAGATTTGGGGGGTAGCTGACTTCCATCGCTAGGTAGAAGTCACTTTCCTTCGAAACTCCCCCCGCTAAGGCTGACATAGCCATCTCATGATTAAGGTGGTCCATCTCTAGCATGGCCTTGTTGAAGCAGCCAAGATAGTTCTCAAGGACTCCCCCTCTCTCTGCTTAACTTCAGAGAGGGAGTCGGATCTCCATCGGTGACGGCGGCTGCTAACGAACTGGCCAATAAAAAGATCGCTCAGCTCATCGAATGAATCGACGGAACCTGGTTTCAAGGCGTTGAACCAGGTTCGGGCAGATCCTCTGAGGGTGGAGGGGAAGGCGCGGCAGAGGATCGCGTCGGATGCTCCGTGGAACATCATTATTGATCGGAAGCTGCTGAGGTGATCATCCGGGTCAGAAGAGCCATGGTAGGGCTTGACGGCTGGTAACTTGACATGGGAGGGAATCACTTCCTCCATGATCCCTTTGGAGAAGGGGATGCCCTGCTCTGCCTTGGGTTGAGCCGGTTGGGCCTGCTTAGCGGCATCCAGCTCCTGATGCATCTCCGGATCTGTCGACGGATCTCCTCTTCAGTAGTAAGAGGAGGAGCTGGGCGGGGAGAGCATAGGGACGGCGTCGAATCATGGTAGGAGGACACTGGAGAAAGGGTCCGGGCTCATCGAGATCTGGGATTATTCTGGTCATAGTCGCTTCGCGGGACTGGTTTGTCCCCTCTGGGTCGGTGTGGGGGGTCCATGGCCTCATGCGGACCAGAGGAGGAGGTGGCCGGAGAGGAAGGAGCTGCGGCCTCCTTATGAAGGTGCGGAGCAGGGGCGGCTGTGAAACGCTCCTGAACTAGATGGATCAGGGCCTGGATCTGCTGGACCAGCGTGGCAAACTGATCCTGGGTCACTGGGATGATTGGTGGCGACGGGATCTCAACTAGTGGAGGCTGCGGCGCCGTGTTGCTTATCGGATCAGGTCTTTGAGCGATGACCTGGTCTTGGGCTTCAGAGGTTGCTCTTCTCCTATTAGCCATTGGAGAGGTTCTACTCCAGATCGAGATCCTTATCTCCTTTCTTCAAGTTTTAATGGGACTTGAGACCCTTCCTCTAGCACCAATCTGTTGCCACCGGATCCGTCCTCCGACTCGAGCGCGGTCTATCTCCTGGGCGGACCTGCACAGAAGTCCTCACGTGAGAGGCGTTGGGTGTAGCCCTCCATGGAAGACCCTCCGATGCTCAAGTCAGTGGGGGATCGGTGATCAACAGAAAATGGAGAGGTGAATCTCTCCGAGAGTCTCTCCGGGGGTGGTCGATCGGGAGCTCTAGGGGAGCGCCAACGAGCAGTGGGGGAGAGTGAGAGTGTGAGAGTGAGCGCATATCTGAGGAAATCAGGGAGTGTTGTATTTATAGGCTGTCACCTGGATCTTGAGCGCCTTCTGGAAGGTTCGAAGGTTATTAGGATACGGAGATGGATCGAATCAGGCCGTTGGGATCCGTATCTTGTTTATTAAGGGATCGATGGCTAGGAGAGCTCCTTGTTGGCCTAAGATTGGTAGATGCACAGGTCCCAGGTAGCTGTATTAGGTCCTAGGCCACTCTTCAACATAATTCTTTGCCTGGGATTCTGTTACGATGGGTATAGGCTCTCCTGCGCCAGGTTCCACGGAGGTGAGTATCGGATCGTGGATCGCTCAGGGAGGCCGAGCTATGGAAGCCCAGAGGGATCCGAGCTGTGACCGCCAGCCCGAACCTCAACAACCTCCTCCTCCACCAAATCCGCCCGTGATCGGCCGCATCAACATGATCGAAGAGGCCGACGGATCGGGCCCCAGGAACGATGATGAAGGATCAGCGCCAAAGAAGGCGCGGACGGGCAAGCTCTCTTTCTCCGACGATGATCTCCAAGGGATACAGTTCCCCCATGATGATGCATTAGTTGTATCCCTCAATTTAAATAACTATGATGTAAGCCGGATCCTTGTTGACAGTGGAAGTTCGGTGAATGTTCTGTATCTCGATGTGTTTGCCAAGATGAAACTACTCATGGGAAACCTTCGAGCCATGGATTCCACCCTAATGGGATTCACAGGTGACGTCATTATCCCGGAAGAGGTCGTCACCCTGACGGTCCGCACGGGAGCCTGGCCCCTTGTGGCCACTGTTCACACGGACTTCCTAGTGACCAAACTTAGGTCCCCATACAATGCAATATTCGGCAGACCCGGCCTGATGTCCCTCAAGGCAGTTGTCTCTGTCCCACACTTATCCATGAAATTCCCCACCGGGCAGGGAGTTGGAATTGTTCAAGGAAGTCAAGCCATGGCTCGGCAATGCTTTGTCACTAGCCTTCAGTCCAGAGTGCCAGAGGTTGATGGGCTAGACGCTCGGGAGGACTTCGCCAAACAGCGAGGAGAACCAACAGAGGAGCTGGAGGAGGTGCCGTTGGATGAGGCTCGCCCCGACCGAACCATAAAAATTGGGTCGCTACTGAAGGGCGAACCTCGGCGCAGATTGATCAATTTTCTCCGAAGCAACGCTAACATCTTCACCTGGTCTGCCTCTGACATGCCAGGTATCAGCCTCGAGGTTCTCATTCATCGTCTCAACGTGGACGAGATGCACAGGCCCGTCAAGCAGAAGAAGAGGACCTTTGCACCGAACGACAGAAGGCCATTGAAGAAGAAGTAGACAAACTCATCAAGGCAAACTTCGTCCGAGAGGTAAATCATCCAAGTTGGCTATCAAACGTCGTCATGGTGAAGAAGTCGAACGGCAAGTAAAGGATTTGCATCGACTTCACCGACCTTAACAAAGCCTGCCCGAAGGACAGCTTCCCTCTTCCCCGGATCGACTAGCTCATGGATGCACCTCAGGTCATCAAATGCTGTCATTCATGGACGCTTATTCATGCTACAATCAGATCCGGATGGCCCCCGAGGATGAAGAAAAGACCGCCTTCATAACCGACCGAGGTACTTACTATTACCGTGTCATGCCCTTTGGTCTTAAAAATGCAGGTGCCACCTACCAAAGGTTGGTTAACAAAGTATTCAAGGAGCAAATCGGCCGAAATATGGAGGTGTACGTGGACGACATGCTGGTCAAGAGCAGAGAAGCATCACAGCATGTCGAGGACCTCTCAGAGAGCTTCGCAACACTCCGCAAGTATGGGATGAGGCTCAATCCAACCAAATGCGCCTTCGGCGTTAACTCCGGGAAGTTTCTCGGCTTCATGGTCTCCCAGTGGGGTATCGAAGCTAACCCCCAGAAGATTCAAGCTCTCCAACAAATGGCATCCCTGGCAACTATTAAAGAGGTCCAGTGCCTAACTGGGAGGATAGCGGCTCTCAACCGCTTCGTGGCGCGTTCGGCCGAGAGATGCCTCCCCTTCTTCAAAACCCTCCGGTCGGCTAAGAACTTCCGATGGACCTCTGAATGCCAAAAATCATTTCAAGATCTCAAGAAATACCTCGCTCGCCCCCACTCCTCAGTAGTCCAAGCCCAGGCGAGACCCTGTTCTTGTACCTGGCTGTTTCAGAAGGTGTCGTCTGTTCGGTGCTGGTCAGAGAAGAAGGCAAGGTCCAAAATCCGATTTACTATGTCAGCAAGCTACTCCGCGATGCGGAGACAAAATATAGCATAATTGAGAAGATGGTGTTGGCTTTAATCACTTCAGTTCGGAAGCTGCGACCGTACTTCCAGGCACATTCTGTAACGGTCCTGACTGACCAACCCATCAAGGCTGTAGTCCACCGCCCCGAGACATCAGGAAGAATGACCAAGTGGGCCGTCGAGTTGAGCGAGCATGACATCCACTTTCAGCCTCGCCCGGCCATCAAAGCTCAGGTGCTAGCCAATTTCCTCCTCGAATGTACCATCCCGGAGGACGGTTCCACCCCGGACTCCCCCGAAGAACCAAAATCTGGAGCCCGTGGCTCCTCCACGTCGACGGGTCATCCAACGCTCATCGCTCCGGTGCGGGCCTGGTTCTCACCAGCCCGGAGGGGGAAACCTTTGAATATGGCGTCGGTTCTCTTTCCCGGCCTCCAACAACGAAGCCGAGTACGAAGCCCTGCTGGAAGGTCTCCGAATCACCGCAACCTGAAGGTGGGGAAACTTAACGCCTTCACCGACTCTCAGCTAGTGGCTGGCCATGTGCGAGGAGAATTTGAGGCTCGGGAGCCGAACATGGTTCGATATCTTCAAGAGGTGCGGGGCCTGCTTCCCCATTTTTCCGAGTTTGAGATCACTCAGATTTCCAGATCCGAGAATGCCCGTGCCGACCTACTCTCCCAATTGGCGACCGCGGAGTCAATGGATGCCGAACAAAAGTTCCACCTAGAGACCCTGGAGAAACCCAGCATTGCGGAAGCCGACCGAATAATGCAAGTTGAAGCCGAACCATCATGGTTCGATCCCATTCTGAAGTACCTCAAAGAAGGGTCGCTTCCACCCGACCGGAGAGAAGCTAGAAAGCTAAAGCTGCAGGCCACCCACTATGTGCTGATCGACGATCGACTCTACAGACGGTCCTTCTCCATGCCACTGCTCAGATGCCTCCGCCCATCCGAAGCAGATTATGCTCTCCGTGAAGTGCATGAGGGGATTTGCGGCAACCACCTGGGAAGCCGGTCCCTATGCCACAAGGTGCTACGACAAGGCTACTACTAGCTGACTATGCAGAAGGATGCAGACGATCTTGTCCGAGCTTGCGACCCATGCCAGAGGCACTCAAGCATTCAGAGACTCCCCTCCACCAGCCTGGTTCCTATATCCTCTGCTTGGCCCTTCGCCAAGTGGGGGATGGACATCCTCGGCCCGTTCCCGCTTACCACGGGGCAGCGAAAATTTCTATTTATCGCCATCGACTACTTCACTAAATGGGTCGAGGCGGAGGCGGTTGCACAAATAACCGAGGCACGGGCCATAGATTTTGTATGAAGGTCCATCATCTGCCGATTCAGCCTCCCGCATACTATAATAACTGATAATGGCAAGCAATTCGACAACCTAAAGTTCCGCCAGTTCTGCGAGGAGCACGGGATCCGTCACCACCTCACCTCAGTCGGGCATCCGCAACCCAACAGAGCAGCTGAAGTGACCAACAGGACCCTGCTTCAGGGGATCAAAGCTCGTCTTTCCAGAGCCCAAGGCAGGTGGGCGGATGAGTTGCACCATGTCCTATGGGCCTACCACACCACCTCGAGAGTCCCAACAGGTGAAACCCTATTCCGGATGGCCTTCAGCATGGAGGCCGTTATCCCTGTAGAGATAGGCCTCCCTTCGCTGCGGGTGGAAAGCTACTCAGAGGAAGCTAGCGACGAACAGCTCCGCACCAACCTCGACCTGATAGAGGAGATTAGAGAGAAGGCCCGGATCAGAGTGGCTGCCTATCAACAAAGGGTGGCCCGCTACCACGCCTCCAGAGTCAAAGGGAAAGCCTTCCTACCCGGCGATCTTGTTCTCCGGAAAGCCTCTGTCTCCAAACCGCTGGAACAAGGAAAACTGGCACCAAACTAGGAAGACCCATACCAGGTAGCAGAGATCATTGGACCGGGAACCTACAAGCTGCAAGATTTAAACGGAAAGTCTATCCCCCGAACGTGGAACTCGGACAATCTCCGTAAGTATATCAATAGGGTATGTCCCTTATAAGCCTACTTCAATATACCTTATTATACCTTCTTATTGGCACGTGTTTTCGTAATTTGCAACGTGAATCATCATACATTACATTGCCAAAGATTGCAAAAAGAAACAGGTGTCATTCACCGATCCTCAGCATGGCCGAGTTATCTATTTGAACAGGGATTCTCCGAACCTCGGCTGGGCCGAGCAACAAATTCTCCGAACCTCGGCTGAGCCGAGCTATAAATTCTTCGAACCTCGGTTGGGCCGAGCAACAAATTCTCCGAACCTCGGCTGGGCCGAGCTACAAATTCTCTGAACCTCGGCTGGGCCGAGCAATAAATTCTCGAACCTCGACTGGGCCGAGCAACAAATTCTCGAACCTTGGCTAGGCCGAGCTACAAATTCTCCAAACCTCGGCTGGGCCGAGCTATAAATTCTCCGAACCTCGGCTGGGCCGAGCAACAAATTCTCTGAACCTCGGCGGGGCCAAGTAACAAATTCTCCAAGCCTTGGCCAAAGCCAAGGACTACACCCTGCCGCTCGAAACCTTGGCCAAAGCCAGGGAGTGACCTTAGCTATCAAGCTCCTCGGGCCTACCGAGTGACATTCTCGCGCCCTGGTCGCGTCCAACCGCCGAACCATCGATCGAAGGGGCAAAGTCCTCGTGCCTTAGTCGCACCCCAGGACATCGTTTGAAGCAGGGTGACTTCTCGGATACCCTATAAATGAATACGAAAACAAAGGCCTCCTGACACTTCGGAGGAAGTAAAGGGACTCCTTCTAAAGGATCGCCTAGGTCCGTCGCTGGTCCGGGCAGAGACCGATGGCCCCACAAGAAAACTTGTTTCGGATTCGGGCAGCTCATAAGCCCCAGCCGACCTAAACAATGTGCATAACTTAGCTTAGTGTTGGAAGATTATAGAAAATTATATGATCCAATCCTTTTGATTTTGATGATTACTAAAACCATTGAGTTTATTAAAGGATGTAATGAGTGTATGTAAATGAGCAACAAATTATTTGAACAATCAATGAGAATGCTCAAGTTTAACTTTAATCAATTTTGAAAGTGACTTTAAGCTTAATATTCAAACTTTCAAAAAGAAATGTTATAATTCATGTTTTATTCAATAAGTTTTTGGATTAGTTCTTGAATCAACTCTAAATGTCAATTTTATTGTATTCAAGTCAAAACAATGAATTAAAATGAATCTGGAACGATTTTAATGTCAATCAGAAAAGTTTCTGATTTTTGATACGTTCCGGAGCCGACTCCTGAGTTTCAGAGTCGACTCCGCTCAGTGTACAGAAATGTGCATCTGTGTCGAGTCGACCCATGAAATTATCGAGTCGACCCCTGATTCTATCGAGCCGACTCCTGGACTATGCGAGTCGACTCCGCTCAGTCACCAGAAGAGTGTTTCTTTGAGCACTTCGCGAGTCGACCCCAAGTCTTTCTCGAGTCGACTCCCGACTTTCAGGAGTCGACACTTCACTTTTAGCGAGTCGACCCCTAACCTTTTTAAACATTTCTATTTTTGGTAAGACGAGCTCGAGCCGACTCGGGAAAAGCATGAGTCGACTCCAGCAAAATCTGGGCGCGATTTTTAACGATGACACATCAGCCCCAACGGTAAGATTTTTGAATAACGGCTATTTTTCCTTGTCTCTAACGGATATATTTTTGCAGATTCTATAAATAGAGGAGCTCTTTTCAAATCAAAACAATCCAGAGAAAATCAAAAAGAGAGAAAAGAATATCTTTGAAAAGAGGGAAAAATAGAGCATATTGGAAAAATCATCTAGCTCAAAGAAGAGTGATTCAAAAGGAGTGAAATCAAGAGGAAGTTTCGTCTGCTCCTTCTCATCAATCCACAAGAGTTAAAAGAAAATCCACAAGCATTTCAAAGGTCAAATCGGAGGATTTTCAAAAGAAGAAAAAGCTTCATCTCAACTCCAAAGTCTTCAACGGTCAAGAATCTTGCTGAGGCATGATTCAACATTTCAAGAGGAGTTAAAGAGAAGAAGAAAGNCTGAGGCGTGATTCAACATTTCAAGAGGAGTTAAAGAGAAGAAGGAAGAAAGCCAAGCCACTACCATCTGCAATACAATCAGGCTTTTCTAACTCTTTATTTTGTACTTCATTTGTATATTTGCTCAAGGGGAGCATTTCATTATTCAAACACTTTTATTCTTATTGTTTGCTGATTCAATCAGTGGATTGAATCAGTGGAGGTTGATATACCTCGTTACAAGCCGGAGTGCTTGTGTTGGGTTAGTTGTGAGCCCGTGAAAAACAACGTGTAGGGTTTTGTGCTGGTAAGCCCGAGTTAAAACCAGCTGGGTTCGTTGTTCACCCGGGAAAACAACAAGTTTGAGTTGTGAGCTTGGAAAACAACTCGGCTGTAATCTAGAGAGATTATAGTGTGGACCCAAGTGAATCTTGGGAGTGGACGTAGGTGTTGATTGCACCGAACCACTATAAAATTATCTTGTGTTTGCCGTGCCATATTTTCTCTTTCTCTATCTCTCTTTATTTGCTTGTGTATTGCTTTTAGTTAGCCTCTCACTTGCACATCTTGCTAACTAATCAATTAAAGTTAAAAAGTCTTAAATTTTTAAGAACCCAATTCACCCCCCCCCCTTCTTGGGTTGCCATCTGGGCAAACAATTATATTCAAGTCAAAAATTGATTTAAAATTAATCTGGAACGAATTTCAAAGTCAATCAGAAAATTCTCTGATTTTTGATACGTTCCGGAGCCGACTCTAGAGTTTCAGAGTCGACTCCACTCAGTACAGAATTCTGATTTTCTCGAGTCGACCCTGTGATTTCAAGAGTCGACCCCCGATTTGTCGAGCCGACTCCATGACTGTGTGAGTCGACTCCGCTCAGACACCAGAGTGTTTTTCTGAGCACTTCGCGAGTCGACCCCAACTTTTCATGAGTCGACCCCCGACTGTCAGGAGTCGACACCTTATTTTCGATGAGTCGACCCCTTAACTTTCTGAATTTCTATTTTTGGTATCGCGTCTTCGAGCCGACTCGCCTAAAGCAGGAGTCGACTCCAACAAATCTGGGCGTGATTTTTCTGAATGCCAACTCAGCGTCAACGGTAAGATTTTTAATAACGGCTATTTTCTTTGTTTCTAACGGCTATATTTTTGCAGAATCTATAAATAGAGAAGCCGTTTTCAAATCAAAAGATATACATATATAGATCAAGAGAAAAAAAAAGAGAAAAATCAAAAAGAGGAAAAACAGAGCATCATTTGAAAAAATCCGAGATTCAAAATAGAGTGAAAGAAAGGTGTGAAATCAAAGGAGCTTCATCTGTGCTCAAGTTCATCAATCCAAGAAGTCAGAAGAAAATCCAAGAGCTATTCAAGAGCAAATCAAGAGATTTTCAACATTCAAAGAAAGGGAGAAAAGCTCAAATCAACTCCAACATTCAATCCGTGAAGAATCGAGCTGAGGCCCGATTCCACACTTCAAAGGAGTTGAGGAAAAGAAGAAAAGAAGAAAAGCCTCACCAAATCAATCAAATCAGGCTTTTCTAAACTTTCTTTTATTTTGTTTATCTGCTCATTAAGGAGCTGTTTTGTACTAAACTCATATTTTTATCTTGTGTTTCTAGTTCAATCAGGGATTGAACTAGTGGAGGTAGTCTTACCTCGGTACAAGCTGGATAGCTTGTGTTTGGGTTTTGTGCTGGTGAGCCCATGTGTAACAACCGGCTGGGTTCGTTGTGATCCCGGAAAACAACAAGTTTGAGTTGTGAGCTGTAAAACAACTCGCTGTAATCAAGGAGATTATAGTGTGGACCCAAGTGAATCTTGGGAGTGGACGTAGGTGTTGGATACACCGAACCACTATAAAATCTTTGTGTTTGCCGTGTTTATTGTCTCTCTCTCTTCTATTGTGCTTTAACTTGAATTAATTGTGTATTCCTTCATCAAAGTTTAAATTTTAAAAGGCTTAATTTTTAAAGTACCCAATTCACCCCCTCTCTTGGGTTGCCATCTGGGCCAACACAGCCGAAAAGTTCTTGGGTTTCATGGTAACACGACGAGGAATCGAGGCGAACCCTGATAAAGTTCAAGCCATCTTGGACCTGAGGTCTCCCACTAATAAGAAGGAAGTGCAACGCCTGACGAAAAGGGTGGCGGCCTTGAGCCATTTTCTGTCCAAGTCCGCTAAGAGGTATCTGCCTTTCTTCAAGGCGCTCCGTAGGGCCAATGGATTCGAATGGACGAAAGAGTGTCAGAACGACTTCGAGGGGCTGAAAGAATTCCTATCCACTTCGTGCTGGTCTGCATGGACACCAACAGCACACAAAAGCCTGTGTATTACACTAGCAAGGTGTTCCATGATGCGGAGACCAGGTACTCAAAGATTGAGAAGATTATCTTCGCGTTGATCGTGTCTGCCAGCGCCTCCGACCATATTTTCAAGCTCATCCGATCGTAGTGGTCACGGACCAACCTCTCAAGGCGATTCTCGCTTGCCCGGACACTTCGGGCCAATTGGCGAAGTGGGCGCTCAAGCTGGGGGAATTTGATCTATCTTTCCATCCTCGGTCAGCCATGAAATTCCAGGTCCTGGCAGATTTCTTGGTCGAATGCACCTGGGGCGAGGAGCAACCCAAAGAGGCCCCTGCAAACCCCTCGACTCCTGGAGCCAAAGAGGATGAATGGATCCTTTATGTGGACGGGGCATCAAATTCTCAAGGGAGTGGAGCGGGCCTCATCCTAGCCAACTCGAACGGAGTTGTAACCGAGTACGCACTCTGCTTTCTCTTTCCAGCCATCAATAATCAAGCGGAGTATGAAGCCCTACTGTCTGCAATAAGATTAGCCCGAGAGCTCGAGGTGAAGCACCTTAGAGCATTCACTGACTCCCAGCTGGTCACTGGCCAAATCACAGGGGAGTATGAAGCGCGGGATCCTATCATGTCCCGCTACTTGAGCATGGTGCAGTTGCAAGCTTCTCTCTTAACCTATTTCAATGTTAGCTATATTCCTCGAGGGGAAAATGCTAGAGCAGACGCCTTGTCCCATCTTCCCACCTCAGCCGGCGGGATGTTGGGAAGAGCTTATATAGAGCACCACGAAGCCCCAAGTATCGAAGCATCAGGAGAAGCCCTACCAGTTGAGCAAGAGCCTTTCTAGATGGATGCTTATATCCAGTACCTTACCAACGGTACCCTCCCTGAAGACCCAGCCGAGGCCAGGCAGCTCAAAAGATGGACCCCGAAGTTTTTTATAATGGAAGGAAAACTCTATCGAAGGTCATTCTCATACCCAGTCCTCAGGTGCGTTGGCCCCACAGAAGCGGATTATATCCTGCGGGAGATACATGAAAGCATATGCAGAAGTCATCTGGGGGGCAGAGCTCTGGCGTACAAAGCCTTGCGGCAGGGATATTACTGGCTAACAATGAAGGAGGATGCGTTCGAGCTTGTCAAGAGGTGTGATAGTTGCCAATGCCATGCCAATATCCAACGCCAACCGACGTCCCAGCTGACCCCTCTGACTGCACCTTAGCCCTTTGCCCAGTGGGGTATGGACATCCTGGGAGCATTTCTTCCAGCCTCTGGTCAGCGCAAATTCCTATTGGTAGCCGTTGACCATTTCACCAAGTGGATCGAAGCTGAAGCACTCGCCAAGATCACCGAGGGCAAGGTGAGATCCTTCTTTTGGAAGTATATAGTGTTCCAGTTCAGGTTGCCGCACACCCTCGTCACTGATAACGGCCGACAGTTTGACAACACGACCTTCCGGGAATTCTGTACTGGGCTGGACATTCATCAGCAATTCACCTCTGTGGGGCACCCCCAGACCAATGGCGCAGCCGAAGTGACCAATCGCATTATTCTCTAAGGACTCAGGGCCTGGCTAGATGACTGTAAAGGACGTTTGATGGAAGAGCTCCCCAGTGTATTGTGGGCCTACCACACAACGCCACTAGCCCCCACCAGAGAAACTCCTTTCAGCCTGGTTTTCGGGTCCAAGGCCGTCATTCCTGTGGAGATAGGTGTCCCCAGCCCCCGGACAGAGTTATACAACGAAGAGGACAACCCAAGTCAGCTGCGGGCTGACCTCGACCTAGTGGAAGAATTGCGAGACCAAGCGCGACTCCGCATGGCGGCCTTCCGTCAGCGGGCGGCCAGATACTACAATGCCCGGGTACGGTCTAAGACATTCTGCCCCAGAGACCTAGTCCTGCGACGAGCTGAAATATTGAAGCCGGTGGAAGGAGACAAGCTAGCACCAAAATGGAAAGGACCCTATCGTGTCACGGAGGTGCTTCATCACGGGGCATACAAAGTTGAGAGGCTAGACGGGAAACCTCTCCCCCGCACTTGGAACGCAGACAACCTACGTCGGTACTATCAGTAATTTGCTAACTCCCTTAATTTGAACCTGCTTGCTAAAGTGCTATTCAAAGTATTCTCATTGCTATGTTTTCGAATGATCTTACTTCTCACTAAAGCCCACCTCCGCGTCGGCACCTTAAGCCCGGCTCCACGTTGGCACTCAAAGCCCGGCTCTGCGTCGGCACCTCAAAGCCCAGCTCCGCATTGGCACTAAAGCCTGGCTCCGCGTCGGCACCTTAAGCCCAGCTCCGCACCAGCACTTAAAGCCCGGCTCCGCATCGGCACTAAAGCCCGGCTCCGCGTCGGCACCTTAAGCCCGGCTCCGCGTTGGCACTAAAGCCCAGCTTTGCATCGGCACCTTAAGCCTGGCTCCGTGTCGGCACTAAAGCCCGGCTCCGCATCGGCACCTTAAGCCCTGCTCCGCGTCGGCACTAAAGCCTGGCTCCGCGTCGGCACTCAAAGCCCGGCTCCGCGTCGGCACTAAAGCCCGGCTCCGCATCGGCACCTTAAGCCCGGCTCCGTGTCGGCACTTAAAGCCCGGCTCCGCATCAGCACTTAAAGCCCGGCTCCGCATCGGCACTAAAGCCCGGCTCCGCATCGGCACTCAAAGCCCGGCTCCGCATCGGCACTCAAAGCCCGGCTCCGCATCAGTACTCAAAGCCCAGCTCCGCGTCAGAACCTTAAGCCTGGCTCCACGTCGGCACTCTAAGCCTGGCTCCGCATCGGCACTCTACTCAACCTCGTGTTGGCATTTAGCGACTCCGCATCGGCACGAGTGTGGTCCTACACTAGCGATTGTTCGACCTTCGTGTCAGCAACTAAGACTGATCGCATATCAATTCTCTAATTGATTTTCTAACCATGTCCCTGGACAAAGAATCGTGTTGTAGTTCTTCGGCCATAGGTTTTTGGTTCGCGTCAACTCATATACTAGAAGACTCGACTATAATCCAAGACATAAGCATTACGGATCAAGGAATTCATTAATAGCCAAAATTTACAAAATTGCCGATTTAAATTGGACTTGATGCAATACAATGAAAGTGAAAGAGACTAGGGATCACTCGGAGCTAAGTTGTCATCCTCGAGGAATTCGTTTGGCTCCAACCCCTCGATCCCCTCGAGGCCCTAGAGCCTTTGGATCTTCTCCTTGCAGTCCTGGAAGCTGCCTTCGTATGCAAATGTCGTTGATTCGGCCAATTCCCTGCTAAAGGCACTAGACTTCCTGAAGTCTTCTACAGCCTCAGTGGCTCTCTTCTCCGCCTCGAAGGCTATCTGCTCGGCCTCCACGACCTTCTTCTCGGCCTCCGCGATCTTCTTCTCGGCCTCGGCGGTCTTCTTTTCGGCTTCGATCACCGCCACCTTCAAGTCTGCAATCTTGGCATCAGACTGGCGGGCGATCTCCTCTGCATTCTCAGCCCTCTCCTCGGCCACACCTATTTCAATGGTGGCGGAGTGTAATCGGTTCTTCAATATGTACACTTCCGACCCCGTCACCTCCAATTTTTCCTCTACCATCCTTTGTTTTTCTTCGGCCACCTGAGCATTATCTAGCTCGTTGGCCACCTGACACTGGGCAATTTCCAGCGCCTCTTCCGCCTTCTCGGCTCTTAGCCGGATGGCTTCGGCTTTGCCCCTTAGCGCCCGAGCCGTCTCTGCTCGGGTATCCTCCAGAGCCATCTCCGCCCTCTCTGCCCTAGCCAGGAGTGCTTGCATCTCCTCCAACAATTGATCGAGAGCGGCATCGGCCTGGGCCCAAAGGTCCCTCATGGCAGTCATGGAATTCAATGCCTGGGCAGAATGTCTAGGTTAGACGAAGAAAATAGTCTAAAAAAAAAGAGAAGAAAAAATTGAGAATAGAATAAAGCTTACCCAGAGATGTGCCACAGACGCCTCTCGGAAGAATGTGGCCCTCCCTTGATGTCGGAGAAATCCCTGCAGCTCAGGCACGGACGCCTGGTCCAATGTTCGCTCGGCCTAGCGACTGTAGTGTGCCAGAATTAACTGGAAGGAAGGATCGACGCCACTCCCCTCCGCTGACTTGGGAGCCGCGTGTGAGGACTCCGCCTCCGATTCTGCTCCATCCGGCACCTTTGCTGGTGGGGGTGCCTCGGTTGTCGCCCCTTTGGGAGGTAAGGCGGCTTTTGGAGTCGGGTTTGTAGTTGAATGGGCTGGCTCCGCTTCGACGGCTTCGGGCAGGGGTGACGGTGCTTTAACAACTCGCTCCGGAGAGAGATCGAGCAGAATAATGGGAGGGGGAGCCGGTGCTGGTGAGGTCAAATCCTTTCCACCCGCCTCGCTCCGCTCTAATTCCTTGCTGGCCTCGGCCCTTACCGCTTCATTCCTTACGGCCTCGTCGGCTTGGGCTCCTACCGCCTCGCGCCCGCACGAGGGCTCCACAACCTCGGCCCTTCCAGCGTTGGCCCTCCCAGCATCGGCCCTCCTGGTAATCTTGGCGATGGCCCTCCTCTCGGCAGGGGCCCCATTCCCCTTTGCTTTCTGCTTCCTCGTAACAGCTTGCCTGATCTCACGAAGTGACGGTGCCATTCTTATATCAAAAAATAAGAAGGAAGGGAGTTAAAAAAAAAAAAAAAAAAGAGGAAGAGAGGAAAGAGGTGAGTAATCAAGTGCTCACCACTGGATGGAATAAGGCCGGCGAGACAGAGGTTTTCTTCGGTCAGGAGCTGATTGCACCGAGGGATATCGGCAGTCAAAAGCTGCCCAAATGCCAATCGATCCCTCGGGAGGATGGAAGAATCCCTATTAGCGTCGGTATTTGGTGTTCCCTAGTTTCAACTCACCCCCTCGATATTGGAAAAAAAGAACTTATCTTTCCACCCTTTGATAGAGGTGGGAAGATATAATCTGAGGATCCTAGTGGGTCTAGGGGTAAAGAACCACCAACCCGCTTGCTTGCGGAGGGTATAGAAACTACGAAATAAGGAGATGCTAACTTCTATGCCTTGCAAGTGACAAAGAGTCATAAAGCCGACGATGGTTCGGATGGAGTTAGGGACTAACTGGGAGGGTGTTAAGGAATATCTATCTAGAAGGTTGAGGATAAAAGGGTGAATGGGTAATCGAAGTTCCGCCTTAAAGAAAGCTCCGTACAAGGCAACCCTTTCGGAACGGGAAAAGGTTACCCTGTCATTAGGAGTGGGGTAGGACAGACGTAGATTAGGAGGAAAATTATACTTGGCTCCGAGGTTCACTATGTCTTGAGCAGATATAGTGGAGGCGGTCCATTCGGGGGACTCCTTGATAGTTCTAGAGGGACCGGCGACGGTCGGACGGCGCCGGGGAGGGGGGCGCTGTCCAACGGCTGGACGGTTCCCAACTATGGGATGTCCGGTCGTTCGCCGCCGTTCTAAGGAAGCATGGTCGGAAGATGATGTGGTCCACTGAGTCGATGAGGAAGCACAAGGTCGGGAAGGAACATGGGAACAATCCCCAGAATCAGAAATAGAGCAAGAAGGTGAAGAAGCCATGGGAACTAACCTGAAAAGCTTGAACCGGGATTGAAGGAGAAGGAGCACGGGGGGAACAGAAACAGGAGATAAACGGATGCTTGCAGATTAAGGTAGGAGGTTGCAACATGAGAAAAAGGTGAAGATTGGAGGATAAGGACGATCTTTTCCTTTTATAACCCCATTTCAAATCATCACTCGGTTGTCCGATCTGGCCATGTGTCCGCTTTCCACTGGAAACCGCTTCGGCAGCCCCTCAGCGCGAGAAACGCGAAAAACACCGCCAATAAAGAGGTGGCGGTGACATTACCGCAATGATGATGCTCACCTTTTTACAACTTCTCTCCCGAGGAAAATCTTCCCCAATCCCAACAGCCTGAACGAACAAAATAATGGTACGGAGATCAGCCGCCTGGTGGATATTAACACCCCTTTCGCTTGCAACTGAACGCCCACCCATCTCAGGGGTGGGGGGTCATCTGATGTGGCTGATCACCTCCTCTGGGCAGCATCATAACGCCCTGCGCAATTCCCGGAATCAAATGATGTGATAACTCATTTTTTTGGATGTTGGAACTCTCTCCCCGGCATCCGGCATCGGCCTCCAGCTCCAGCTCCGGCCTTTAGCTCCGGCCTCTGGCTCCAGCACCGGCCTGTGGTTCCGGCCTCCGCGTCGGCTCCTACATCCGGTACGGCCTCTGGCTCCGGCCTTCAACTCCAGCTCCGGCCTCTGGCTCCGGCCTCCAGCGTCGGCTCCGGCATCCGGCTCCGACCTCCAGCTCCGGCCTTCAGCTCCAGCCTCTGGCTCCGGCACCGGCCTGTGGTTTCGGTCTCCAGCGTCGGCTCAGGCATCCGGCTCCGGCCTCCAGCTCCGGCCTTTGGCTTTGGCCTCCAGCGTCGGCTCCGGCATCTGGCTCCGGCCTCCAGCTCCGGCCTCCAGCGTCGGCTCCGGCATCCGACTTCGGCTTCCAGCTTCGGCATCCGACTCCGGCTTCCTTCTCCGGCCTTTGGCTCCGGCCTCCAGCGTCGGCTCCGGCATCCGGCTCTGGCCTCTAGCTCCGGCCTTTGGCTCCAGCATCTAGCTCCAGCCCCAGCCTTCGGCTTTGGCCTCCGGCTTCGGTATCTGGCTCCGATCTCCGGCTTCGGCTCTAACTTTAACTTGTGCCTTATTTTCCTAAGTACACTAAAGCCCTCCTCAGGTATCGGACCCCGAGATTCGAGACATCCATTACCGTGTATCTCGCTCACCGAAATCACGGGAAAATACTAGCATGCCCCGCAGTTGCCGACATACACGGCGTCCATTCAGCAACGGCTCACCTACCTACCGTTCGCGGAAGCTCATCCTAACAAGGAAGATTCGACGGTTCCAACGGAACGAGAAAAAAGGAACCCCCTAGACATGTATAAAAAGATGACCCCGAGCTCAGGGCGGGAGATCCTCTCTTCTTCTCTCTAAAAGAAAAGACCCACACATAACACATTCCTGTTCTACAAGCTCACTGACTTGAGCGTCGGAGGGTCCTCACCGGAACCACCGGCCCGGGGACTTCTTGCAGGTTTTTGGAAGAAGAAGGCGACCTTTCCACCTCCTTGGAGGCCCCCGAAGATCTCAGCACGCCCAGCGCTCATCACAAGTGACTTAGCAGCATCAGCAGTCACTAACACAATCGATCTGTTTATTTTTTAAATTATTTTTTATTTTACAAACGAATTATCATACTAATTAAATGCAAGTCAATTTTGATATATTAAAAAATAAAATTTGCTTTAGTACAATAGAGCATAGGTCTTTCTGCTTCTAAATTCAAAATCCAGAGTGATAGGCCATAGAGGCCGCCACCCAATCCACCGCAATATCAGGTTTTCGATAAACATGATGGATCTGGACTATATGAACCTTCCGAAGGATAGACTAGATATTATGGAATAAAGGGTTGCTAATCACAGTAATCCTGCCGAACCCATCGGATGACAATAGTAGAGTCCCCCTCGATGAAGAGAAAATAAGCATGAAGGATACGAGTGGCGAATGAAATACCTGCCCAAGCTGCATAAAGCTCAGCCAGGGGAACTAAGGAGTCTAAGAGACTGAAGCCATCCGCCGCCAACATTGCTCCATTAGTCCCATGGATAATAAGTGCTGAGCCTACACATCTTTCCCAAATACTCCCATCAAAATTGATTTTGATAAACCTTAAAGAGGGCTCACAAGATATGAAGACCGTACGATAGATCGCTGCCGAAGCAGCAAAAGAGCCCCAGTGGCCAGATCTATCAAAATCAGAAGCAAAACCATAGAGTGTGTATTCCTTAGAGAAGGATATGACTTTTTTTACTACCCTGTGAAGAGATACAACATCATCAATGAAAATAAGCAAGTTTTGCAATAACCAATCTTGTAGGCTATGCCAACCCAATAGCTCCCTGTTGCCGGATTGTCCTTCGAATGTCGCTAAATAGAGCAGTCCTTCGGAAACCACACTACAAGAAAAGAACGGAATAGCGACGAAATTTAGTGATGGATCTACATTCGTAGCAAATAGCTTTGGATCAGCGACGGATCAGTGAGTGAAAGCAATAGAACTAGATTATTTTAGTGATGGACATATTTCCATCGCTAACAAAAATATTTAGCGTCAAATTAGCGAAAGAAAATTTCCATCACTAACTTTAGCGACGAAAAATTTCCGTCACTAAGTATCACTAACATTAGCGACGGATTAGTGTTGAAACATTTTCGTCACTACTTTTTATTTTTTTTACCTTAGTTTTAGCAACAAAAAATTTCCGTCGCTAAGTTTAAATTTTTTTACCCTAATTTTAGCGACGAAAATATATTTCATCACTACGTTAAATTTTTTTACTCTAATTTTTAGCGACGGAATATTTTCATCGCTACGTTTAATTTTTTTTATCCTGATTTTAGCGACGGAAATTGTCCATCACTAACGTTAGTGACAAAAATTTTCCATCACTAAGTTTTATTTTTTTACCTTAGTTTTAGTGACGAAACATTTTCGTCGCTAAGTTTAAATTTTTTTATCCTGATTTTAGCGACAAAAAATTTTCATCGCTAAGTTTCAATTCTTTTTATCCTGGTTTTAGCTTTTTTTTTCGTGCTTGGGGTTTAGCGTCGGAAATATTTCCATCGCTAATCTTTTTTTTTCATGCCTGGGATTTAGCGATGGAAACATTTCCATCGCTAAGCTTCTTCTTTTTTTTTCGTGCCTGGGGTTTAGCGACGAAATTTTTTTCATCGCTAAGGTTCTTTTTTTTCGTTCCTGGGGTTTAGCGATGGAAAAATTTCCATCGCTAAGGTTCTTTTTTTAATCGCGCCTGAGGTTTAGCGACGGAAAAAGTTCCATCGCTAAGCTTCTTTATTGTCGCGCCTGGGGTTTGCTTTTTTCCCTCAAACCGCGGATCTCCTCATTCTCTCCTGAATAGATCGAATTGCTCCTCTCCAAAGCTCGGTGAATAGGTCGAATCAGCTGCTCATCTCCATCCTCAACCCTAGTAGAAGAGTTAAGCCTTCTTCCTGCGGTCTGATCACTGATTCATCGTCGGTAAACTTCCATTCTCATCTCCTCCTTGTTTCAAACCTTGCGGTCCATAATCTTATCGACTGGTTGTTCATGTTAGCCAAGTTTCAACTGTTTAAAAAGGGATTATGCCATGCTCTACTTTAGGAAGGTATTAACTCTGGTAATCAGCTGAGATTTATCATTTTGCTCCTTAAATCTGGCAGACCAGAGTGTAGATTTTGATTTTAGCCCTATTTTACCTCTATTTCAAGAAGGTTTCATTGGATTTAAGGGTGTTTAGGCCAAGATTATCAACTGGGCATCTCATAGAAATCATATCCAGCAACGACTGTTGGTTAGAAAAAAAAAATGGATGACTGACCTTAAATCCATGGATGACCTCCACCTGTTCTTCTGGGAATGCTCCCCTTCGATCTCTCTTTCGTCTCCCACTCCAGCTCTCTCAAGGTATTCTCATCCCTTTGTGTATATATTTTTTCTAATTAATATGATATTGTATCCGATCTATGGTTTCAATTGTTCAATTATGGTGTTTTAAGGGTGCATCTAGATATATTTCATGTTATTGTATTATGGTTTTGATCGATCTTTAGGGAAAGGATAGTTGCCTATGAGTTGATTATTTGTTTTTGGATTCTTGAGTTGAATCTAGGGCTTCGATGTCTAATTGAATTAGTACGGTCATGGTGTGCTTGGGATCTAGGGTTTGGATAATTTAATAATTCTGATATTAGCCTTTTTTTGTTATACGTTCTTTGGCATGTGCATCTGTCCTGAATTTTTGATAGTTCTTGTGGAAATAGTTGGCTTTTGTTTTTTTTTTTTTAAGTTATTTATTTGTATGTTTAGTTTTAAGTTGGTGAGATAACTGGATCAAGGATTTAGATCATCATATAAAATCAAGTGTAAGTGTCTAGGATTTTAGATCATCTTACTAATCCAAGTAACAGTTACTGATCCAAGTAACAGTTGATATCTTTTTTTCTTCCCTTTTTGAATAGTTGTTTGATATATATAACTTCGATGCAATTGGCTCATAATTTGATCGATCTTTGAATGATCATGGAATGTTATTTTGTATTCTTTACTGTCTGATTGTATATTTTCTGGGTCATGAGCTAATTATATTGACTCTAACATTAAATGTCATCATGGCCTTAGATTAAGATGATTAGCAGCTGTCAAGACCCCTAACCTTGCCTTAAATTCAATTGTAGGTGTCTTCAGCTGACCTCCAGTTAGATATAGCATGTTAGCTATTTCATCTTTCAAAGCCAGAAAGGAAAGAGTAGCAGCACCAGCGATTGCAGAAGGATTTTGCCACCTCCCTAATCCTTGGTATGATTTTTTCCTTTTCTGAATCTTATTTACTGTTGATTCCTTCTCTTTACTTTCTTTTATTATTATTTTATTTTATTACTCTATTTTGTTAAGATTTTTTTTAAATAGGTTAGACGGTGGAGTTGATAGTTGATTTCATAAGCTAGTCGATTGTTTTTTGTTTCTTTATTTATTTGTTGGAAATTTGGATCTGAGACAAGTTGTGCTACCATTTCAATTAGTCGTTATATATGTAATCATATTTAGGAAAATTCAGTTTAAAATACTAATCTATATATGTTTACTATTTCAGTTAGAATTATATATAAAAAATGAGACCGGATCGTCAGTGGATGTATAAACGATTGAAAGATGGCCTTTTGAATCAAGAGTTTATGATTGGTATGAGACAATTCATAGAATTTGCATGCAGTCATCCAGAAATGATGGGCAATGATAGGATAAGGTGTCCATGTAATCATCGCAAGTGTCAGAATCGCATGTTTCATGAAGTGAATACAGTTAAGTTGCATTTGTATAGAAATGGTTTTGTACTGGATTATTATTATTGGACTTTACATGGGGCTGCAATTGATCATACATAATCATCCAATCAGTACCATTCCATGGTTATGGATGCAGCTGGTCATGCATTAAATCCAACTTACATGGAAGAAACACCGAATCCGGAGGCCCAAAGTTTTATGATATGCTTAGGGCTGCAGATGAGGACTTATACCCTGGATGTAGAAGTCATTCACAGTTATCGTTTGTTGCTCAATTGATGCATATGTGTTGAGAAATTATTGAAACATAATTGCCCCAACTTATTGATTTGATGATTTCCAAAAGCCATGAGTACCTTAAAGAATGAACATGATAATCAATCAATGAAATTCCTTGAGCAATTTCAAATTGGAAACTATGAACTATTAAAAATTAATGAGTTTTTGAATCAATTGAATATAGTTTCAAGCTATACTTAAGAATTCAAAAATTTTTATACAATTTTTTAAAATCAATGATTAATGAAAATGCTTGAAATTGAGCTTATGTTAAATCAATTTATCAAGTCAAATTTATATTTAAATTTGGTTGGGATGATTTTCAAAGTCAAATCAGAATTTTTCTGATTTTTGTATCGTCCCGAGCCGACTCGAGAGTTTCCGAGTCGACTCCTGACTTTCTCGAGCCGACTCGTGACTGTGCGAGCCGACTCGACTCAACAGAAAGACCATTTTTGAGCACTTCTCGAGTCGACTCCCATTTTCTCGAGTCGACTCCTGAAAGTCGAGCCGACACCCAGTTTTCGCGAGTCGACCCTAAATTTTTTATTTCTGGATTCGAGCTCGAGCCGACTCGCACAGCCCGAGTCGACTCCCCGAATCTGGGCGCGATTTTTTAACGATGACACATCAGCCCAACGGTAGATTTTTGAATAACGGCTATTTTTCTTTGTCTCTAACGGATATATTTTTGCAGATTCTATAAATAGAGGAGCTCTTTTCAAATCAAAAAAGAAGAGAAAATAAAGAGAAAAGAAGAAATTCAAAAGAGGGAAAAACAGAGTTTATTGGAAAAATCAAGAGTGATTCAAAAGGAGTGAAATCCAAGAGAAGATTCGTCTCCAGCTCCTTCCAAAAGAGTCAAAGAAAATCCCAAATTTCAAGATCAAATCGATTTTCAAAAGGAGAAAAAGCTTCATCTCAACTCCAAAGCTTCAACGGTCAAGAATCTTGCTGAGGCCTGATTCAACACTTCAAGAGGAGTTAAAGAGAAGAAAAAGAAGCCAAGCCACTACCATCTGCATATATCAGGCTTTTCTAAACTTATTTTTACTTCATTTGTATATTTGCTCAAGGGGAGCTTTGTAATTAAACTCATTTTATTTGTTTGTTCTAGTTCAATCAGGGATTGAACTAGTGGAGGTTGTTATACCTCGGTACAAGCGGATAGCTTGTGTTTGGGTTTGTGCTGGTGAGCCCGTGTAAAACCAGCTGGGTTCGTTGTGATCCCGGAAAACAACAAGTTTGAGTTGTGAGCTTGGAAAACAACTCGGCTGTAATCTAGAGAGATTATAGTGTGGACCCAAGTGAATCTTGGGAGTGGACGTAGGTGTTGGATTGCACCGAACCACTATAAAATATCTTGTGTTTGCCGTGCTATTTCTCTTCTCTATCTCTTATTTGTTTGTGCTTTGCTTATTAGTTAATCCTTTCACTTGCACATCAATTTTAAATTTAAAAGTCTTAAATTTTTAAGAACCCAATTCACCCCCCCCCTCTTGGGTTGCCATCTGGGCCAACAATTGGTATCAGAGCAAGTGCTCATTTAGATTTGATCTCACGATCAAGAGCTAAAGATCCATATGGCAACACAAAGTGGTTCAGTTTTGCTGAAGGTCATTCTACGAATAGACCTCCTTTATTTAATGGAACCAACTATTCATATTGGAAAGCTAGAATGAGGATATTCATTCAAGCTTCTGACTATGATTTGGGGTGTTATAATAAATGGACCTAGTACACCCACACACCTTATTGATGGCACTATTGTTCCTAAGCCCGAAAGGGATTGGAATGATAATGATAGGAGAATGGCACAACTTAATGCTAAAGCCATTAATATTTATATTGTTCCTTAGACTCAAATGAATTCAACCGAATCTCAACTTGTAATTCCGCAAAAGAAATTTGGGATAGGTTGGAAATTACCATGAAGGAACAAACCAAGTAAAAGAATCAAAGATAAATATTTTGGTTCATAAATATGAATTGTTTACATGGAACAAACTGAAACCATCACATGCATGTTCACTAGATTCACTGATATTGTGAATGGTTTGAAAAGTCTTGGAAAAGTTTATACTAATCTGATCTTGTTCGCAAAATTCTTAGGTCATTACCAAGATCGTGGGAAGCAAAAGTCACAGCAATCCAAGAAGCCAAAGACCTCAATGCACTACCCTTAGAGGAGCTTCTAGGATCCTAATGACCCACGAGTTGACAATGAAGCAGCATGTTGAGGAGGAAACAAAAAGAAGAAAACCATTGCCCTCAAGCTGCAAAAATGGAAGAGAGCAGCAGTGATGATATGATGAAGATGATGATGAGACTGCTCTCTTGGCCAAAAATTCAGAAGATTTATGAGAAAAAGAAACCCTTCCAAAAAGAAATTTGGAAAAAAATGGAAGGAAAAGGAAAAGAAAGGACAAGGACAAAAGAGAAAGAGCCCTTGTATGTTATGAGTGTAAAAACCAGGGCACTTTAGATATGATTGTCCCTTGAAAAAGGCCTACAAGAAAAAGAAGAAAGCATACATGGCAACTTGGACTGATGAGTCTTCTTCCGAAGAAGAAGAACAAAAGAAGTTGCCAATGTCTGCTTCATGGCCAACGACGACGACAACGATGAGGTAAGTTCCGAAACTCAAATGAATTTACATTTGATGAAATGTTTGAGGCTTTTAATGAACTTATGATTGATTTTAAATTTTGAAAAAGAAGTATAAGTTTTTGAAAAATGACAATATTAGCTTAGCTAAAAGTAAAAATGAATTAGCTTTAGAAGTTAAGAACTTAACTAATGAAAAAGAAGAACTTAGCAAAGAAAGAGATAATCTTAATCAAGAAATAGATTTGTTAAAATCTGAAACTAAAAACTCAACAAAAGATTTAAAAGATCAATTAGAAACTTTAGCTTTAGAAAAGAACAGCAAGTTAAAGAAAATGACTCTCTTAAGAAAGATGTTAAAAAATATAAAGACATTGTTGAGAAATTCACTTTAAGTTCAACTAAACTTAACATGATTTAGATAGTCAAAAAGCTGTTTTTGACAAAGCAGGTTTAGGATATAACACATTAAGAAACAAAAATCATTAAAGAATATTTTTGTAAAAGCCAACCAAAGTAATATAACTTGTTTTAAATGTAATGAAAAAGGTCATAAATCATTTGAATGCAAAACATTAAATAACAACAAGTTAAATGTTAAAGCTAAGAAAATATGGGTTCCGAAAGGAACAATTTTTGTGCTACTAACCATGAAGGACCCAAGAAAGCTTGGGTACCTAAACATAAAGTTTGATTATATTGCAGGAATGTCTTGTAGCCAAAAGATCAAAGAAAAAGTGGTACCTTGATAGTGGCTGCTCAAGACATATGACGGGTGACAAAGATGAATTCATCACCCTAGAAGAAAAGAAAGGTGGAGTTGTTACGTTTGGCGATAACGGTAAAGGTCAAATTATGGGCCTTGGTAAAGTTCGCATAACTCCATCTACATTTATTGATAATGTACTTTATGTTGATGGTTTGAAGCATAATCTAATTAGTATAAGTCAATTATGTGATAAAAACTTTAATGTTTCATTTAAATCTTCTTTATGCACTGTAACTAATTCTATTGATGATAGCATTGTTTTTACTGGTTATAGACATGGCAATGTTACTTAGTTGACTTAAAAATTATCTTGAGTATCATTGCTTAATTGCTGACAATGCTAACATAAATGAATTAGTTGGTTGTGGCATCGTAGATTAGGTCATGCAAGCACACACCTTATTTCAAAACTAATTAAAATGGATTTAGTTAAAGGATTACCTAAACTAGATTTTGAAAATAATAAAATATGTGATGCATGTCAATTTGGAAAACAAACTAGAAGTTCTTTCAAATCTAAAAACATTGTTTCAACTTCTAGGGCACTAGAGCTACTTCACATGGATCTTTTGGACCAACTAGAACCACAAGTCTAGGAGGAAAGAAATATGGTCTAGTGATTGTAGATGATTATTCTAGATATACTTGGGTAATGTTTTTAGCTCACAAAGATGAGACTTTCTCGATATTCCTGAAATTCTTCAAGAAAGTCACAAATGAGAAAAACACTACTATAGTATCTCTAAGAAGTGATCATGGAACAGAATTTGAAAATCACTTATTTGAAAGTTTTTGCACTGAAAATGGAATTAATCATAATTTTTCAGCCCCTAGGACTCCACAACAAAATGGTGTAGTTGAAAGAAAAATAGGACTCTAGAAGACATGGCCCGTACCATGCTATGTGAAAGCAACTTACCAAAGTATTTTTGGGCGGAAGCAATTAACACAGCATGTTACATCTTAAATAGAGCTTTAATAAGACCAATATTAAAGAAAACACCTTATGAATTATGGAATGAAAGAAAACCAAATATAAAATACTTTCATGCATTTGGATGTAAATGTTTCATTCATAATAATGGTAAAAACAACTTAGGAAAATTTGATGCTAAATCTGATGAAGGAATTTTTCTAGGTTATTCAACAACTAGTAAGCATATAGAATCTTTAACAAGAAAACCTTAGTAGTTGAAGAATCCATTCATGTAGTTTTTGATGAATCTTTAGCAACTGGATCTGAAAAGATTGATGATGAGGAAGATACAAACATAATTGAAAAAGATCTTGAAAAACTTAATATTGAAGTATCTTCTGATCATGAACAAGAAGCTAAAGATGATGATTCACATAAGGACGATGATGTCAATATTGATCATAATGATGTAGATCTTCCAAGAGACTGGAGATATGCTCATAGTCATCCAAGGAATTGATTATAGGTGATCCATCTCAAGGAATAAGAACTAGATCATACATGAGAAATATTAGTAATCATCTTGCATTTGTATCACAAATTGAACCTAAAACTATAGAAGAAGCTGAAAAAGATAATAATTGGATGTTAGCAATGCAAGAAGAACTAAATCAATTTACTAGAAATAATGTTTGGACTTTAGTTGAAAGACCTAAAAATCATTCAGTAATAGGATCAAAATGGGTTTTTAGAAATAAACTAGATGAAAATGGCATAGTAATTAGAAACAAAGCTAGATTGGTTGCTAAAGGATATATCAAGAAGAAGGTATTGATTTTGATGAAACCTTTGCACCTGTAGCTAGATTAGAAGCCATTAGGCTATTACTTGCATTTGCATGTCATATGAATTTTAACTTATTTCAAATGGATGTAAAAAGCGCATTTTTAAATGGATTTATAAATGAAGAAGTTTATGTAGAACAACCACCAGGTTTTGAAGATCACGAATTTTCAAATCACGTTTTTAAATTGCACAAAGCTTTATATGGTTTGAAACAAGCACCTAGAGCTTGGTATGATAGGTTAAGTAAATTTTAATAGAAAATGATTTTACAAGAGGAAATGTTGATAAAACTTTGTTTTTGAAAAGAAAAAGTAAAGATTTACTTGTAGTACAAATATACGTAGATGACATTATTTTTGGTGCTACTAACGATTCTCTTTGTCAAGAATTTGCAAAGTTGATGCAGGGAGAATTCGAGATGAGCATGATGGGAGAACTCAACTTCTTCCTTGGACTCCAATCAAACAAGCAAGAGGGAATCTTTATCAACC
This sequence comes from Calamus simplicifolius, assembly GCA_900491605.1. Classification (NCBI taxonomy): domain Eukaryota; kingdom Viridiplantae; phylum Streptophyta; class Magnoliopsida; order Arecales; family Arecaceae; genus Calamus; species Calamus simplicifolius. Next base: position 160,044 of record UESW01005080.1, on the reverse strand, counting down.
AAACCAAATACACAAGAGAACTACTCAAAAAGTTTGGTATGGAAACAATGAAACCCCTCGGAACTCCAATGAGTCCTTCATGCAAGCTGGACAAAGATGAAGAAGGTAAAAGGTTGATCAAAAGTATTATCGAGGTATTATCGGATCCCTTCTTTATTTAACAGCAAGTAGACCAGATAATGTTTTCAGTATGTTTATGTGCTAGATTTCAATCTGAACCTAAAGAATCACATTTAATAGCTGTTAAAAGAATTTAAGATATCTAAATGGAACTAAAAATGTAGGTTTATGGTATTCTAGAGACTCCACATTAAACCTAATTGCATATTCAGATTCTGATTATGCTGGATGTAAATTAGATAGAAAAAGCACAAGTGGTGCATGCCATTTCTTAGGAAGTAACTTAATCACATGGTTTAGCAAAAAGCAAAATTCAGTTGCATTATCAACTACTGAAGCTGAATATGTAGCAGCTGGAAGTTGCTGTGCGCAAATCCTATGGATTAAGCGACAACTTGAAGACTATGGTATCACACTTGATAAACACCCATAAGATGTGATAACACTAGTGCAATCAATTTAACTAAAAATCCAATTCAACACTCAAGAACAAAACACATAGAAATTAGATATCATTTTATAAGAGAACATGTAGCTAATGATGAAATTTGTTTAGATTATGTAAACACTGAAGAACAATTAGCTGACATCTTTACAAAACCTTTAAGTGAAGAAAGATTTGTTATCTTAGAGGAGAGTTAGGAATTTGTAATCCTTTTGAATAAATTTTGAAACCTTAAGGAAATATATCTAGAATTCTTTCAATTCTCAAAATCTTAAGGAAATATCTAGAACTCATATCAATTTGATCTCAAATCAATGATTATTCATATCAAATCCGGATCATTTTTTCAGAAATTTCATTTTTTTGTCTGAAATGGTCTCGGAGCCGACTCGAGAGTATCGGAGTCGACTCGAGTTTCTCTGAAACTCAGGAGTCGACCCCTCTCTGAGCGAGTCGACTCGAGATCCTCTGTGACTAGGCGAGCCGACTCGACTTTGCGCGAGTCGACTCGACGTGGTCCCAGTCGATTATTTAGGGCACGAGTCGACCCACGGTCATTCAAATTTTCCAAATCTCTCCAAACCCTCCAAACTCCAAAAAAAACCTTGAGATCTATGGCACCCAAAACCCGTGGAGCTAGCAGTAGGCGCCGGTTTGAAGAGGAAAAGACCGTCGACGACCCGTCCGCGAGCCGTCTCCGGATTCTTCACTTCTTTGATTCTCCTGCTCCACTGCTCTACTCCTCAGGTAGATCATCTTGCAGTAGAGTTTACAACTGGAAGGAAGGTTGATTTTGAATTATTTGAGAATGAAGGCTTTCTAGGAGACAGTTGAGATGGGATTTGAGAAAATTGTTCATTGGACTGTCCCACTACCCTGCTCTGTTAAAGAATTTTAAGAATTTGACCTAGAGGAGATGATGGTTAGTGAGCAATGTGAGAGGGTCTGAACATCACTCCTATTCTATCTAGATTGGAATTACCCTTGTCTGGACCATCCACCTTTGCCCCAGAAGATAGATCTCCAGCCCTCACCAGATTATTGAACAGAAATTTTGAAGGATTTGAAGAAGTATTTGCTAAGTCAATTGCCTTTGGATTAAGATTACTACACAACATCTGCAGCAGATTCTTTCCCAAGACGGCAGATTTGACTATTTCTGAGAGAGATATTTTGTATGGATGCATGTTTCAGGAAGCCCATAATCTTACCTCATGATTTTATGGTACATGCAGATTGTGGGAAAAGGAAATCAAGTCTTGCCCTATGGCATGATTTAACTAAGTTTTCAAAGCCAAGGGATTGATTTGGTGATAGTGAGCCCAAGAAAGGAATTTAAGACATACTGATTTATTTGGCCACTATCATCGAATGGGTTTCAAAAAGAATGGAATTGGGAAAGAAAAAAGAGATATAGATGCTGAGGACAGATTAGACATTCACCTGAGCCTCAGCCCTTCTGTTCTCCTCTGACTCCTGCTGCTTTTCTCCTTCAACTTCATCTCTGTAGCTTTTCTGATACAGTTAGATCAACTTAGATCAAGTTGAGATCAAAGAAAAGAAGAATTTAATGAAAAGTTTATGAATTTGCATTTCAATTGCAATCTCTCTCAGTTCATCCATCCTTAAGTGAAGACTTAAAGAATATCTTTGAGAACTTAAGGATAGTGAGAGATAGATGAGCTTAAGAGCATTGTTTGATAATAAGTAAAGAAGATGTTAGATTCAAAAGGATGAAAGAGATCACTTGAAAATTTGAATGAAAAAATTTTTAATCTTTTTGATGTATTTTTTTAATAGAAGTTTTTTGATGAAGTTTTTAAATTTGCATTTGATTTTGATTGTGATGTAGATTTTGAATGAAATGAAATTTCCTCAATGAAATTTGAATGAATGACCTTTTTGTTGATTACAAAAAAGGGGGAGAATTTTATAGTTTTATGATTGATGATTGTGATAAAAATGAGATAAAATTAAGTTTCATAGGGGGAGCTACCTCATTGAGGGGGAGCCTAAACTAACTATGAAAACAAAATTAATTCACTAATCAATCATGAACAATACTCAATGTTTTTGTCATCATCAAAAAGGGGGAGATTGTTGAGAAATTATTGAAACATAATTGCCCCAACTTTATTGATTTTGATGATTTCCAAAAGCCATGAGTACCTTAAAGAATACAATGATCAAAAACCTTGAGCAATTCAAATTGGAAACTATGAACTATTAAAATTAATGAGTTTTGAATCAATTAGAAAAAGTTTCAAGCTATACTTAAGATTTCAAAAAGGAATTTTTATACATTAATTCAATCAATGAATTCTTGAAACATGCTTGAATCCATGCTTAATGTCAAATTAATGTATCAAGTCAAATTTATATTTAAATTTTTGGGACAATTTTCAAAGTCAATCAGAAATTTTTCTGATTTTTGTATCGTCCCGNTGTTTGCAGTATGTTTGTGTGCTAGATTTCAAGCTGAACCTAAAGAATCACATTTAATAGCTGTTAAAAGAATCTTAAGATATCTAAATGGCACAAAAGATGTAGGTTTATGGTATTCTAGAGACTCAACATTAAACCTAATTGCATATTCAGATTCTGATTATGCCGGATGTAAAATTGATAGAAAAAGCACAAGTGGTGCATGCCATTTCTTAGGAAGTAACTTAATCACATGGTTTAGCAAAAAGCAAAATTCAGTTGCATTATCAACTACTGAAGCTGAATATGTTGCAGCTGGAAGTTGCTGTGCGCAAATCCTATGGATTAAGCGACAACTTGAAGATTATGGTATCAAACCTAATAAGACACCCATAAAATGTGATAATACTAGTGCAATCAATTTAACAAAAAATCCAATTCAACACTCAAGACAAAACACATAGAAATTAGATATCATTTTATAAGAGAACATGTAGCTAATGATGAAATTTGTTTAGATTATGTAAACACTGAAGAACAATTAGCTGACATCTTAACAAAACCCCTAAGTGAAGAAAGGTTTGAATATCTAAGAGGAGAATTAGGAATTTGTAATCCTTTTGAGTAAACTTTGAAATCTTAAGGAAATATATCTAGAATTCCTTAAATCCTCAAATCTTAAGGACATCTCATCTAGAACTCTTATCTGATTGATTACTCATATCCAATGATTATTTATCAATTTTATGATCATTTCCGGACATATTTCAGAAATTTCATGTTTTTTGTCTGAAATAGTCTCGGAGCCGACTCGACGCGTATCGGAGTCGACTCCCGGTTTCATTTGAAACTCTCGAGTCGACCCCTCACTGTCGCGAGTCGACTCCATGTCGGGACGGACTTTCTGTGTCTGTGCCGTCGACACTTGAGTTTGCGCGAGCCGACTCGAGGAAATGGGCAGAGTCGACTCGACGCTCCCATTCTATTCGTCCCCTAATCAAAATACGCTCTCCACACTTCTCCAAACCCTCCAAAACTCCTAAACTTTCCAAAATCTTCAAATCCAATCATCCAAATGGCGGAGAGTCGCTCCGGGATGAAAAGGAAGCGTCCGTGCGTGACCCTTCGCCAAGCCGATCCGGACCTTCGCCTGCTTCTCTTCGGAGCTGCCTGCTCCTACTGCCACGTCCTCCCAGGTAGACCGACTTAGCAGTAAAATCATCACCACTGGTAGGAAGATGGATTTTGATTTATTTGAGAATGAGGGCTTTCTTTTTGGAAGACAGTTAATTGAGATGGGATGGGAGAAAGTTGCTCTCTTGAATGCCCGACATCCCTCATTAGTTAAAGAATTTTACAAAAATTTGTCTAGAGGAGACCATGGGCTTATTAGCAATGTGAGAGGGGTTTGAATGTAACTCCCGAGATCTTGGCTAATTATTGCAATTACCCTTGTCTGGCACCTCAACCTTTCTTCTGATGACCGCGCCCAGCATTATCCAGATTATTGAACAGGGATTTGGTTGGATTTGAAGAGATTCTTGCTAATCAGCTATCCTTAGAGTTGAGATTGCTTCACAATATATGCTGTAGGATTCTATTTCCTAAAACGGGTAGATTTGATTATGTTCCGAAAGAGATGTTTTTGTATGGACGCCATTGTGACTGGCAAGCCAATCAATCTTCCAAGCATGATGTTGTGGTATATAGCAGATTGTGCAGGGAAGAGGAAATCCAGTCTGCCATATGGGATGGTTCTTACTTTGATTTTTCGAAGCCAGGGTGTGGTGATCTAGATAATGAACCCAATGAAAAACTTAAGACACACTGATTTCTATTCACTGGCAACTATTCATAGGATGGGGTTCAAAAAGGATGGGAAGTGGAAAGAAAAGGTCAAGATGAGTTAGAGGCTGAGGACAGAGTTGAGACATTGAGCTGCAGGTCCATTGGACCTTCTGTTGCTGGACCATCTGAGGCTGGACCTAGCATGCATTATTCTCCTCCACCTCAAGCTTCATCTTCTTCTGTGAGCTTCTCAGATCAACAAATCTTGCAACTCAAAGCCTTACTTGAAGATAATCAAAGAAAGCTGAAATTGAATTGAGAGAAGTTTATGCATTAAAGAAGACACATTTCACTTGACTCATTTCATTTTCTATTGGTACCCATGTGGATTCTCTATGCCGAGCTTAAGAATATTTTGAAGACTTAAGGATATATGATGGATCCAATGTTTATCTTGATAGAACCAATCAGTTAAGATAAAATGCAGAGTTGCGTTCAATTTGAATGATGAAAAATCTCAAGGATGATATCATGGAAATGATTGGAACTTAAATTTAATATTCAAGCGTGTCAAATGAACACTTGTTGATCTATTTCTTCTAGATTGTAAGAACTTTTTTTTAATATGAATGTTTTGAACTTTGATTTTATGGTTTTCAATGTTGTATTGAACATTTTGATGTAGACTTTTTGAATGACATTTCCTCCTTGAATGTCATGATTTATTGAATGAATGAAAAATTGATAAGTCAAGGGGGAGAATTTTATAGTTTGGATTGTCAACTTAACTCATAGGGGGAGCTACCTCATTGAGGGGAGCCTAAACTTAACTATGAAAACAAAGTTAATTCACTAATCAATCATGAACAAACTCAATATTTTTGTCATCATCAAAAAGGGGGAGATTGTTGAGAAATTATTGTAACATAATTACTCCAACTTATTGATTTTGATGATTTCCAAAAGACATTGCTTACTTTCTAAAAGGCTATGAACAATGTTAAGTTAACTAATGAAATATTGAATTTTCAAATTGGAAACTATGAACTATTAAAAATATAATGAGTTTCTTGAATCAATTGAATATATGTTTCAGTGAGCTATACTTATGAATTCAAAAATGATTTTTATATATATCAATCAATGACTTGAAAATGCTTGAAATTGAGCTTTATGTTAACAACATTATCTAAGTCAAATTTATATTTCAAGTTGGTTGGGATGATTTTCAAAGCAATCAGAATGTTTTCTGATTTTTGTATCAGTCCCGAGCCGACTCGAGAGTTTCCGAGTCGACCCCTGAACTTTCTCGAGCCGACTCGCACAGTACGAGCCGACTCGACTCAGACGGCAGAAAGACTCATTTTTGAGTGCCTCACGAGTCGACTCCCAGCTTTTCGCGAGTCGACCCCTGAAAGTCACGACTTTTCGGTGGACTCCTGGAGCCGATTCGACGAAGCTCGAGCCGACTCCCCGAATTCTGGGCGGAAATTTTTTTTAATGACACATCAGCTCCAACGGATATTTTTGAATAACGGTTATTTTTCTTTGTTTCTAACGGCTATATTGTTTCAGAATCTATAAATAGAGGAGCCATTTCAACAAAGAAAGAAGAGAGAAGATATATTGAGAATCAAAGAAATTCAAAAGAGGGAAAAAGAGTGTTATTAGAAAAATCTTTTAGCTCAAAGTAGAGAGATTCAAAAGGAGTGAAATCCAAGTGAAAGATTCGTCTACTCCTTCTCATCATTCCACAAAAGCCAGAAGAAAATCCAAGCGTTCCAAAGGTCAAATCTGCGGATTTTCAAAAGAGGGAAAAGATTCATCTCAACTCCAAAAGTCTTCAACGGTCAAGAATCTAGCTGAGGCGTGATTCAACACTTCTAGAGGAGTTGAAGAGAAGAAGGGAGAAAGCCCAAGCATCTACCATCGGCAAAATTATCAGGCTTTTCTAACCTTATATCTTTTGTACTTAATTTGTATATTGCTCAAGGGGAGCACTTTTTATTTAAACAATCTTTATTATTTGTTTGCTGATTCAATCTGTGGATTGAATTAGTGGAGGTTGGCATACCTCGTTGCAAGCCGGAGTGCTTGTGTTGGGTTAGTTGTGAGCCCTAGAAAAACAACTTGTAGGGTTTTGTGCTGGTAAGCCCGAGTTAAAACCAGCTGGGTTCGTTGTGCACCCGTGAAAACAACAAGTTTGAGTTGTGAGCTTGTAAAACAACTCGGCTGTAATCTAGAGAGATTATAGTGTGGACCCAAGTGAGTCTTGGGAGTGGACGTAGGTGTTGGTTGCACCGAACCACTATAAAAATATCTTGTGTTTGCCGTGCTAATTGTCTCTTCTCTATCTCTCATATACTTGTGTTTGTGCTTTGCTTATTAGTTAATCCTTTCACTTGCACATCTCATTTAAATTGCTTAAAAGTCTTAAATTTTTAAGAACCCAATTCACCCCCCCCCCCTCTTGGGTTGCCATCTGGGCCAACAGCCGCAAATCCGCTCTGTTTCTGTTACCCTGTGGACGGCGAGTCAATGCAACTTTTCCTGTCTTCCTAGTCCTTAGCACAAGAGGTCCAGCATAGGATCATATTGATGTGCTATATTTCTTTGGATCATTTTCCTAACTAGAGTTGATTCATTGTGCACAGGTGGATACATTCCGGACCAAAGCAGATCGGTCTTCCTAACTCACTATTTGAGGTAATACTCCGAACCTCTCTTTTGTTTAATTTGATTATTAAGTTATGCCATAGAAAACACAGGACTGGAGTTGGGATTGATGATAGCTTATTTAAATTAGTGAGGTTGTCAATTTTCATATTTTATTATGCCAAGTATTGATTTTAAATTAATCAGGTGCAGTAGGTATATTTGTAGATTGAGTTGGCATATTAAATCAGATTTTGCTTCTAGTAGATCAAGCTGTTGTTGTTGCTCCATTCCTTTTTTGAGAACCATATGGTAGATTTTATCTTTTAACTCTCTCTCGGCAATTGCAATTTTCAAAGCAAGTTATCAACTGTAAAAGATATATTGGGGAATCTCAACCGTTCGAAGTACTTGGATTTCTCCTGGAACAACATTAGTGGAGAAATTTCAGAGTCTTTGTGGAGTAATAAGCGCATGGAGCATTTAGATTTATCTGAAAACAAAATTACTGGGCGTATTGCAGAAATATTGGGGAATCTTAGCCAATTGAGGTACTTAGATCTGAGTGACAATCGAATAAGTGGTGAAATTCCAAGAAACCTGGGAAATTTTAGCCACCTAGAGAATTTATATTTGCGTCAGAACATAATTAGTGGAGAAATACCAATAAGCATGTGGAACCTCCTCAACTTGGAGGGATTGGATTTGTCCTTTAACCAAATAGGAGGATGGATACCAGAAGCCATTGGAAACCTTGTCCACTTGCAGTATTTAGATTTGTCACATAATAACATTACCGGGCAAATGCCAGAAGCAATTGGGAACCTCCTCAAGTTGGAGAGATTGGATTTATCTTTTAACCAGATAGGAGGATGGATACCAAAAGCCATTGGAAACCTTGTCCACTTGCAATATTTAGATTTGTCAGCGAATAACATTGCCGGACAAATGCCAGAAGCAATTGGGAACCTCCTCAATTTGGAGCATCTGTATTTGTCCTTTAACCAAATAAGAGGATGGATACCAGAAGCCATTGGAAACCTTGTCCACTTGCAACGTTTAGAGTTGACAAATAATAACATTACTGGGCAAATTCCAGAAGCAATTGGGAATCTTATCGATCTACAATTCTTATACTTGTATGATAACCATATCAGTGGAAAAATACCAGAAAACATATCAAAGTTTTGTAACTTACGGGAGCTGGCCTTAAAAAATAACAGTATTCGGGGTGAGATCACAAGTCTTATTGAAGGTTTTGCTAAACACATTAACAATAAAATGGATGGGAGAAGCTGTCTGCAAAGTTTAGAACTTATTCACTTGAACAACAATAATTTGAGTGGGACAATTCCAGAAAATTTGGGCCAGTTGTTTGGACTCACAGAGTTAGATATATCTTCCAACTCCTTCACTGGATGCATGACTGAAGCGCACTTTTCCAACCTCACAAGATTAGATTACTTGGGTCTAGCGTACAACTCCTTGAAAATGATCCTAAATGAAAGTTGGATTCCTCCTTTCAGAGCTACTGCAATTGTTATGTGCTCTTGCCAGGTGGGCCCAAAATTTCCTGCTTGGCTTCAAACCCAGGTAGATCTGGAACAGTTGTGCCTATCCGAAGCTGGAATTTCGGGCAGCATTCCATCATGGTTGTGGAGTAGGAATATGTGTTACCTCAATATATCACATAATTGTATGGAAGGGCAGCTACCAAGGAATATGCGTTACCTCAATATTATTTATTATGTAGTTTTGATAGTTCTAGGATGAAGTGAGTATTCTCATTTAAGTAAAAAGTAATAAACTGTACCTTGAAGATCTTTACCATTTACTTGTGGAAGTTTAGTTGTCCGAAAGTTCATTGTTTGGAAATTATGAAGCTTCTCAATGACAAGTGTGTTAACTTTTCTTCATCTTTTTTTTCTGTCATTGTTTGCTTCACCATGCTTTTGGATTACGCTTATTCTTGGACTACATTCTTCATTCAGAGGTGTTGATAGATCAGTGTACTAAAAGATCTTCTGATATGGAAAACTAGATTAATGTATTGAATTTTGAGATTTTTCTCATTACTAGGGTCCAAAACCTGTAAAAAAAGGGTATTATGGATGAATTTGACATAAATAAAGCATTCCACATGGTAAGAAAATTAAATTAAAAAAAAAATTTCAGGTTTCCTTTATAGTCCTGCTCCTAAATGGAAGACACAAATTTGATATTCTATTAGCTTTGAAAAAATTCACAATCCTCTAACGGAAGCACAACACTCATTTGCTATTAACTGTGAAATGTATAGGAATAAAAAAAACATGTGTAGTGTAGCAAAGTTGGGGTGCCATACTGACTTCTTGCACTAATCATAATAAAAGTGCTTATTCCATCTATATAAAAGCCCTTGTACATTTGTTTATACAAAAGTGCTTATTCCATCTATATATTTGAAGTTGTATATGATACCATGTATGAGCATGCCTGTGCATGGATAGTAACGGTATTTGGATTTTTAACATTGCAAGTAAGATACGAATTTCCTCCACATTTGGTAGATTGATGTTGCATGATTATGATTGCTTTCATGATTTTGTATGGATGTGGAAATAGATCACATTTGAATTGGGTAAGTATGATTTTGGTCCATTTATTTGATTATGCATGGCATATGGGAATAGATTACATTTAAAATTAGAAATTATTTAAACTAAAAACTATATATTTAAAATTGTTGACTGCAAAGCTTTTGGATTGGCCTTGTTAATATGGATTGCCCCACCATGATATGAACTATGCTTCATGAAATGCCATCATTGGTTCAAGCATGGTACCACCAATTGCCCATCATATGCTAAAATTACGGAAGTATCGATAGTTTTATCATAGATTGGAATTATGACATTATCATAGATTGGAATCATTATTTTACCAGTTTTTGGATTCATATGTTGAAAATGTCCTTTTATTACCAATCTTTTCCTTAATTTTGACATGTTATAGTAGGACAATTCACTGAATAAAAAAAGAAAAATTTTATCACTAACATATCCTTGCAACAAACAGCTGTTGTACGTCACCAACGATGCCGATTGATAAGAGTTGGATACATAAGAAACAAATTATCCAGAATATGATGCCGGTATTAAGAAGTTCATAGAAAAGGCAAGGCTTCATGTTAATGAAGAAGGAAGATATGTTGTCCTTGTGTGCAGTGTTATAATGGCAAATGGCATAAGCCTGATTTAGTTAAATTACACTGTATGTTAAAGGGTTTCTCGAAGACGTATCAAACGTGGTATTTTCATGGAGAACAGTTTGGAAGCAATGTCTCAGATGAAAATGAGAATGAAGATGATGACCCAGAAAGGGAACAAGATGAGATGGTCGAAGCATTGCAGGACATTGCTGGCCCAAGTGGTGCTCACACTGAGGTTAACAATGATGATGACAATCCGATGATGTCTGACCATGGAAGGACCGATCACAGTAAGAAATTGGATGATCTTTTCAATGAGGTAGAATCCGAGCTTTATCCTGGATGTAAAAAGTTTTCTTCTTTGACATTCTTAGTGAAGTTAATGCACATTAAGGTCCTCAATCGGTGGACAAATAAGTCTTTCAATATGTTGCTTGAACTATTAAAAGAGGCATTTCCAAATGGTACTAGAATACCATCTTCGCACTATGAGGCCAAAAAGAAGATGAATGAGTTGGGTTTAGGCTACGAGAACATACATGTATGCAAGCATGATTGTGCTATATTTTGGAAGGCGAATGCCTATTTAGAAAAATGTCCGGTATGCAATGAGCCTAGGTACCAAGTGGTTAAAGACAAAGGTAAGAAGATACCTTATAAAGTTATGCGGTATTTTCCACTCACACCTCGTTTGAAACGTCTATATGCCTCAAGATATACAGCTGAAGATATGAGGTGGCACTATGATAAGCGACCGATCACAGATGGGGTATTACGGCATCCAACGGATGGAGAAGCATGGAAAGATTTTGATCAAAGTATCCTAATTTTGCCAGTGAACCAAGAAATGTAAGGTTAGGTCTTGCTTCAGACGGATTCAATCCATTTGGGAACATGAGTAATGCATACAATATGTGGCCCATCATTTTAGTACCTTATAACTTGCCTCCATGGAAATATATGAAAGAGACATTCTTTATGATGTCGTTGCTTATCCCCGGTCCTAAATCTCTAGGAAAGGATATGGATATATTTTTAAGGCCAATATTGGATGAACTTAAACATTTATGGACTGAAGGTGTTGATGTATATGATGCATCTACCAAAGAGAGTTTTCGGATGCACGTATCTGTTTTATGGACTATAAATGATTTTCCAGCATACTCGTTATTATCTGGTTGGAGCACAAAGGGTTATAAGGCATGTCCAGTTTGTAATGAGCAAACCTCATCCAAAAAGCTGAAAGACAAGATTTGCTATATGGGACATCGCCGTTACTTGCCTATTTATCACAAGTGGCGAAATAGTAGACTCCATGATGGAAGTAGAGAGCATGGAGTCAAACCAAAAATGTTGACCAAAGAAGAAATTTTAATGCAATTAGAACACATAGCTGCTGAACAGTCCGGAAAGCATCCAAACAATAAACATCGAAAGCGAAAGCGTGCACCAAATGAGTTGAATTGGTATAAGAAGAGCATTTTCTTCGAGTTGGAGTATTGGTCATCATTAAAATTGAGACATAACTTAGATGTAATGCATATTGAGAAGAATATTTGTGACAATATCGTGGGAACTTTATTAAGCATCGAAGGTAAGACAAAAGACACATATAAAGCAAGAGAGGACCTCGCTTCAATGGGGATTCGAAGGGAGTTGTGGTTACAAACTCAAGGTAATAGAGTTTATAAGCCTCCTGCATCTTACACCTTAACATTAGATGAAAGAAGACAATTCTGTAAGTGGCTAAAATCTGTGAAGGTGCCCGATGGATATTCTTCCAATATTTCAAGGTGCATAAATGAAGGTGGTGGAAAGATATCCGGCTTGAAGACACATGATTGTCATGTACTACTTCAAAGATTGTTACCTATTGGCATTCAACCATTCTTGCAGAAACATGAGAGTAGTACTTTAATTGAGCTTTCTAATTTCTTCTAACAACTTTGTTCAAGGACATTGTATGTTAGGGATTTGGAGTTGTTACAAGAGCAGATTGTGGTGATCTTATGTAACCTTGAACGAATTTTCCCACCAGTATTTTTTGACATTATGGTGCACTTATCAATTCATTTGCCTTACGAGGCCTTACTTGCCGGACCTGTTCAAAGTAGATGATGTATCCTTTTGAAAGGGCACTTGGTACGTATAAACAATACGTACGTAATAAGGCTCGTTCGGAAGGTTCAATTGCAGAAGCTTATGTTGTCAACGAGTCTCTAACATTTTGTTCAATGTATCTTCGAGGCATAGAAACAAAATTCAATCGTCCGGAATGAAATTTTGATTCGGATAGCCATTTGGACAAGCAATTAAATATATTTGCAACTCGTTGCGGCCTCTTGGAAAAGGAAGAATGGTGCATTTAGATGATAAAACTTTAAAACAAGTACATTGGTACCTCATCAATAATTGTCCAAAGGTGCAACCATTTCTCAAGTAAGTATACTTGTAAAATTATTTCTTCATATCATGCAATTTTCTATAGTGCTCATTAGCGTAATGTTCTCTATAGCCAACACATTGATCAGCTAAATCCAACTAGACCGGAACAACTGGACCAATTACAAAAGGAAAGATTTTTGGAGTGGTTTAAAAATGAAGTAAGCCCGTACATTCATTTATATTGTCAATTAATATATCATATGTCTTTATTTCAAATGACGTTGATATTGGTTTATCCAGATGTTAAATAAGCATTTTGCTGGGGCATCTGAAGCTACTGATGAGCTTTATTCATTGGCTATTGGTCCCGACAGTCGTGTGTTCTCGTATACTGGCTGTGTGTGAACGACGTTAAATTTATCACTATTACTTGGGATGTTGGTCATAAAACACAGAATAGTGGCATTTGTGTTCCCTCTACTCATCTAGGAGAAGAAATTAACTTTTATGGTATATTATTAGAGGTCCTTGAATTTCATTTTGTTAAAGGTTGTAAGGCGATAATGTTCAAGTGCAAATGGTTTGAAACTGAACCAAAGCACAGGAGAATGCAACAACATTATAATATTACAAGTATAAATATTAGTTCAGAATGGTACAAACATGAGCCATTCATTTTAGCATCACAAGCTGAAAAGGTTTTCTACTTGGATGATTTGAAGAACAATTCTAATTGGAAAGTCGTATACAAGGTTAGTCATCGTCATTTGTGGGATATTCAAAAAAAGATGATGATGTTCAGGAAGAAGTATATCAAGAAGATGATTCAGCAGCCCTTCGATTCACATGTGAGCAACCTAACATGGACTTAATAACATCTCAGCGTACGGACACTGATGCTGAAATAGTTGCAACTCAAGAAAATTAGAGGTCATAGTGATGTCGGTCAAGATGACTTTATATGCGAAGATGTTGAGGAGGATGACACACTGCTGATTATGACAGTGAGGGATCTATACATAGTTCTGATATGGAGGATGATGAAAAAATGAGCATATTAGTGATGACAGTGATTAATTTGATAGCATTCATTTTTTTTTACTTATTATAACTATATGTTCTTATACTTTCTTATTTGTTAATTCTAGTTTGTATGTTTGTTTGCAGATGTCTTCGAGAGATACTCCTGCTACATCGAGGCGAGATGATTCTCTTTACATTCCAGCTCTACAGAGGGGTCATCTGTCGGCGCATCATGTAATAACTCTACTTTAAACTTATATTATTTGGCTATGTTTCTTTATGTTATTTTGCACTAATTTAGTTCATTATGTTTTGCAGCTACATCATCAAAGAAGAAGGGCCGAGGTCCTCCTCGCGGATACAAGTCCGCACATCTGATTGATACACGTCATGGACAGAAGTTGCCTATTCTTCTGCCACCTAAGGTTGGACGAACATTAGGTGAGTTTTGCTCTGAGTTTCTGACCGAGATAGGAGTGGTTGTACGTGACATGACACCACTTGCGGTCAGGAAGTGGAGTGAGATCACTGATGCACAGAAAGCACCTATGATGGATCGACTTCAGGTCAGTATAATTGTATTAGATTACTTTAGATTACGTTTAATGTACTTAATATACCTTATAACTTTTATAATTTATATATATATACTTGCAGGAGAAGTTCGATCTTGATATGAATTTAGATCATATTAAAAAAGGTATTGAGTTTCAAATGAATAAAGTTTATCGAGAATTTAGATATCGGCTTCATATCCACTTCATTAGTCACGGTGGGGACACAAGTGTGAGATTAGCAAAACAAAATAAGCCATCTCGTGTCTCGCAGAGTGACTGGGACTTTCTATGTGATTACTTTTATTCAGATGAATATAAGGTAAATACATCCATACAAATATTTTAATAGTTTATATTTTTTATAAACTCATGTAACCATTTTCATTAATTCTTTGATGTAGAAAAAATCAGAAACAAATAAATCTAATCGGGAATTGCAGCCATATGCTGCTCTCACTGGATCGAAGTCTATACCGGCTCACTCTTATGATATGGTAAGGAATACTCTGAACCTAGTGCTTTTATATTTATGTATTTTGTGGTCTGATATTGTTGTAGTGTTATAAATCTAGTGATTTTTCTGTAGCATGAAAACATGTTAAGAGGACTTGGCTATGAAGGGCGTGGAGATAGGGAACCAAAATAGCTAAAACGGAAGGAAGGCCATGGTGTTTTATGCCTTATGTTAGAATCATAAGGAAATAGAATAATAAGGAAATAGAGTATTCACTTTTAGAATAATACCTTGAAAGTTTCCTTCAACAAAAATTTCGTATCCGAATGGAATGCTTGTGAGGATTGATTCACTGTGTTCTTTCCCATCAAATTGATTGTGTGGAGAATATACTGTCCTATTTCATTTTCAAAATTTCAAGTGGGATTTTTTGTGAGTGATGGGGTCCAGGTTCCTCTTACTGTGGCCATACAATTTGAGGCCTCTGTGGATGGATTGTTACATATCCTGTAGGGATGGAGGACCTATCATCAGATCACAATTTAAGGATTTTATTGTTCAAGCCATTCAAAGTACACTCCAGTGGGAGGTGCAATTGTGGAGGATGCCCTAACTTAGGGTCCTAATTATAAGTCTTGGTTTGCTGCTAAAGATATTCTACATCTTTCGACTGTTCCGGATGCTCCTTATAAGGCACCGAAAATATGGAAAGGGCAAGCTCAGCAATTAGTCCTTAATTTCCGATGGAAGGTCTGGAACATGGGTAATCTCACTCTTGTCTTTGCTTGTAGATCATTTTCTTTCCTTTAATCCTACTTATCAACGGTGTGGATGATTGGAGGATTCTCTGGATCACTTATTTTTCCAGTGCATAGGATCTCAAGAGATACGGCAGTATTTTAATCCAAGGAATTTCTCTTACATTGATAATATGGATGAGGCTTGGGCTTTTTTGTTTGGACTTAGTGGATTAATGATAGCTTTTAGTTATGTCCTATGGGAAGATTTGGAAAGTAAGAAATAAGGTTTGTTTCTAGAACAAGGATTTTGATCCAAGATAGGTGGCTCATCACAGGTTAAGCCATGCGACTGTGTGGTCACTTCAACCGCAGCCACGTGGCCACAAAACATTGGCCATGAAAAATTTGCATACAATAACTCAATCTCACTCAAAAAAAGTAACATTAACTCCAATCCGACGTTCACTCCATGAAAACATCTCATCCAGGGGAATTTGAGGTTGGATGCACTCCAACATAGGACATCAAATTAAATGGTGGGAATGTGTCATCCAATTAAGATTTCCTCTACGAACTGGTCCACTTCTCTTCCCTAATTTTCAGCCAAACCAAGAGAAAGATGGGAAACAGACCAGATTCCCTGACCTCTGGAACCTACTTTGTATTAGATTATTACATTGATACATTGATAATTGTATTACATTGATGAATTGATACATTGTATTAGATTATTACATTGATGCATTGATACATTGTATTAGATTATTACATTGATACATTGATACATTGTATTAGATTATTACATTAATACATTGTATTAGATTATTCCATTGATACATTGATAATTGTATTAGATTATTGTCTTAAATTATTGTTTTAAATTATTATTGTTTCCTTTCAGAGATCCTATTACGGGAGAGGAGCCATCAAGACTTCATCTGTGGAATACTCTTCATTTTGATAAAAAGAAGAATCAATGGATAAATGAAAAAGATGAAGAAACCCATGTAAGTTTTATCAATTAAAACTACAATATTATTGAATGTAATGTTTTATACTAAACATATTGAATTTGTTTTCTTTTATTGCAGGCACAGTTAATAGAGCGACTTTCCTCACAAGACTCTACAATAGAACCAATCAATGAGGATGTCATTTTAGAGGAGGTTTTAGGCTCTAGATCTGGTTATAAAAGAGGATGGGGTCCATTACCGAAGGGTACATCAAGAATTAGAGGTAGTTCTTCATCTTCTGAAAACTCACAATTAAAGGGTGAATTATATGAGTGCCGAGAGCTCATCGCTTAGCAAGAGAATAAGCTTGCTCAACAAGAAGATAAGCTCACTCAGCAAGAGGATAAACTCACTCAGCAAGAGGATAAACTCACTCAGCAAGAGAAGACTATCCAGGATCTAAAGGCGACGACTGCTGAGCTCACTGCTTTCATGCGACAGTTAGTGCCTGGATATCATCCTAGTGGATCCCAGCAGACTTCACCTCCATAGTACATGTATTTTTTTTAAATTATGTATTTTTTGAAACATTGTATATGATGATTTTATTGAATTGAATGAAAACTTTTATTAATTTTTTTTGTGAAACTTTTATATTAGAAAATTATTTCTAGTATCGTTGCTTTAATATTATATTATTGTAACAGATGCAATACAAAAAATATTAAAATAAAATTTTAATATTTTTAAAATTTAATTAAAATTTTATTACGATGACTTATTTTCGCTGTAATATCAACCTATTACGGCGAAAATAAGTCACCGTAATAAAATTTTAATTAAATTTTAAAATTTAAATAAAAACCTATTACGGTGCGTTATTTTCGTCGTAATATCTTCTATTACGGCGAAAATAAGTTGCCGTAATAAAATTTTAATTAAATTTTAAAAATATTAAAATTTTATTACGACGACTTATTTTCTCCGTAATAGATTGATATTACGGCGAAAATAAGTCGCCGTAATAAAATTTTAATTAAATTAAATTTTTAAAAAATATATAACGACAAAAGGTTATCGCCGTAATAGAAAGATATTACGACGAAAATAACGCGCTGTAATAAGTTATTACGACAATATATTACTACGATGATTTGTAATGTATTACGACGAATTTTTTATCATCATAATAATTTATTACGATGACTTTTGTACCTGTTGCGATGAATTAATTCGTCATAATAAGTCATTTTTTTTGTAGTGTTTCTTTTAGTTGTGTAAAGAGTGTGCAAGTTTCTTCTTTGTTGAATCAAACGTCTGGTGCATCTGTGATGAACTGAAATTGTTCCTTGTCAGGTCCTGTAGCAGTGCACCTCCATGCTTCGCTTCTCTCTCTTTTTCTGTCTTTCGTCCGTTTTACTCACTCTTTTCTTCTCCCTGACGTTGCGTCCTGTTTCATTGTCTCAAAAGCTAAATTGAGCTCGTTCGACCGCTTTCTTTCTTCTTTTTCTTCCCCCTTTTTTTCCCCCTCCCTTGGGGAGACGACGCCAATCAGTTCTTTAGGTTAAGCTAGCTAGAGGAGCGGGGAAGGTAATGATTCGGCAATGTTTTGTTTTGTCGTTTTAAGAATATTGCTTTATTTGGTTTGGATATCGATGGTTGGTGCCCTGAAACGAAATATCCAGCAGGAATTAGGGTTCAGGCTGTCTGGCTCGTTGAAGTGCCCCAGTGTGTCCTCTTGCACCTGAAAAGATAGCTTCAAGATGAGCCGAAATTGCTGAAATCACGTTTTCAGTTCCGTTAGTGGTTTGATTGAACACCTTTCCCTTTACGTTTCTGGCCTGTGCTGACTGGCACATTACTAACAAGGCCACAAATACGAACGAATGAACGATTTAGAGGTATACCGCTTTGAAAATATATTTTTTTAATATTTTTTTATTTTTTTTTTGAATAAGAGGTCCATAAATAATAATGAATGCTAAAACCTTTATTTAATAGGGTAATTTTTTAATCTTATTTTATTTTATATTTGAATAGAAGGTTCGTAGATATTATTTTGCAAGAAAAATTTGCAAAAAAAAGTTTTATAATAAGAGAGAGAAAAATAAATACTACCATCTTCATAATATTTATTTTTTAATGAAAAAAAGAAAAATGTAAGCTCTACAAATAATTTTTTCTTAGTATGAAGCTGGGTAGGATTTGATCGTGTTGGCAGTATAATGGAATTAGTATGAAAAGAAAGAAGCAGATGTATAATAACATAGGATCTCACCTAAAATATTATTAAAAACATTGGATGGCATCGAGATAATATATTAGACTAGTTGCTTCAAAAGCTTATTAGGAATTTTGTTAAAAAAATTGTTGGGTGTGTAATCTTTTTCGATACTCTTTTCTTTTCAAGATAAAAGGGCTTATAGGTAATAAACTACAGAAAGGGTTATATCCTTATCCATGAATGTTGAACACATTAAATCCCAAACAAGATGAGATTTTGCCAAGATCGTTTTGTCCAACTACCATGGAATTTATTGGCTAAATAATTTGTAATCATTTCATTATCAAACAAAATAGATTAACATATTACTCTTGCCTTTTTTCTCAAAATAGAAGAAAAATAGGGAAAGTACGTAGTTTGACCACCCACTACTCTATTGATCCTGACTCCTGAGTGTAAATAATAAATGAAAAACTTAACATGCTAATTTGTTTGAATGCCAACACACAAATTAAAGTTGCTACACATAACCCATAAAAAAATTGTAATAACTTTGCAACATTCTAGATATCTCTCAACCATCCAAATTAATATGGCAAGCATAAATACTCAATGTTGGATACTTTCAAAAGGGCACCATATTCAGACTTCTTATTACTTTCAAACTTTGATTCTTCTCTTTTTGTCTTGGCTATCTAAAGGCTCATATTTTCATCTCTTTCTAAGTACACAAGTTGACTAAGAGAAGATTAGGTTCTAGGCATTGCATCCTGGAGGTAGTTTTCTGTGTAACTACATGAATTTTGTGTTGAGAATTGTATCTTAAAGCCAATCATTTGATGATTGTGCTGATGTAAATTACATATAAATTGATATATTAATAAAATTTATTTGGTAGTTTATTCATTACAATAGCATCTTCTTAAAATTCCTAATAGTAATGAAGCTCTTAGAATCTTCTTTTACAATAAAGAAGGATTTATCTTTGAAGATCCTCAAAAGTATTCGCAACCAAATGATATACTATGATAGGGCCATAGTACTATCAATTATAGGATGTTGTATATCATATTTATTGGTTGTCCTCTTAACCAAGGAGTATAGAGACACCGATATAATATACAGGTGAAAGTGTAGGAGTACATTTCACCGAACGTGACTTATTTTCGGATACTCTGCTGTCAAAAGTTAATACGAGAAGATATGGGTATAAGTATCCTTAAGACCTGAAGATCATAACTGGTGACTTGTAAGCAACTCATTGTACTTAGGTGCCGGACCATCTGGATTTTTAATCCAGCTACGAAAGGTCACTGAGTACAGTCAAGTACTTATGATAGTCAGTTGTGGATCAAGATGAAATTTGATCTATCCTGTTAAAAAGAGAAATGCCTATATTTCAACTTAGCAAGACCTTGGCCAAGGCACTTCATGTGAAGGTCATATAATCACTAAAGTTGAAATCACTTTATGGATTTGCTTTTTAGAGTCGACAGGCTCTTAAGCCATCCTTAACATTTGTGGTCAAAAGAATAAATTATACTGTAACTATTTCTTAGGGTTCTTAGAGTTTGCTCGGCAACTCTTCGATCTATCCGAACGTCAGATTCCATTGCTAGATGGGCACATCGATTAGTATAGGAAGTTGTTTCTATGCTACCAACTTAGGTTCGAACCTAAAGAGTCACACGCATTAAAGTTTTCTAGGATGATCTATTTGCTGATCAACGATTGAGAATCGTATATTATTTAATTAATCAATTTGATTGATTGAATTATCTCAATTAGGTTAAGTACAAGTGAATAAGATTCAATTATATTTAAGTCTATTAGAAGGACTAATCAATTTCAAATATTGATTTGAAATTAGACTTGATTTGGATTTAAATAGATTCAAGACTAGTCAAATTTGTTTTGAGCTAGGACCATGATCTATGTAGGTTCAATTCAATAAATTCAAATCAACTTAAACCAAAACCCAAACCCCATGTGTGAAAAGAGTTTTCTCTCATGAGAATCTCATATGATGAGATAACTAAAATCTCATCTTATAAGAAATTAAATTCTCATATAGAATCTAATATATAACCTTTAATTTTCTCTAAACTATTTCTGTTGGAATTCTAAGTGTTAGAATTCATATGAAATTAATGTACCTCTTTGGTTTTTATCAGGAATTCTAAGTGTTAGATGACTCTTTGGTTTCTATCCAACGTTGAAATTTTATGTGTTAGAATTTACGTCTCTTTGGTTTTCATCGAAATTCTAAGTGTTAGAATTCAATGGGCTAAAGGCTTAATTGTGCCTATAAAATAGAGGAAAATCCTTCCTCTCTGGTGATCTTGTACTTTGGAAGGCGTTTGTCTCTAAGCCTTTGGAACATGAGAAGCTATCTCCAAATTGGGAAGGCCCCTATCAAGTTGCTGAGGTAATCAGGCCCGACGCTTACAAACTCTAAGATCTGGATGAAAAATCTATCCCCAAGACATGGAGCTCGGATAATTTTCGTATATATCACCAGTAAAGTATGCCTCCACTAAACTCATTTTGTTTACAGCAACAAAATTTTATTTTTAAATCTGCAATGTTCTTATTTCAATCACTTTTCCAAAAGACTGTAATAAGAAGCAGGTTTTGCTCAATTTTCATCAAGCCTTGACAGGACCGAGTAATTCTTTCAAGCCTCGGCAGGATCGAGTTATTCTTTCAAGCCTCGGCAAGGTTAAACAACTTTTCCTTCTGCTTCAATAGATTTGAACAAGTCATTTCTTACCTCATCAAAGTAAGATAAGACCCATTTCTATGCTTCGATAGATTCGAACAAGTCATTTCTTACCTCAGCAAAGTAAGGCAAGACCCATTTCATCCTTCGGCATGACCGAGCTTCTATTGAGAATTAGTAAGGCCGCCCAGGCCTCCTTCTAACCTAAGTTGAGACAAATACTCTTTCTGCAAAGGACTGAGCAAAACTAAATCATCAAAATGCCTGGCCGAAGCAAAGTGCCTAAAATGTTACTAATGTTATGAGCAGGTGCTACCATTCGAAAGGCGAGACCTGGGGATGTTAAATGTTCGTTCCCCTTTCCCATAGCAGGAGGGATACCCCATTGGGTATTCCTGGGTTTTGGAAGTCCCAAACTTCTGTCTTGCACCCCATTTGATTCAGAATATACAAACGATTCTTGTACTGGGATGATGCAAACACATCGACATGCCAAAGAAATTGGTACTTAATACAAAAGAAATAGAGCAGAAAACAAACAAAGATGTGAAAATAAAGACTTCTTTATTGCTTAGAAGAAATTACAACCTCTTGAGAGGCATTACAAGTGCAGTACAGCACAAGAGATAAAAGAAAATAAATTAAAAAGCTCGAACAAACAGGTTTAATCGGTAACATTGCTTCCGCTTTTGATCCAAGAAATCAGAGAAATTAGATAACTCCGCTGAGTTGACTGAGTCGCTGGGCAACATCACAAAACAAAGAAAGCGGCCAGGAACTGCTTACCTTCTTCCTCATTAGAAGCCAATTGATGGACCCTCAAACGGATGAACTGAGGGATCCAAAATGGCACTCATTTAAGGACTAAGAATGAAGGAAAGCCTGTAGAAGCCGGAGCCCATCAAAAGATTGCATTTTCAGTGGTTTCTAGGGCCCCATGGCAGGTGAAAGAAGCCAAATAGGAGGCACTTACGTGCGCTCCCCGTTTGACCCTTGTATCCCTTCCTTTGCGCTCTCTGTATGACCCCCATGACTAATCCTCTGAGGATTGCTCACTTTCCAACAATTTTCTCATCGTTCCAACTATCAGGGTCAGGCCAAATCTTGAAAGAAAAATCCGGCCTCACCACCCTCAACCTCAACAAGAGAGAAGATATGAAAGTTTCTTTTTATTCACAAAGAAAGAAAGTTTTCTCGAGTGTGCTTAGGCACCTTCTGCTCTTCCCCATTTTTTATAGGCACTAAACTAAGAATAGCTATTAATGGAGGGGAGACTTTGAAACTCGGGATGCCACAATCACACCACACTCAGAGCCATGTGGCGTGCCATGATAAAACTCGATGCATCTCAAGATATGTTGGGTACATCCTTCATACCGTAATGAAGGATGAACGATTTCCTTCTAATCTCAAATCAAGAGTCTTAAATGCCAAGAACCACCTACAAATCCTCGGGATATGAATAGGCTTGGAAAATCCTTCACGAAAAATGATGCGGTCCAACAGTGATCTAGTGCTTGATATATACGAAAAATGAACTCGTATCAAAAAAGACAAGGCATTAAATATGAGACGGATGCCCTGGAAAAAAATAATATATACTTCGGCAAAGCCGAGCTGTCCCCCTCCTCGGCAAATCTGAGCCATTTTCTATGCTTCGGCCAAGTCAAATAGTTCTATCTATTTTGGCAAAGCAGAATTATTTCATCTACCTCGGCAAAGCCGAACCATTCCTTTAGCTCCGGCAGAGTCGAGCTATCTCCCACTCTAGCAAATCCAGCCGGATTGATCTCAACGAGGCTGGGCGACTTCTTTGATTTTGACAAAGTCATTTCAAAATATTTTGAGCAATTTCAAAAAATTTTGAGCAATAAAAGAGCTGACTATTCATTTGGCTTCATAGTAAGCTAAACTTTAGTAAGGCATGGATGAGCTAAAAGTCCATTTAACATGCAAATAGCGAAACAGTGAAACACATAGAGAAAAACAAAATAATTCGTTCATATCATAATGTCGTTCATATTACAAAAATGAAGGAAAAATATGAAAAGATGGATCTCTAGGTCCTATTTTCATGTTTGAAGGCGATTCCAGCAACGTCTAAAGCACGCTGATCTGGCTGACCCTCTTCGTTACTTGGCTTCAGGACCACGTCCATCTCGACAGTTGTCCATGGAGCTCCGACTTCCTCGGCAGCAAATCTCGAGGCCTCTATTTCCTTAATGATTTACAAAGGGGCCTCCATTGGATCTCCTTCCAAGGCCACTTCAAAATTCTAAGTGTTAGAATTCAATGGGCTAAAGGCTTAATTATGCATGGACCTGCAAATATATTATGTTTTATAAAGCTAAATACAAGTCATGTTACAAGTGTAACACTTTCAGAAAAAGAACTCCTTTCTCAAATTAAATGTTTCCCGAATGATTAAAAGGTGAAGGCTTACATACTTGTTTGAGCTCCTTGAAGACCATCCTGGTTCTTCCATTCTAGCAACTCAAGATATAAATAAAAGCTTATGTTACTGGTAAATCTCTTGTGACGTGACATCTACATCTACAATATTTGGCATTCGAGCTCCATTAAAAGAAGCAAACTATTCTTAGCATGAACCACTCTTCTGTGGTGACCATTTAACATTGAACAGTGGCATTCCTTCAACCTTTAACATATAGCCCCATTTACTATGGTAGTGCTCATGTGCTTTGCAAACATTATAGGATCAATTACATGGCTGTGATTTTATTAGATATTAGATGCATCTATATATATTACATAATTGTGGAAATATTAGTTTGTTTTATTTGCAGCTGAAGCTTTGAAGATGTTGTGCCTACTACCCAGGGATATGCTACTCTTTAGCTTCATGTTGGTGTTAGAAAGTGGAGCAAGCTAGACGCCAGATCAAAGAAAGTGATGTTTCTGAGCTACCCGCATGGAATCAAGGGGTATCGGCTGTGGGATTCTTTGAAGAAGAAGATTGTCATAAGAAAGGATGTGACCTTTGATGAGAACTCGATCTGGAGCAAGTTGGATGCTAGGTCAAAAAAGATGATATTTCTGGTCTACCCATGTGAAGTCAAGGGGTATCAGCTATGGATCCCTTGGAGAATAAGGTTGTCATCGGTAGGGATGTGACCTTTGATAAGAGATAGATCCTCTAGAGGAGAGATGGCGTAGAAGCACTGCATCTCTTCGATAAGAGCTCGATCCTTCAGAGAAGAGATGGCATAGAAGCACTGCAGGAGCTGTAGGAGGTACAACAAGGTAGCACTAGTCAGATGACCTTCTACAAAATTTGAGATTTAGGTGAAAGGACTGGCAAGGGGGGCAAAAGCCAGTGAGTTCAGTAGGATGCAACTAGAACTGATACTAGGATCGCACTATATAGGCCCAAAAGAAATATGCGATCACCAATTCCATACAATTTCGAAGATTCGATGTCATATGCCTTGATGACAATGAATGGAGACCCTTACACCTATAAAAAAGCTGTAGAGAGCCAAGACAAGGATAGTTGGGTCTAGACTATGAAGATGCAGTCTCTCCACAAGAACAATACATGGCAGTTGGTAGTTCACATAAGGAAGAAATCCATATATTGCAAATGGATTTATCAACAGCGCAATGAAGGGCCTTTAGAGCAAGGGACAAGAACGGCACGTGGAAGTAGGTCCAGTTGACACAAAGGAAGAAACTCATTAGTTCATGGAAGGTTTTATTGAATCTGAGCGAAGCTCATTTGGCCTTCTTCCTCCTTCATGAGAGATTGCATTGCATGAAAATCCATTGCGTTGGGGGAGTGGTTCGAACACACGATCTGAAGGTAAAGGAACCAAAGCCTTACCGCTACACTAATTTGATCATTGGCAACGTTAGGTGAAAGCCCAGAATATTTCTCCAGCGAGAAGATTCTATTGTTCATCTTCAATAGATACCCTTTTTATAATAACAGGGTATCACACATTACATCTTGGTAGGTGATGTCCTGAGGATAGGCAGCTCCCATGGTCGATGTTGGCCAAACTTCGAGCAAGATGAGTGGAAGCAATTTAGGTAGTAGCAGAAGGCAAGTATGAGATCCAATTGTTGTTTTTATAACACTATAAGCTTTGTGCTGGTCCCTTTTTCATTAAATTTGATGCATGTGCACACATGATGTGATTTAGTTATGCATGGTGGATGGCACAAAGTGGCAAAAATCATTTTTTTTTTGGTACAGGTGGATGATCACATGATCACAGCATTCTAGGGAGAGTTAAATATGATTTATCTAAAAATAAAATTTGTGTAAGTACAAAAGGACACGGGTCTCCCTGCTTCTAGCTCCAAAAATTGGAGTGATGAGCCACACGGATGGTAATCCAGTCTGTTGCTGAATTGGCTTCCTAGTAGATATGCTAAATCTGAACGCTGTAAGCATCCTAAAGAGTAGACTGAATGTTACGGATCAAAGGATTGATTGGCAGCTGGTCACAGAAGTTATGTTAGAGCCAGCGAATAACAGTAATAGAATTTTCTTCAATAAGAAGACTACGGGTGCCAAGGCTATGAGTGGCATAGGAGATACCTGCCCAAGCAGTATAAAGCTTGGTAAGAGGAACTAAGTCAAGAAGGCTCAATCCCCCTGTCGCCAAAATAGCTCCATCAGATCCATGAATTACAAAAGCTGATTCGGCAAATCTGTCTCAAGCAGTTCCATCAAAGTTGATTTTGATAAACCCTAGAGGTGGGGGCTCCTACACTACAAGAAATTTAAAATATTGCGACGCCTAAATGCGTCGCAATTGCGTCGCTATACCATGTTTAGCGACGCAATTGCGACGCAATGATGGCGTCGCTCAACTCCCCGTCGCAATACACTTTTGTCGCAATTGCGTCGCAATATTGCGACGCATTTGCGATGCTCTGCGACGCATATAAATGCGTCGCTAAATTTAAAATTAAATTTTTAAAAAAATTTATTAATAAATATTGCGACGCATCAAATTGCGTGCAATATTAAAAATTAATATTTAAAAATTAAAATTTATTAATAAATATTGCGACGCATATAATTGCGTCGCAATATTTATAATTAAATTTTAAAACAAAAAAATTTATTATTAAATATTGCGACCCAATTAATGCGTCGCAATATTTAATAATAATTTATTTGTTTTAAAAATTATTTTTATTATTGCGACGCAATTTGATGCGTCGCAATATTTATTAATAAATTTTTAATTTTTAAATATTAATTTTTAATATTGCGACGCAATTTGATGCGTCGCAATATTTATTAATAAATTTTTAATTTTTATATATTAATTTTAAATATTGCGACGCAATAAATTGCGTCGCAATATTTATTAATTAATTTTTTATAAAAATTTAATTTTATGCATCAGAGCGTCGAAAATTTTTTTAAAAAAAATATTTAAATAATTAAAAATTAAAACGGTTAATAAAATTTCGCTAAATCTAAATATTGATACAAACATTTTTCACTCAATCCAAACAATAATAAATTTCAAAAAATATTTTATATATTAAAATTTAAAAGTTTTTACAACATAAAAAAAAAATACATCAAGAATCTGAATGATCACGTGAAGGCTGTGGAGGCTGTGGAGGCTGAAGACTCTGCGACAAGCGTCTAACCATATCCCGCAAATACTGCATCTCACCTCGCATGTCAGCAACCTCCTGATCTCGGCCTCGCATACGATCCTCAAAATCCTGCTCGTAATCCTGGCGAAGCTCCTCTGCAATAGATCTGCGAAGCTCCTCTAAACGCTCGAAGGAAGATCAACAGGAACTCGCGAGCTGGAGGCCTGATGGGGAAAAAATGTAGAAGCTCTAGTGCCCATACCATAGACCCTGCGGTCTCGTGGCTGGGCACCAACAGCCTCCAAAAACACACGTCGACTCTCATCTGCTGAGAGTTCGACGGGCGTCTCCCCATCAGTAGAGTCGACCTGTGATGCCTGGGATCGAAGCTCCTCGACTCGTGCCTTGAAATTATGAAATCAATAATAAATGAGTTAATAAATTTCTAGAAATAAAATTTTAAAAATTAAACAGATACTACATAAATCTAATTTCTTACCGCAACCTCCCGTGATCGCGTATCGACCCAGGAGCCATCCCTCCTGGTGTGTGTCGCCCTGAATAGACGAAACTCACCAGGATCTCCGCCCTCCTGCTCAGTCTATAACAATAAAAAAAATGATATTAATAAAAATATTTGTAAAGAACTAAAATAGTAATTAAAATATTTATGTTTTCTTACCATACGCCGTCTGTGCTCCTAAATCGAAATGGAGCCCGATGTATGACAGGAGAGACCCGTGCCACGACCGCCCTTCTCAGATCGGCGGTTCGTGCTGGCTGATGCGGACCTCCTGCGCCAGCCATCGGACTCCCAGGCCTGCTGCCACTCGTGCGAAATACCCTTTGGCACGTGCGCAGGACGCTGACCCGACGACCTCCAACGATGAAGCATGTCGGAGTATCGGCGTCGTGTCAGAGCCTCCCATGCTGCCCTAATGGCATCATGGGTGGCAGGATCCCACGTAAATTTTTTCTGCATTAAAATAAACAGTTAGTTTCTGAATTTATTAACTTTAAAGAATTATATATCACTGCTAAATTGTATTTAATAAGTTTACCTGAAACTCGGAAAAATAAAACTCCCTCGTGGCCGGCGATACGTAGCGCCAATCGTAGCCACTGGGATCTGCACGCCTCTGAAAAACGGCGCTGATGTGGCTGGAGACATGATGCTGCTCAATGAATCTGTTAAAAAAATGCAAGTTTATAAGTTAATGACTTAAAAACATTAACAAATATTTGTAATTAATATATACTTACATCCCCTGAGCATCAAGTCGAAGTAAAGTGCGGCCGAAGGTGGAAGAACTCTCGGAGGTCTGTGCCGATCGGGTAGATGGTAATACTGCTGCAGAGGTCGAAGGCTGCGCCTCTGCTGGAGATCCAAACTCTCCATCTCCGACGCTCATGTGATCTGATGTCGAAGGATCCAAACTACGTCCTCTGCCCCTCATACTGAAAATACTATGGATTCACACAATTAATTACGATTAATGATTGATTATGTAAGAATTTAACACTTATAAAAAAAAGCTAAAATTTAAAAAACCTTTATGTTTAATCGGTGTCATTTGTTTCGTGAAATGTTGGTTCAACATCCGATGCCGTATCGGATTGCGAATCAGTTTCATTATCGGAAGAAAACCGAACATTTGCATCCGCAATTTCTTGGACATCACCACTTGGGTCTCTAAGTGATGTTTCAGGAGCTCTTGTGTCGTCCTCAATTGCATGCAGTTCCATCTCATCCTCTTGAAATGCAGGGCACTCGGCTGATTGACTTGATGAACTCTCCTCTAATACGATTGTTGAACGTGGGACGATTTTAGAAACGGCCCACCAATCTCGCTTGTCGTTGCGCAAACTTGGATATCCGCAGTAAAAGACTTGCTGAGCTTGGGATGCAAGGATGAATGGGTCATATTTATGTAATCTTCGTCGATGGTTCACTTCAACCAAATTATAGTCGTTATGAACCCTTTTGCCCACAGGAATTATCGGATCGAACCAATCACAACGAAACAATACGGTTCGTTTTAAAGGCCAACCGGGATATTCAACTTCAACCACCTCTACTAACTTTCCATAATAATCCTGCATATTTGCTCCAACACTTTCTCCTTTTACACACACGCCCCAGTTCTGAGTACCTCTTGAAGCTGCTAATCGTTCAATCTAAAATTTGTACCCATTTACAAAATAGCCAGTAGAGGTTGTTACGGTCTTCAATGGCCATTGCGATAGACATTTAATGAAAATATTATCGGTTGTCGACCATGGACCGTTGACCTATAAATTAATAAGCTATTGACATCCAATTCAAAAAATAATTGCCATTATCGAAATTGATTGAGTGATACTACTCACAAATTCATAAAACCAGTAAGCAAACTCCGTTTCTAATTTCTGCCCAATTGCAACTTGACTGATGTCGGGATTCATCTGTCGTTGTCTATCACAAAACATCCTTATGGGATGAAAAGGATGAAAACTACTGTTAGAAATTATCATCGATCGGCAATATTGAAATTTCGGCAGTATTTCCCCATATGTTCTCCTACATGTGTGGTATATAAGCCACACTAGGAGAACGTATGAGCAAATGCAAACCGAAATCTCACCCCACGACAATTACTAGCAGACTAACATGTCACAAGAAATATTCCCAAACTGTCCACCAGGACAATTTGAGAATTTGCAAGACTAAGGCTTACAAATTCTCAAACGGGTCTAAAGGTTAATTAAAGTGCTGTGATTATGAAAGTCCGAAGACAATCGAACTTATGCTTTTATTCTTAACATCTTGTGAATTATACATGTAATCACTAACTTTTTTAAGATTATTGTGTCAAATACAAAGGTTTGCGAATACTAAAATGTAAAACATTGAAACTAGTAATTTGTTGCTGGAAATTAAATAATATAACAACAAATATAAATAATTAAGTTTGCAGCAAAATATAAATAATCAAAACATAACAAATGTAAATGAGTATAAATGCACAAATACTATTGTCATAAACATTCTGCTTAAATTAATTATTGCATAAATAATATGTAAATTAAATAAACATTCTGCTTAAATTAAGAAAAATTTTATTTTTTTTTTTCACAGGGGGGCGGGGGGTTTCCCCCCCTTCCCCCTGCTATGACCTCAAAAATTTTTTTTTCTTTTTTCACAGTGGCCTGGCCACCGTGGCCAGGCCACTGCCAGCCACGGCAACGACCGTGGCCGGACAAGATAACAATGGGGGGGGGGGTTTCCTCCCCTCCTCGGCCCCCTGTTAAAAGAAAAAAAAATTTTTTTTTCATTACAGTGGCCTGGCCACCAAGGCCAGGCCACTGCGGCCCCGGAGAAGACGGCCGGACAAGAAAAGAAAGGGGGGTGCGGGGGGTTTCCCCCCTCCCCCCCCCTGCTATGACCCCAATATTTTGTTTTTTTTTTTTTTTCACAGTGGCCTGGCCACCCCCCCCTCCCCCCCCTGCTATGACCCCAATATTTTGTTTTTTTTTTCTTTTTCACAGTGGCCTGGCCACCGTGGCCAGGCCACTGCCGGCCACGGCAACGGCCGTGGCCGGACAAGAAAATAAAGGGGGGGGGGTTTCCTCCCCTCCCCGGCCCCCTCTTAAAAAAAAAAAAAAATTTGATTACAGTGGCCTGGCCACCGTGGCCAGGCCACTGCGGCCACGGCAGCGGCCGTGGCCGGAGAAGACGGCCACGGCAGCGGCCGTGGCCGCCTTGTCCGGCCACGGCAGCGGCCGTGGCCGGACATGAAAAAAGGGGGGGGGGGGGGGGGGGGTTTCCTCCCCTCCCCCCTGTTTAAAAAAAAAAATTTTTTTTTTTTAACAGTGGCCTGGCCACCTTGGCCAGGCCACTGCCGGCCACGGCAGCGGCCGTGGCCGCCTTGTCCGGCCACGGCAGCGGCCGTGGCCGGACATGAAAACAAAGGGGGGGCGGGGGGGGGTTCCTCCCCTCCCCCCTGTTTAAAAAAAAAATTTTTTTTTTTATAACAGTGGCCTGGCCACCTTGGCCAGGCCACTGCCGGCCACGGCAGCGGCCGTGGCCGGAGAAGACGGCCACGGCAGCGGCCGTGGCCGCCTTGTCCGGCCACGGCCGCTGCCGTGGCCGGACATGAATACAAAGGGGGGGCGGGGGGGGGTTCCTCCCTCCCCCCTGTTTAAAAAAAAAAATTTTTTTTTTAATAACAGTGGCCTGGCCACCTTGGCCAGGCCACTGCCGGCCACGGCAGCGGCCGTGGCCGGAGAAGACGGCCACGGCAGCGGCCGTGGCCGCCTTGTCCGGCCACGGCCGCTGCCGTGGCCGGACATGAAAACAAAGGGGGGGCGGGGGGGGTTTCCTCCCCTCCCCCCTGTTTAAAAAAAAAAATTTTTTTTTATAACAGTGGCCTGGCCACCTTGGCCAGGCCACTGCCGGCCACGGCAGCGGCCGTGGCCGGAGAAGACGGCCACGGCAGCGGCCGTGGCCGCCTTGTCCGGCCACGGCCGCTGCCGTGGCCGGACATGAAAACAAAGGGGGGGCGGGGGGGGGTTTCCTCCCCTCCCCCCTGTTTAAAAAAAATTTTTTTTTTTTTTTATATCAGTGGCCTGGCCACGCCAGGCCACTGCCGGCCACGGCGGCCGTGGCCGGAGAAGACGGCCACGGTCCTGCCGTGGCCGGAGAAGACGGCAGCAGGTAAATAAAAAAAAAACAGAAAAAAAATTTTTTTTTTGGATTTTTGGGCCTAACCTTTGTTGAGATTCGCCTTGGCCGGGTAGCCGGAGTTGGAGGAGATCCTCGGGGGGGCTGGGAGTCGAAGGAGATCGCCGGAGTTTCGGGGGGCTGGGAGTCACGGCGGCGGCAGCTAGGTCAGACCGGAAGGAGGAAAGAAGAAAGGGGGGTTTATATAAAGGTAATTAGCGACGCCAATTTGGCGTCGCTAATTGCGTCGCAATAATTTTTTTTTTTTTTTTTTTCTTAGCGACGCACGTGGGCGTCGCTAATCCATCATTAATAAATGTAAAAAATACTTTTATGAAAATATAGCGACGCCAATAAATGCGTCGCTAAAGCGTCGCTAAATTGGCGCCATCACCTGGCGGGAAAAATAATTTTATTTTCTAATAATTGCGTCGCTAAGGCGTCGCAATATTTTTTTAATAATTTAAATTGATTAATAAAAAAAGTTATTACATATATTGCGACGCAATAAGTGCGTCGCAATTATTTTTTAAATATTTTTAAATGAAAATATTTAAATTTATTATAATAATTGCGACGACAAATTGCGTCGCAAATATTTTTTAATATTTTAATAATATGTATTCTAATAATATTGCGACACATATATTTTGTCGCAATATTTATTCATATTTTTTTAAACTGTGTCGCTAAGGCGTCGCAAGCTATTTGTTAATATTTATAAATGATTATATTTATAATTAATGTTAATAATTACGACGATAAATTGCATCACAATTTATTCTATAAAATTTGTAATGATCCCGATCGGCCACGACCGATCTCGGACCGTGGCGATCCGTCCGAGATCGGCGACGATCCTTGCGATCGATCCAAGCCCTGATCCCGATCGGCGATCGCGTCGATCCGATCCGGGTTGCGATCGATCCAAGATCGATCGTCGGTGATCCCTCGGCGACGATCTTGCGATCGATCGCCCTGATCCCGATCGGCCACGACCGATCTCGGACCGTGGCGATCCGAGATCGGCGACGATCTTGCGATCGATCCCCTGATCCCGATCGGCTCTCGGACCGATCGATCCGAAGCCGTGATCTCCGATCGATCGATCCAAGCCCTGATCGACGACCGATCTCGGACCGTGGCCGATCCGTCCGATCGATCCAAGCCCTGATCCCGATCGCCGATCGTCTCCGATCGTCGGTTGCGATCGATCCAAGCCCTGATCCCGATCGGCCACGACCGATCTCGGACCGTGGCGATCCGTCCGAGATCGACGATCCGATTGCGATCGATCGCCCTGATCCCGATCGGCCACGACCGATCTCGGACCGAATCCGATCGGCGACGGACCGATCTCCGACCGATCGATCCAAGCCCTGATCGGCCACGACCGATCTCGGTGGCGATCCGTCCGAGATCGGCGACGATCCTTGCGATCGATCCAAGCCCTGATCCCGATCGGGACCGATCGCGGACCGCGGCAATCGGTCCGATCGGCAAAGATCCGACGGTTGCGATCGATCCAAGCCCTGATCCCGATCGGCCACGACCGATCTCGGACCGTGGCGATCCGTCCGAGATCGGCGACGATCCGACGGTTGCGATCGATCCAAGCCCTGATCCCGATCGGCCACGACCGATCTCGGATCCGTCCGAGATCGGCGATCGGTTGCAATCCGGAGATCGGCGACGATCCGACGGTCGATCGATCCAAGCCCTGATCCCGATCGGCCACGACGATCTCGGACCGTGGCGATCCGTCCGAGATCGGCGATGATCCTTGCGATCGATCCAAGCCCTGATCCCGATCGGTGACGACCGATCGCGGACCGCGGCAATCGGTCCGATCGGCAAAGATCGACGGTTGCGATCGATCCAAGCCCTGATCCCGATCGGCCACGACCGATCTCGGACATCCGTCCGAGATCGCGACGATCCGACGGTTGCGATCGATCCAAGCCCTGATCCCGATCGGCCACGACCGATCTCGGACCGTGGCGATCCGTCCGAGATCGGCGACGATCCGACGGTTGCGATCGATCCAAGCCCTGATCCCGATCGGCCACGACCGATCTCGGACCGTGGCGATCATCGTGCAATCCGTTCGGCGACGATCCGACGGTTGCGATCGATCCAAGCCCTGATCCCGATCGGCCACGACCGATCTCGGACCGTGGCGATCCGTCCGAGATCGGCGACGATCCAACGTTGCGATCGATCCAAGCCCTGATCCGATCGACGACCGATCGCGGATCGATCGGCAAGATCCGACGGTTGCGATCGATCCAAGCCCTGATCCCGATCGGCCACGACCGATCTCGGACCGTGGCGATCCGTCCGATCGGCGACGATCCGACGGTTGCGATCGATCCAAGCCCTGATCCCGATCGGCCACGACCGATCTCGGACCGATCGATCGGTGCCGATCGTCCGAAGCGATCGATCCAAGCCCTGATCCCGATCGGCCACGACCGATCTCGGACCGGCGATCCGTCCGAGATCGGCGACGATCTTTGCGATCGATCCAAGCCCTGATCCCGATCGGACGACGATCGCGGACCGCGGCAATCGGTCCGATCGGCAAAGATCCGACGGTTGCGATCGATCCAAGCCCTGATCCCGATCGGCCACGACCGATCTCGGACCATCGTCCGAGATCGGCGACGATCCGACGGTTGCGATCGATCCCCTGATCCCGATCGTCGGACCGATCAGATCCGACGGTCGTTCGACGATCGACCGATCGATCCAAGCCCTGATCCCGATCGGCCACGACCGATCTCGGACCGATCCGTCCGAGATCGGCGACGATCCATTGCGATCGCCCTGATCCCGATCGGCGACCGATCGTCGGTCCGATCGGCAAAGATCCGACGGTTGCGATCGATCCAAGCCCTGATCCCGATCGGCCACGACCGATCTCGGACATCCGTCCGAGATCGGCGACGATCCGACGGTTGCGATCGATCGATCCCGATCGGCCACGACCGATCTCGGAAATCGTGATCGATCTCCGACCGATCGATCCAAGCCCTGATCCCGATCGGCCACGACCGATCTCGGACCGTGGCGATCCGTCCGAGATCGGCGACGATCCATTGCGATCGATCCAAGCCCTGATCCCGATCGACGACCGATCGATCGGTCGATCGGCAAAGATCCGACGGTTGCGATCGATCCAAGCCCTGATCCCGATCGGCCACGACCGATCTCGGAATCCGTCGGCGACGATCCGACGGTTGCGATCGATCCAAGCCCTGATCCCGATCGGCCACGACGATCTCGGACCGTGGCGATCCGTCCGAGATCGGCGACGATCCAACGGTTGCGATCGATCCAAGCCCTGATCCCGATCGCGACCGATTCGGTCCGATCGGCAAAGATCCGGTTGCGATCGATCCAAGCCCTGATCCCGATTCTCGGACCGTGGCGATCCGTCCGAGATCGGCGACGATCCGACGGTTGCGATCGATCCAAGACCTGATCCCGATCGGCGACGACCGATGCAATATTTGCGTCGCAATATTAATATTAAAAATTTAAAATATTTAATTCTGCTAAAAACATTGCGACGCAAATATTGCGTCGCACATAAAAATTAATTTAAAAATATTGCGACGCAATATTTGCGTCGCAATATTAAAAATTTTTTTTTAATTCTGCTAAAACATTGCGATGCAAATATTGCGTCGCAATATTTTTATGATATTTATATTTCATAAAAATTAATTTAAAAATATTGCGACGCAATATTTGCGTCGCAATATTAAAAATTAAATTTTTTAATTCTGCTAAAAAATTGCGACGCAAATATTGCGTCGCAATATTTTTAATGATATTTATATTCATTAAAAATTAATTTAAAAATATTGCGACGCAATATTTGCGTCGCAATATAAAAATTTAAAATATTTAATTCTGCTAAAAACATTGCGACGCAAATATTGCGTCGCAATATTTTTATTGATATTTATATTTAAAAAATTAATTTAAAAATATTGCGACGCAATATTTGCGTCGCAATATTAAAAATTTAATTTTTTAATTCTGCTAATACATTGCGACGCAAATATTGCGTCGCAATATTTTTATTGATATTATTTCATAAAAAATTAATTTAAAATATTG
Organism: Calamus simplicifolius; assembly: GCA_900491605.1. Taxonomy (NCBI): domain Eukaryota; kingdom Viridiplantae; phylum Streptophyta; class Magnoliopsida; order Arecales; family Arecaceae; genus Calamus; species Calamus simplicifolius. The sequence goes on along the minus strand of UESW01005080.1, from coordinate 123,942 downwards.
CGACGCAATATTTGCGTCGCAATATTAAAAATTTAAAATATTTAATTCTGCTAAAAACATTGCGACGCAAATATTGCGTCGCAATATTTTTAATGATATTTATTTTTCATTAAAAATTAATTTAAAAATATTGCGACGCATATTTGCGTCGCAATATTAAAAATTAAAATATTTAATTCTGCTAAAAACATTGCGACGCAAATATTGCGTCGCAATATTTTTATTAATATTTATATTTCATAAAAAATTAATTTAAAAATATTGCGACGCAATATTTGCGTCGCAATATTAAAAATTTAATTTTTTTAATTCTGCTAAAAACATTGCGACGCAAATATTGCGTCGCAATATTTTTATTGATATTTATATTTTATAAAAAATTAATTTAAAAATATTGCGACGCAATATTTGCGTCGCAATATTAAAATATAATTTTTTTTTGATTTTTTGGTTAATTGAGTCGCTAATGAGTCGCTAATGCGTCGCAATATTTTGTTGTCACAAAGGCGTCGCAAAGTGGTCGCAATTTAGCGACGCAATTGGCGTCGCTAAATTTGCGTCGCTATTTCAGTATTTTTTTGTAGTGCTAAGAGATGAAGACCATGCTCCGGTGCACTACCAAGGTAGCAGAGGAGCCCCAGAGGCTAGGGCTGTCCGAATCAAGAACTGTATGATGGAATGTGTACTCAACAGATAAAGAGATGGCTGTTCTTACTATTCTATGGGGAGGTACAGTCTCAGTATAAACAAGCCAGTTCCAAGATAATCAGATTTGATAAGCTATGTAAGCTCACGTAGCACCCTACTGATGGATACCCTTCCTTATATCCTGCCAGATCAAGCCAGGAAACAGATGCGACAAGGAACAATACCATCGTTCCAAGAGCGATGACCCAAAATCTGTCATATCTGTCTCGCTTTGATGCAAGTGAAGATAGCATGGTCAGCAGTCTCCTCCTTTAGACCGCATAAAGGGCTCACAGGCTGGATGGTCATACCCCTCCCAGAGAGCAGGGAGCATATAGAAGACAGTCTCACGCAAGATTTCAAATGAAGATTCGAACCCTAGGGTGAATGTGAAGCTGCTAGATCCATGCCGCATCCATCGTTTGCAAGGTTGTGGTCTATAAATCTTCATGAGGTTCCTAATAGAAACATGAGAAATACAGGATCTTCTTCATAATCTGGTATCAAATGTGTGATCTGAAATGAGAGGAATAGTGAGAATGCGATGATAGAGATCCTCACCGAAGAAACGGAACACCAAGGAGTGATACCAGGCAGAGTGGTCTTGAGTAATTAAATCTATGACTCTCATTCCATTAGGAATGTCTGTGCTAACAAAGGCAGGCCACCAGGATAGGGGAAGGTCTACAATTCACGTATCCTGAACAACATCAACTGAGGATCTATCACCAATCATCCATGAGATATTGTTCAGGATGGTCGAAGCGTGCCAGCAAACCTTTTTTCAAAAGAAGGAATATCCATGGGTAGGCTAAGAATATGTGCAAAAAGTCCAGTCTTTGTATTTGGCATGCATGAAAGAGCTCCACATACTATGCGAATCAAGCAAAAATTGCATAGCATGCCTAGCAGTCAAAGCCTCCCTCCTAACAGAGAGGGACTAGATCCTAAGCCCCCCCTCTATGGTTGGCATACAGACAGTGTCCCAAATTAGTAGGTGAAAACCATGATCGTCCTGCATAGAAGCTCAAAGAAAGTCCTAGAAGCATCTCTCAATTTTTCTCAAACAAGTCAGTGGGATAGCAACTTAGATAAAATATAGAGAGAAAGAGAAGTAAGCACCAAGCGTAGAAGGATGATCCTAGCCATCATAGATAAACTTGTGACCTGCCATCCATCCTGATGATCACGGACACACATCTCAAGGTCACTGAAATCACTACTCCATGTCCATCGCCCCGTAATAGGTATCACCAGATAGGATAGCCGATCAGCCTATACTGAGATGCCCAAAATTTGCATGATAGTCCCCCTTATTGTAGGAGCCATCTTCGGACTGAAGCAGATTATGAATTTACTCATATAACCTTCTGACCAGAGGCCCAATAATAAGATTGAATTATTGTAGCAAAAGTGATAGCATTGTGGATAGTTGCTTTGCCCAGTAATATACAATCATCAGTAAATAGAAGGTAAGAAAGCGAGGGCCCGTAGGGGCCATGCTGTAGGGAGCAATACAAGAGCCCTGTTGTGCCTGAGATAGAAATTGGGATAATGCGTCAGCAGAGAGGATGAACAGAAAAGGGAATAGAGGACATCCCTACCTCAGCCCTATAGCGAAGTGAAAATAATCAGTCTGACCACCATTAATAATGAGAGAGAAAAACGGCCAGTGGACACAGGCCATGATCTTGTCAACAAAGAGGTCATCAATTTAAACTCATGAAGAGTTTGACACAAGAATGCCTAGCTCAGTCTGTCATAAGCTCTCTCCATATCCAGTTTAATGGCCATAAGACATTTCGGGCAAAGGATCTCTAAAAATCATGCATGAATTTCTAAGCTATCAGGACATTATCAGTGATACTGCGCCCTCTGATGAAAGCTCGCTATTCAAAAAAAATAAGGCGAGGAACCACCGATAGCAGGCAAGTGACCAAGAGACATGCGCAAACCTTGTATAAGGTAGTGCAGAGACTGATCGGCCGATAGTGCTGTGGAATGGAAGCATCAGGGCATTTAGGCACTAGAGTAATAAGAGTCTGATTTTGGTTAGAGGAAATAGTTTTGGATTGAAAGACTAGCTGGATAGTCTACACAACATTCTATCCCACAATATCCTAATAGTGACGAAAGAAAAGGATGGAAACCCATCAGGCCTAGAGGCTTTATCAGGTCTAAGATCCCATAAAGCCATCTGAATCTCTTCCGCAGTAATCGGCTTGATAAGAAGGTCATTCTCCATATTAGAGACCCTATTGGAGGTCGAAACATGGTGGATAGGAAATCCCTAACTAGTTTGTTCAGTCCATATGGACTAAAAGAACTGAAGTAATTGGTTCCTAATAACCTGGATATCCTCCTGAAAGTACCCCTCATTATTAGCTAAATGCCTGATCTGGTTCGCTGCTCGGCATTTTAATGTGGTATGGTGAAAAAAATCTAGTATTCCAATCCCCTTCCTGAATCCACTAAATCCAGGACATTTGCCTCCCAAAAGTCTCCTACTACAGAAGAAGAGATTGGTGGACTGGAACAGAGGGATGTGAGATCAGAATTAGGAAGATAGCCTTCCTGATCTTCTTTAGCTTGGAAAGTAGTAATAATAGTTTCAACCTGTTCAATTTTGCTCACAATGTCACCGACCTCCATTATGTTCCATCTGGAAAGTCTGCGTCTCACTAACTCCAAACACCTGGATAATCTATTGGTAGCACTTTCTCTAATAGGTAGTTGCCACACTAAGAAATTAGAATCCTGGCAAATGAGTAAGAAGTTCATAACTTCTCAAATCTAAACTGCCTCCTTTGCTAAGCAGCCACATCAGTGGTTATAAGAATGGAACAGTGATCAGAGGCAATCCTGGACAAGTGAGTAATGGTGGCAGAAGGATAAAGTTGAAGCCAATTAGTAGTGGCCATAGCATTATCCAGTCTTTCCCAAACTTTAGCAGATCCCTGACGATTATTGCATCAAATGAATTGGGGCCCAGAAACCCCAGATCCAGAAGGCCAGTAGAAGATATGAAGGTCCTGAACTTAGATATGTCCATAGAGCTAACAAACCACCTACCCCCTTTCTTCTCATTGGCCCTCATAATACAGTTGAAGTCTTCTGCAATGAGAGAGAAAAATTTTTGAGCAAGCAATGAAAGAATCTCGGTCCAGAGCACTCGGCGCTTCCAAAATATGTGCTAGAATAAACACCCGAGAAGAGCTAGGGGATAGATATCCTCTCAAAAATGACAAGAGCAACCTGCTAACTGCAACGATGAAAGGCGTTTACTCTAATATTGGTGTTTCTTCAGAGAACCAAAATACATCCCTATAAGCCCACAGACTCTACTGCATAAGAAAATAAAGATTCGAAAATCCATCTCCTAAAACAAGTCAGACTAGCACCCGACAAAGAGTTTCCAGCAGAACATAGATGTCGAAGCTAAAAAAAATTAAAAAAAAAATCACTTTTTTAAGCTAGCTAATATACCTAAAAATAATCTAATAAAAGAATATCCCTATCCAAGGTCTCCAATCGTCGTTCGTTCGCCAAGTCACATGACCAAGCACAGATCATGTTATATAAAAAAAAATCTAAATTAGTTCATATTATTATGATATTTTTAAAAAAAAATCTTTTCCTTATAATTATATTTACATAATTTTTATTTTAAAATTTTATTTTTTTAAATAAAATTTGTTATTTTTTTGCAGCATTGGTTTGTTATTTCTTTCTAATTCTCTCAATTATCTACATGCTATGAGTGATCCTTTCCATCATCAAAAATATAGTTGTAATAATCTGCAAATATGGGCATCCATGATGGTGTTATGAGAGCTGTTTCTTTTACTTCAGTGTAGTGGTAGAAACTTGAGCACTAAACTTTGATCTACAAGCACATTATAATTTCCATTCCTATTCTCCGACCTCTATTTTTCGGATTCTCCTGATCACCACCACCTCCTTCCAAATCGAGTGTTCTTTTTAGCTATTTCCTTTTAAAATTTTTTTTTCTTTTGAATGGATCTTTTTACTAATGCCTTTTTTTTGTTGTAACAAGCAGTGATGGTAGTGGTTTGAGAAGGTGGCTGCAACATGTTTAATATGAAATCCAATAGTACAGTACTAAAGACGGACGGAAAGAAGTAGAGGTGCTCAAGGAATACGGTGTGGAACCAAAAGCACGGCAAACACCATGTTTTAAATATATTTTTTAATTAGAATTTTTTTATAATTTTTAAAATAACCTTTTTAAAGTAATTCTTTTTTATAAATGAGCAAACTCGACTCATGTAAATAAGATTATATCTAATCATACACGTGCTATTATATAATTATTTATAAAATTTTGAATAATTAATTTTATAAGAAGGTATAATTATTATAAAATATTATATACTTATGTTATAAAAATTATATATTTTATATTATTTTATAAAATTAAATAATTGATTGATATATAAAATTGATCTATAAAAATATTTTATAATTTAAAAAATTATCTTTTTTAATTTAAATTAAACGAGCAAATTAATTTTCTTTCCTCTCTTGAAAATCCTTACCTTCCAAGCATTTCTCATAACTTGTTTAGGTAACCTATAAATTTGAAAAGGTTTTCCTCACCTATTCTAATTTTTGATGTAGGATTTTTTTTTTTTTTTTGCCATCTTTTATTGCTTTTTACCATTTTGGAGAATGTTCATTTGAGATGCGGTTGACTAGTGATTAAATGAATTTCTTATCTATTCTATTAAAGATATATTTGAGTTTATAGTACACATTTCTTTTGAATTAATTTTTTTTTAAAACACTCTTATCTTTTAGATTATAAATTAATAAAATATTCCATCTCTTTTTAATTCTATTATAACTTGTTTAGGTGACGTTGTTTTTATCAAAGATGTCTGTTAAATAGTTGAGAAGCAAATTAAAGCTAAGTTGAGAAATAAATAGTAAATATATTTTATATTATTTATTAAATAATTTATTAATTCATAAATTTTTTCTATAAATAGTACTTTTAAAATTTAAACTCTTTATCACACTTTTATTTGAAAATTTATATTAAAGCATTATTTGTGCAGGCATATATCTAGTTGGATTCTAATAGCATGATAGCTGTAAACTCTAAAATCTGTCCGAGATTTCTGATTTAAATTGAGAAAAATGTACTAATGCCTTTTATACCTCCTTAAAGTCAAAGTTTCTTTTGATGTTAGTTTTATCCTCGCAACTTGTAACATAATTTGTAGACTGGATCTTGATCATTAAACAAAGGCAGAGAGAAGAATCGTTATTGTGGTGGCAATGGGCTGAGTCGGCCCCGTTATCCTAATTTTCGATCTAAGTTGGGTTTTACTTTTGGCCAGTTGATATCGTGTCAATAGAAAAACGATTGTTCATATAAATCATGCTGTTTGAAGCTTGTGAAGTACTTAGAAGCTATCCGGTGAAATAAGGAGTTCTTTGGATGCAGATAGAAAAATGTCAACTTGGAGGTTTGCACTGTTCAACATTCTCGTAGGAGGAAGAGCACTATTCAACACGTTTAAGAAAAATTTGTCACTTTGCCGGCAGGCCCTTCCACTTTTTTTTTATTATTTTTTTTAAAGGCGCATTTGACCTTTTGTGGCATTGCGCTCACCAGCACCGTATGCTAAGGCCTCTATGTGACGTGAACGGTCGCGCTTTGCCCGCTAGCTTTGACGTGATTGGTCCAACATTGCGTCAGCGTGCGTACAGTCTAACATCTTATTGCTACGCACATGACAGTAGGATCCACATAAGTGGCCATCTCTGAGTCGGATCTAAGGAATGATTTGACACGCTAAACAGTAGCTCTTCTAGATGGAGGAAGCCTTGAGGGTTTCATATTTTATGAAGCACCTCTTAATCAAATTTCAATTAGTTTTGAACCAATCTACTTTTTTAAGATATTTTTATAATCTTTGACCAACATAAAATAGTCAAAGAATGCTAATCAGATCCAAGTTGATCCGAGTTATTTCATCAAAGTTATCAATGATTACTTGGTTAAGTGATTAGATTAGGCATCACCATTCTTCCATTAAACCTAGGTCATACTAAGATTTAATAAATTAATTTTGAGTGAGCAGTTTTTTTTTTTAATTATTTACTTCCTCTAACAATTTGCTGCTGATTTTGTTTGTACCAATTTTTGGAGGTTGATTTAGATCATCAACCATAATTCTTTAAGTCAGTCGATTTGGATCATCAACCGTAACTCTTTGGATCGGTCAATTTATATTATTATCATAGCTTTTTTATGTTAGCGATTTAAATTACCAACCATAGCCTTTTAGGTTAGGCGATTTAAATCATCAATTATAGCTCTTTTGGATTAGATAATTTTAATTATTAATTATAATTCTTCAAGTTGACCAAGTTATATCATTAACCTTAGCTTTTTTTTACCAGCTATAACTCTTTTGATCCTTAGATAGGTCTATCTTCCTACCTCAAACATGCTCCATGATTATCCTCTGCCAACTTGAGTATGGCTTGTGTTTGCTTGAGCATCGAGCATTACTTTCTCTTTGATCTTTTCTTTTGAATGGCATGGCTAGTACTCTTGCTCGATTAATAGTGCCAATTTATTGATGCTCAAAATTGATCTTTGCAAACAAAAGATAACATATTTCTTTGCGATCATTATAAATCATTTTCTTAGCCAAATACCTAGCATTATGCATGAGAAAAGAAGACAACATTATAGGCCCCTGATTTTTCCTTTGGGGATAATCCTCTGAGATACATAAGCCAATCAAAAGTGGATAAGGAAAAGATCCTAGGGTTTTTAGATAAATTTTTCATGACTCAAGCAAAGAGAAATATCTCTTTTACTTGAAGAGATTATGGTTACTCTTATATACATTCGAAGAATTGTATTTTGAGTTGGATTGGATGGGTCTTATTAACCCTGATCCTTGGTAGATTCCAACTTAAATTAATTTGCATCTTAAATAAAAAAGTTTCAAGTAATTCAACTGAATAGAAAAAGCTTTCTACGATTGAAACTTTCTTGATAGGCTTCCATGATTTGATCAATCTCAATGTATCTACTTTTTATGATGTCAGATATCATCATCATATAAGTTACCCAAAATAAAATCGTTTCATTTTTAAAACACTATCAAACTTTATGTTGATCATTTTCCATTAATTTTTACATGTGCGCTCCTCATTTCATTGTGATCATGTTATGTTTATGATTTTAAAACATTGGCCTACCATGGGGAGCCCTGCTACGAGCACATTGAGGACGAAGTCAAATGGTGGGTTCTTAAATGACGGGTTTAAGCCTGATAATTTTTTTTAAAAGGAAAAATCTTTGTATACCGCCTTCAATGTAGCATGGCCTGTATCAGGCGCGGTGATTCGCCTGCAAACGGGGTCGCATCGAGGGACTAGCTCGTGGGTTTTCGCACTACAGATGCATGGGGCGAATCATCACGTCTAGTGCAATCATGCTGCATAGGGTGATATATAAAGATTTTTCTAACTTAAAATGATATAATAAAATCATATCGGCTAAGGTATCCACCCTCATTTGCCAAGCCAAATAGAGGCTCGCCCACGCCCACCTTTCATGTGAGTGTTTGTAAACCACATACCCCTCATTCCATTTATCGGAGTGTTTGTAACGCACCCCTCATGCCATTCATATAAATCCACCTCCCATGCTAATCATATCAGTGTTTATAACACATAGGATATAATTTTCTCCATTGACCCCCATCCGGTCTCTTTCTTGTGAACCTCCCTCTGGTTGTCTCCCTGCTTGGTGGACCATCCTCCCTCTAGTCGTCTCCCTGGTCTCCCCGCCCACCTCCCTCTCTGGTCTCATGGTCTCTAATCGTCGTTCGCTCGCCAAGCCAATTAACATGAGCCGCTCATCTCTCATGCCATTTACATTAATGTTTAGAAGTCCCTGTCATGCCATTCATGTAAACCCACCTCTTATGCCATTCATATTAGTACTATGAGCCACCTCTTGTGCAAGTCGCATGAGTGTTTATAAGCCACCTCTCATGCTATCCATATATTAGTGTTTATAATCCATTGGGTAACATTTTCTTTTGTGGACCACATCTAGAGGTAACATAATTGTCAGACCCGGCCGGACATTGACCCATCGATCACTTGTTGAACCATCGTCAATTATTTTAATATAAAAATATATTTATATTAATAAAAATTAATTTTATTAAAAAATTAAGGTTAACATGATAATAAAACCCGTGATCCCATCCAGTTCTGGCTGGGTTAATCAATTTATGGGTGAACCAAATATGTTGATCGGGTTATTTTGGATGTCTTACACATCTAATTTTATGTTAGAACTGAACCGACCTGGCTTCCGGATCCCGGTTCAACCGGTCCAACCGGTCGATTCGGTGTGGTTCTGACAACTATGCTCGTAGGATCGTTTGTTTGAGTCTCGTAACTAATTCCTATGATAATATTGAATGAAAAAGAAATGTATTATGCACTTATAATTCAAGTTTATTTGCTATTCTTTAACTTTTATTGAAATTTTTAGTTCACGTGGTTCTGTGATCCTAACATTAATGATAGCGAGAGGATTCAAGATCTTGCCATCTACTTCAATTCACCTTGAATATGTTACATATCAATGTTTCGTGGATGAGCATACCAAATGTGGGTGGGGGGAGGGTGGATCTCGATGCAAGCAAAAATTGAAAGTGGCACGCAAGTTTAGCAGCTATCATGAGTGAACGAATCTGGATGTACAACAAATTTGGCAACTCATGCCAGGAGCGACAAGTGAAAACCTGCATATCTGAATGGATTTGAGTATGCAGCAAATTTGGTAACCCATGCCAGGAGCGGCAAGTGGGAGCCTACGGATCTGAGCAGATTCGGGTGCGCAGCAAATTTGGCAACCCATGCCAGAAGCTGCAAGTGGAAGCCTGCCAAATACATCAGTGCATATAGATTTGGCAGCCCAAGCCAAGAATGGCACACATAGATTTGATAGTCTGAATCAAGGATGGCAGGCGGGCAAGTGTGACACGCAGAGATAAAAATCATAATAGATTTTTGTAGCTGAAAGGCCTTTCTCTCGATAAAGAAGAAGAACCAAAAACCTTCCGTGAACGCAGATTAATTGCCAAATCACGTAAATCTTTGTATCTTATGTTTGATTGCTCTTTTCTTATTTATTTTTCTGTATTTAGATTAATTCTCATCGCGTTTCCTGAGTTCTATGGTAGTTTATTCCACAATATCCCTCTCTTTAAACTCTTTTTAAACTCAAGGTATAGAGAAGTGAGGAGATAGAGAGAGAAAGAGTTTCTTGTTGAGTTAGAGATGAAGGAAAGGTTGAAGGTTGCCATCTTGGGGGTAGTCGGTGTTGCAGTTTCTGTGGCGTTCGTTTATCATTTTGTTCAAATGATGCCTTTGGTCTGGTACATCTTCTTCTCAATCATGTCTTGTTCTATCTTTTATGGTCTATCCAATATAGCCTACTTCCCATCCCAAGCTGGCCAAGGGAATGAGTCGCCTCATGGCGACCTCCAATGTGATCAACTGATGGCTTTTAGTTACTCCGACGACAACTTGTTTGCTCTCTTAATTTGTCATGATTGATGTTTTAACTGTCCCTTTTATTTTGTTAATTATGTTGGTTGGAAATTTTCATTCTTGCAACCATAGGAACTAAATTAATAAGGATAGCATGGCATTGATCTTTATGGTGTACACCAATCTTCTTCGTATGAAACTCTTGTCTAAAAGAGATTTAGATCTGATCCGTGATAACAATAAATTATTATCAAGATAGAAGAAAACCTTACAAAAATATGATGAATTTGTAAAACAAAATATAATTAAATTATTTTTTTATAAAAATTAATTAGTCATGAAAAGTCTATCCTTCATATTTATTCTTAAAAATCATCTGTAACAGTAACATAATATAAAATTTATGGGATTTGATGGTGAACATTCCTTGAGACAAATCATCAAACACGCTCAACTAAAAATGCTTCCCAATTCTTAACCGGATCATAACAGAATGATCTGGTAAAATACATATGAATTTAAGTGGGTTTGATGATTTAAATCATCTATAAAGGGGAAGTGGATTAAGTTCAAAAGAGAGAGCAAAACCATTCTTCTTCTTCTTCTTTTTTCTCCTCTCCCTCTATTTCTTCTTCCCTGTTCGACATGTCTGGTGGGCCATGCCTAGGCACGGCTTAGGCCGTGCTGGGATATCATAATTTAATAATATTTAATTTATTAAATATTATTTAAATTCATTAATAAATAATTTAATTAATTAATATTTAATATGGGCTTGTGGGATTTTGAACCAAAGATCCCTTGAACCCTTAGTGCCCCCTCAGAGTGGAGCGCTCCCATATGGGGTGCTCCTCACGTAAACATTATGGCCCCGATAGCACTACGTGCGGCAAGGTTGTGCGCGGATCGGGCTAGGCACATGGGCAGTAGAGCGGCGGCACCAGTCTAAAATGCTGCTCATTTTTGTAGAACCCTCAGGGTGGCACAGGGTAGGAGGCTACGACCGTATATTAAGAGGTAGGCCTTGGCTTCGCTGCATGTGACTGGTGCACATGCAGGCCAGGCCGACTCGTAGAGGGGTGCTGCCTCGAAGGCATGCGGAGAGGCCTTGGCACGATGCCTAGGCATGGATGGCTAGCACAAGCATGTGCAAGGATGCACACGGCCATGCGCTGGCATGCGCAGGCACGCAAGGGCCGAGCACGTGTGGCACACGGCAGCCTAGCATGCAGCTAGCTTGGCACTTGGCCAGCCTAGCATGTAGCTAGGTTAGTGACCCAACCAGCTTGGTGCATGCCCATCGTGTCATGCGACCAGGTCGGTGGCCGAGCCAGCCTGACCAGCCTAGCTTGCGCACATGGGGCAGACGCAGAGCCAGACTGGAAGGCACATGGTGGAGGCCGATTAGCTAATGGGCGGATGTGCTGCCAGCATGGTAGATGCATCTGGAATGTGAAGCATCTATGGCCTTGCAGGCAGCATGGCCGGCATGTGCAGACTGCACGACTAGCGCATGCAGACTGCATGGCCGGGGCATGCAAGTGCGCATGCGCAGAGCCGGGCGCGTGCACCTGGGCGAATGGTGCAGACAACCTGGCAGATGGGTGTTTTCAGGATTTTGGGCCAATAGGCATTGGCCTAATGGCCAGGATAGCTCATAGGTGGTGGCTAAGGCAGTTGGGGAGTTCCTATATAAGGAGGGGAGGACCCAAGGCTATGGCATCCAATTAGAGAGATCATCAACCCATCCGAGAGGAGCTCGGGTGAGACCATCCGGCGACCAGCAGAGGTGCGCGAGGTTGGTGGGTGGCCTGATCGGCAGAGATCGAGGTTCACAAAGGTCTAAGTCAGGCGGACTTAGGCATTGACAGGACGTGGCCGAGATGTACAAGCGGTGCGCACGGGAGTGCCGAGCATCCAAGGTTAATTCTTGTTGAGTGACGTTGGGGTGGACACTTAAGAGATCTTTGTTAGGAATAGAGAGGAGTGTCTTTGTAGTCTTCGGGCAACCTCATTGTATCAAAATTACTTAGTGAGAAGTTCTTTGGTTGGGAAGGTTGTGCTTCCCGTATATCATCGTGTTTGTTGGGACTTGTCTTTGGAGTTTTTATTTTATTGTTCTAGTGTCTAGGCTGGTTAGGAGAAGGGATCATCTAACGCCATCATCGGTAGATGCAAGGACTTAGTGCACAAAGGAGCGCTTGCACGTATCGATTGAAAGCCAAGTGACAGGAGGTATCAGAGCTTGGTTGAAGTATGTTTTAAATGGCGAGAGCGGTTAGAGACCATGTGACCCATTTGGAGGGGATTATGGGCGATCCAGAAGATGGATCAACCATGAATTTGGTAGTTGTATGCATGGAGTTAAGCATGCAGTTGATCGAGTTGCGGACTTCGCATAATTAGCTGATGGAGGCGCACGAGGGGCTGATTCGTGACCTCGAACATCGAAATCTGCAACAATAGTGATCAAATCTTGCCATGAAGGAGAGATTAGAGCTTCGGATCCATGCTTTGAAGCAGGAGGTGATCTGGCTAAGGCAGGAGGTGTGAAATCCAGTCAACATGGTTGGCGCTCTGGCAAAGAAAGCGAAGGTCCGAGAGCCTAAGGCCTTTGGCAAAGTCAGGAGTACGATGGAGGTGGAGAACTTCATATAGGATATGAAAGTCTACTTCCGAGCAGCAAAGATCCTAGCAGCCGATTAGGTGGATCGGGCCTCGACGTATTTGGAGGGTAATGCCAAGCTCTAGTAGAGGACCAGGATAGCTGAGGATGACTATATATGGCATCCTAGTATTGAGGTTTGGGAGATCTTCAAGAGGGAGCTGATGGGTCAGTTCCTACCGAGCAACGTGAGTTGGCTTGCTCGAGAGAATCTGTGGAAGCTACGGTAGACAGGGAGCATCCGGGAGTACGAGGTACAGTTCAGTACGCTACTTTTAGAGGTATCCAACATTTCAGAGGAGGATAAGCTCTTTAACTTTCTCACGGGCCTACAAGGGTGGGCACAGGCCAAGCTTCATAGGAAGGAGGTGAGGGATATTCCTTCAGCCTTCGTAGCAGCAAGGTGCTGGTGGACTTTCGTAGCAGTACGACTTCGGGTAGCGGTGGTCGGGGAAAGGACAATCGCAAGAGTGCATCACCACCGCGGGATCAAGCAAGCAAGAAAGAGGGTGTGTCAGTACATGCAGCAGCAAAACCAAAGGAATAGGCAAGATTCACTGGATGCTTCATATGCGGAGGGCCGCATCTGGCATAGGAGTGTCCAAAGAAGGTGACAACAGCGGTTGTCACTACCCATGAGGATATGACATCCGAGAGTTCAGAGGAGGAGCCAGTAGCGAGGATGGCCCCGCTATAGTCCATTAATACTTTGGCCATGATGAGACAATGTCAAGGTTTAATGCACGTGAGGGCTCGGGTCAATGAAAGGACAGTGCAGGCCTTGGTTGACACCGGCGCGACACATAATTTTATGAGCCAAGGAGAGGTGCAGAGATTGGACCTAGGAGCGCTTTCCAAGCCTTATCGGGTGAAGCCTATAAGTTTCGAGAAGATATAGTCTTTCAGCAAAGCAAAGGCCACATTGGAGGTGGGCTCATGGAGAGGACGCTGCATCATGACAGTCTTTCCACTCGATGACTTCGACATGGTGCTGGGCATGGATTTTCTCATCGGCACCAAGGTTGATACCATGCCTCATCGAGGGGGCATCCTGATCCAGAGGAGTAGACAACCTTGCTTTGTTCCAGTGAAGGGGCGAGACAAGACGACGAAGGGTTGGGGCTGCGAGCCCCACCACCATACTTGAGGTTGCACGGCGACCTCGCACCTAGGCAGCGGCGCGCGTAGGCATGGGGGTACAGCGTGCATGACATGCTTAGGCATGGCGGCCTATAGTAGGAGGCAGCAGGTGACATGGCTCGATAAGTGGGCTATCCAACCAAGGAGGCATCAAGGGGTGCACATGACAGGTGGCCGCGTTAGGACTTGGGAGACTTTGACTAGGAGGGCCAAGATGTGCGGTGACCTGGTGCGCCAGGAGGGTGCACGGCGCGGTGGCATGGAGCCTCGACATGATTCGATGAGGGCATCGAGATTTCAGCGAAGGGAGAATTGTTATGGCCCCGGCAGCACGGCGCATGGCGAGGTTGTGCACGGGCCGAGCCAAGCACATGGGCAGCGAAGCAGCAGCACCAGTTTGAAATGTTGTTCGTTTCTATAGAATCCCTAGGGTGGCGCAGGGCGGGAGGCTGCGACCGTATATTGAGAGGTAGGCCTTGGCTTCACTGCGCGTGGCTGGTGCACGCTCAAGCCAGGTCGATTCGTAGAGGGGCGCTACCTCAAAGGCATGCGGAGAGGCCTTGCCACGATGCCTAGGCACGGATGGCCAGCACAGGCATGTGCAGGGATGCACATAGCCATGCGTTGGCACGCATAGGTGCGCGCATGCTGCCAACGCTAGGCACTGAGCACATGCGGCACATGGCCACCTAGCATGCAACAAGCCTGGCGCACGGCTTGGTCAGTGGCCCAACCAGCCTGGCACGCGACCAAGTCGATGGTCGGGCCAGCCTGGTTCATGCACGCGGGGCAGACGTGGAGCCAGACTGGCAGGCACATGGTGGAGGCTGATTTGCTGATGGGCGGATGCGCTACCAGCCTGGCATACGAGTCTGTTACGCGGAGCATCCATGGCCGTGCAAGCGGCATGGCTGGCGCATGCAAGCGCGCATGCGCGGAGCCGGGTGCGCGTGCCTGGGCGGACGGTGTAGACAAACTGGAAGATGGGTACTTTCAGGATTTTGGGCCAATACGTGGTGGCCTAACAACCAGGACAGCTCATAGGCGGTGGGTAAGGCGGATGGGGAGTTCCTTTATAAGGAGGGGAGGACCCAAGGCTATGGCATCCGATAAGAGAGATCATCAACCCATCCGAGAGGAGCTCGGGTGAGACCATCCAGCGACCAATGGAGGTGCGCGATGTTGGTGGGTGGCCTGATCAACGGAGATCGAGGTGCATGAAGGTTTAAGTCAGGCAGACTTAGGCGTTGGCGGAACGTGGCCAAGATGCACAAGCGGTGCGTGCATGGGTGCGGGGCATCCAAGGTCAGTTTTTGTCGAGTGAGGTTGGGGCGGGCCCTTGAGCGATCTTTGTTAGGGACAGAGAGGAGTGTCTTTGTAGTCTTCGAGCAACCTCATTGTATCCAAATTACTTAGTGAGAAGTTCTTTGGTTGGAATGGTTGTGCTTCCCGTATATCGTCGTGTTTGTTGGGACTTATCTTTGGAGTTTTTATTTTATTATTCTGGGGTCTAGGCTGGTTAGGGAAAGGGATCTTCTAACGCCATTACCGATAGATGCAAGAACTTGGTGCACAAAGGAGCGCTTGCACGTGCCGATTGAAAGCCCGATGGCATAAAACATCTCCCCCCCCCCCCCTCCCCCCCCTCTTCATGCCCCATGAATGGTGCCCCTCCTCTTCATGCGACGCCTCTAGTTGCTGCCCCTTCATTTTTATTTAAAGGGGACGACAAAAGGGATTCTAAGAACAAAAAGAAAAAAACAAAGAGCCCATAAGCCCAGACAAAAAAAAAAAAAAAATACAAAGAGCCCGTAAGCCCACTTTCTCCCATTTTCTTCTCTCCTTGTCTTAATATTACTATCATATTAAGACAAGACCCTAATCTGAGGTAGAGAAAGGCTATTAGAGTGTGTAGAGGCTTGTTGGAAAGCTTTTGAAAAGCTTTTGAAGAAGAAAAAGTTTAAAAAGATATTAGAAGGCTGCATATGATCAAAAGGCTGCTAGGAAGGTTCTAGCATGCAAATAGGAGTGCTTCTTCGAATCGATTCTCATATGGATCACCTTTGGAGGGCATACACTTGTGTGTCTCTTGGAGATTATTGGATTTAGCAATCCAAGTATTTTTCTTAGTCATTTATTTTATATTTTAATTGATTTACTTCTTGAACTGCATAAAGGCGATCTTGGAAATTAGGATTTTTGTTGATGTTCATTTTTAAAATAATTAAAAGTTTTTGAAAAATATGTCTCCAAGCATCCCAAAATTCCCATTACAAGCCAATTAACATAAGCTACTCATCTCTTATGCCATTCACATTAATGTTAAAAGCCCCCTGCCATGCTATTCATGTAAACCCACCTCTCATGCCATTCATATTAGTAAATTTCTAGTAATCTAAAATTATCATAAATCATAATAATTTATTTTTATTTTTTATATTATTAAATTTAGTAAACTTAAATTATGTTATTGGCTTTTATATAATATTTAATATTATCTATTCTAATTATATATTTAATTTGTATGATACCGTATTTAAAATTTTAATTTTATGCTTATATTTAATATTAAATATAAATATTTATGACCTACTCACATATTAAATTATTATATCACATATTACTAATATTTGTATATTATTATTAACATATCATATAATGAAATATTTAATAATATATATATATATTATAATATATAATATATTATATATAATATATATATTAAATAATTATAATATTTAAATGTATAATATTTCTAAAATAGGTTATAAAGAATCTTGTTTTATAGAAGCATTTCATATTTTAACCAAAAAAAGTGAAGGCCCTTAAAAAATAAAAAAAAGTGATAAGCTGATTATTGTGTTTTATTATTATGAATAAAACGTGATAATTTTTATTCTTGATTATCAAATATAAAATTATTAAGAATATAAAATTATTTAAAATATTAGATTATTATGAATTGATGCTAACCTTATCTTTCCAAGCTACTGCAAATTGGATTTTGATCGGTAAACAGTATATTAAGAGGTCAGAGTTTGGAACTCAAAAAAAAAAAAAAAAAAAATTTACCATTGAGTTGTTTCTCAGGTCCCTCAAATTTGCAAGCAACTAGAGATTTCATTCGTAATCCAAAAATGGTGTTGCTAGCCGGCATGTTGGATTTGCATGGCTGGTCGCTTGTGGTGCAATAAAACGCTGGACTCCCAAAAAGGAAATGGCCGTGAAGGGTGCCACGTGTTAGAATTAGTTCTGTGGTCCCTCCTTGGAGAAGTTTACTAGGCGAATTTCCCAACGTCCATGAGTACTCTTTTTTTTTACCGTAGAATAGGAAGGGAACTCTCCTTGATTTATTAGGAGGTAAATTTAAAAGCAAGAAAAATGTATTGAGGAGAACTCATGAATACTTCTATAATTCTATTAACACAAAATCAAGTGGCGAAAAGTGAAACCAAATTTAGATCAAAATTAAGAAAATGGGCATGATGCAGCGCAGTTGCCACCACGAATTACGACTCTTCTCTCCGCCATTCTTTTTTTAGTTTCAATCTCTTATCTATATTAATCTGCCTTTTACGGATCAAAATTCAATTTGCACTAGGCAAGAAAGATCAGATTGGCATCAATTCATGGTAATCTAATAGTCTAGACAATCTTGTATTCTTAGTAATCTTATATTTAGTAATAAAAAATAAAAGATTATAATGTCTCATTCGTAATAATAAATATAGCAACTAGTTTATCATTTTTTTCAAGTACCTCTCACTTTTTTTTGTTAAAATATGAAATGCTTCTATAAAAAATATTTTTTTTATAAATTAATTTTAAAATTTTATATTTTTATAAATATTATAATTATTGAATATACATTATATAAAATATAATATATTATAATATTATTAAGTATTTCTTTATATGATATATTATATATAATATAAATATTTAGTAATATATGATAATAATTTAATATTTGAGTAGGTCATAAATATTTATATTTAATATTAAATATAAACATAATATTAAATATTTAAATATGGTATCGTACAAATTAAATATATAATTAAAATAAGAATTATTAAATATTTATATAAAAGCTAATAACGTAATTTAAGATTACTAGATTTTAATAATATAAAAATAAAAATAAATTATATGATTTATGATAATTTTATATTATTAGAAATTAAAATTTATATTAGTGTTTAGAAGCCATCTCCCATTTCATTCATGTAAACCCATCTCTCATTCCATTCATATTAGCATAGTTATTAAATCGGACCGGACCGGCCGGTTCAATCGGTTGAACCGGGACCCAGAGGCTAAACCGGTCCGACTCTAGAAGAAAATCGGATGTGCAAGTCATCCGTCCAGTTCACCCGTGAACTAGTAACCCGGCTGAACCGGATGGGTCACGGGTTTATCACCTATTAGAGTCCAAAGAAATGAAGAATTTGAAATAGCCGCATTGAATTGAATATTAATTACGTCCAGACTCCAAAGTCCAAACGTCCCTTCGACTTCTGCTATTCTCATATGCGAATCTACTACTCTGCTCGTTCTCCAGAGACTCCAATCGTCCACTACTCTTCTCATTCTCTAGAGTCCAGAGACTCCAAACGTCCCTTCGAGTTCTGCTACTCTGCTCGTTCTCCAGAGACTCCAAACGTCTTCTATTATGCTCGTTCTCCAGAGTCTAGAGACTCCAAATGTCCCTTCGAGTTTGAAAGGTCTGCTATTCAAAGTCTTAGCAATGCCAATAGACACTAGTTTCTTTCCTCCTCTGTTTTCTATAAGCGGTAACCCAATGTGGCAATCGGTAACCCAATCTGGCAATCTCTTGAATTAATTCTAAGCAATGCTCACCATACAGTGACTTGTGAGAATTAACACCTTCAGGTTAGCTCTTAATTTTTTATTAAAAGTTAATTTTTATTATTAAAAATTTATAAATATATTTTTAATTTTTTATATTAAAATAATTGAACCAATGGTTCAACCGGTGACCCGACCGGTTGAACCAATGACCCGGTGACCCGAGCCCTTGGCCGGGTCAATGTCCGGTCCAGATCTAACAACTATGCATATTAGTGTTTATGACCCATCTCTCTCACCATTACTGTTCATAAGCCACCTCTAATGCCATGCATATATTAGTGTTTATAAGTTATAACCCATTGGGAGATGTTTCCTTTGTGGACCCATCTGGAGATTCTGGACACCTTTCGTACAGTTATTTTGGGCACCTGACGTTTCCAAACGAGTGCAATGGTGTTTTTGTTTGGAGTTTTCCTTACGCCAATCGGAGTTTTTCCCATGTCTGTGTGGGAGTTGGAGAAGGTTAGGCTTCTTAGATTAGTTTTTCAGAACTCAACCGATGAGAAAGATCTCTTTACATGAAAAAAATTAAAATTGCTTTTATAAACGTTTGAAGAAGTTGTATTTTGAGATGAATTGGATAACTCTTATTAATTCTAACCCTTTAGGTTCCAACTTAAATTGATTTGCATGTTTAAAAAAAAAGTTGCAGGCAATTTAGCTAAATAAAAAGTCAACTTCAAATGAAATTTTCTTATAGATTGGCATAATTTGATTAATCGCAATGTACCAAATTTTTAAGATGCATGTCACGTAGATAAGTTACTTAAATTAGATCATATACTTTTAAGCATTTGTTGATGCCAAGTCACTTGTGATGAGCTCCGGGTGCTGAAATCTTTGGGGGCCACCGAGGAGGTGAAAAGGTCGCCTTCTACCTCCAAGAACCTGCAAGAAGTTCCGGGCCGATGGTTCCGGCGGGGACCCTCCGACGCTCAAGTCAGTGAGCTTGTAGAATAGGAATGTGTTGTGTGAGTATGTTTCAGAGAGAAGAAGAAAAAGATCCCCTGCCCTGAGCTCGAGGTCTTCCCTTTATACCTGTCTGGGGGGTTCCTTTTACCTCGTTCTGTTGAAACCGTTGAATCTTTCTTGTTAGGATGAGCTCTGCGAACGACAGGTGGGTGAGCTATTGCCGAATGGGCACTGTGTATGTCGGTAACTGTGGGGTGTGTTATCAATTGCCCGTGATCTCAACGAAACGACGAGCGAGATATGCGGTGGTGGATGTCTCGAATCCCAGGGTCTGATATCCGAGGTTAGCTTTACTATGCTAAGAAAACATGCAACATAAAGTACCAAGTTAAGGCTGAAACCAGAAGTTGAGGCCGAAGCTGGAGGCCGAAGCCAAAGCTGGAGGCCGAAGCCGGAGCCAGAGGCCGAGGCGAGGGCGAGGTCGAAGCTGGGGGGCCGGAGCCGCAGCCAGAGGCTGCAGCCGAAGTTGGAGGCTAGAGCCGGATCCAGAGGCCGAAGCCGGAGCTGGAGGCCGGAGCCGAAGCTAGATGCTACAGCCAGAGCCAGAGGCTGAAGTCGGAGCTGGAGGCCGGAGCCGGAGCCAAAGGCCGCAGCCAGAACTGGAGGCCGGGAAATCAAGGGCCGAGGCGAGGGCGAGGCCGAAGCTGGGGGGCCGGAGCCGGAGCCAGAGGCTGTAGCCGGAGTTGGAGGCTGGAGCTGGAGCCAGAGGCCAAAGCTAGAGCTAGAGGCCGAAGCCGGAGCCAGAGGCTGCAGTCGGAGCCAGAGGTCGAAGCCGGAGCTGGAGGCTAGAGCCGGAGCTGGAGGCTGGAGCCGGAGCCAGAGGCCACAGCCGGAACTAGAGGCCGGGAAATCAGGGTCCGAGGCGAGAGTGCCGACGTCCAAAACGAGTTATCAAATCATTTGATTCCAGGAATTGCGCAAGGTGTTATGCTGCCACCCCGAGGGAGTGATCAGCCACATCAGATGCCCCCCCCCCATCCCTGAGATGGGTGGGTGTACAATTACCAGTGAAAGGGGTGTTAATATCCACTAGGTGGCTGATCTCCATGCCATTATTTCGTCCGTTCAGGCTATTGGGATTGGGGAAGATTTTACTCGGGCGAGGAGTTAAAAAGGTGGGCATCATCATTGCGGTAATGTCACCTCCACCTCTTTATTGGTAGTGTTCTTCATGTTTCTCGCGCTGAGTGGTTGCCGAAGCGGTTTCCAATAGAAAGCGAACACATGGCCAGATCAGATATCGGCGGGATGATTTGAAATGGGGTTATAAAAGAAAAAATCGTCCTTATCCTCCAATTTTCACCTTTTCTTGCGTTACAGTCTTTTACCTTGAATTTGCAAGTGCCGTTCATCTCTTGTTTCTGTTCCCCCCCGAGCTCTTTCTCCTTCAATCCCGGTCCAATCTCTTCAGGTTAGTCCCCATGGCCTCTTCACCTTCTTGTTCTCTTTCTGATTTTGGGGATCGTTCCCCGTTCTTTCCCAACCTTCCACTTCCCCATTGACTCAGTGGTCTGCTTCTCCACCTCGGAAGCCTTCTGCTCAGCCTCGACGGTCTTTCTCTCGGCCTCGGCAGTCTTCTTTTCGACTTTGGTCACCGCAGCCTTCAGGTCTACAATCTTGGCATCAGACTAGCGGGCGATCTCCTCCGCGTTCTCAGCTCTCTCCTCGGCCACCCCTATTTCAATGGTGGAGAAGTGTAATCAGTTCTCAACATGTACACTTCTGACTCCGCCACCTTCAATTTTTTCTCTACCATTCTTTGTTTCTTTTCGGCGACCTGAGCATTATCCAGCTCATTGACCGCTTGACGCTGGGCCACTTCCAGCGCCTCTTCTGCCCTCTTTGCCCTTAGCCGGATGGCTTCGGCCTCGGCTTCGGCCTTTTGCGCCCAAGCAGTCTTTGCCCAGGCGTCCTCCAGGGCCATCTCTGCCCTCTACCCTAGCCTAGATTTCTCGAATTTCCTCTGTCAAGCCGTAGAGGATTTCAGGAAGTCTGGTGTCTTTAACAAGGAATTGGCCGAGATGATGGCATTTGCATACAAAGGCAGCTTCCATGACTACAAAGAGAAAATCCAAAAGCTCTACGGCCTCGAAGGGATCGAGGAGTTGGAGCCGGATGAGGTTCCTGAGGATGATGTCTTAACCCTGGCCGAACATTGATTTTCTTTTTATTGTATAAGTCTGGTTTGATCAGCAATTTTGTAACTTTCTTTAGCAATAGCAATGAAGATTTCTTACTCAACTCTTAAATCGATTGGCATCGTAATCAATTATCGATGATTGGACATGGATAAGCCGTAGTGGCCGCCATCGAGGCCGTGGATAGTCACAGCCAGTGACCACACTTGTGTGACCTGGTGGTCTTGACAAATGACTTTGTGCCGTGGGTTATTGATACCATAGGGTAGGTCCGATGCGAAGTCGATTAAGGAGTTGGGAGGCTATGGCACAGCTAGGCCGATACAAGCATGGGGTTGGGACCTTTGGTGAGTTAAAGCTTCCAATTCCCAAGGCACACTACAAAAAAATATTAAAAGCGACGCATCATTGCGTCGCTAAATTGCGACCACTTTGCGATGCCTCTGTGACAACAAACATTGCGATGCAATTAGCGACATATTAGCGACTCAATAAACCAAAAAATCAAAAAAAATTAATTTTTTAATTTAGCGACACAAATAATGCATCGTAATATTTTTAAATTAATTTTTTATAAATATAAATATGAAAAAAATATTACGACGCAACTCAGTGCGTCACAATGTTTTTAAAAGAATTAAATATGTTAAATAGCGACGCATTAGCGACGCAATAAACCAAAAAATTAAAAAAATATTTTTAATTTAGCGACGCATCAATTGCATTACAAATAATTTAAATAAAATTAATTTTTATAAAATACAAATATAAGAAAAAAATATTATGACGTAACTCAGTGCGTCGCAATATTTTAAAAAAAATTAAATATGTTAAATAGCGACGCATTAGTGACGCAATAAACCAAAAATTAAAAAAATTATTTTTAATTTAGCGATGCACTAACTGAGTCGCAATTATTTTAAATAAATTAATTTTTATAAAGTATAAATATGAGAAAAAATAATTGCGACACAACTCAGTGCATCGTAATGTTTTAAAAATTTAATTATATTAAATAGCGACGCATTAGCGATGCAATAAATAAGAAAATTAGAAAATTATTTTTAATTTAGCAATGCACTTGTTGCATCACAATTATTTTAAATAAAATTAATTTTTATATAATATTATTATATTAAAAAATTATGATGCAACCCTTTACGTCGTAATGTTTTTAAAAAAATTAATTATGTTAAATAGCGATCGGTCCGAGATCGGTCGTGGCCGATCGGGATCAGGGCTTGGATCGATTGCAACCGTTGGATCATCGCCGATTGGATCGATTGCCGCGGTCCGAGATCGGTCGTGGCCGATCGGGATCAGGGCTTGGATCGATGGCAACCGTCGGATCATCGCTGATCGGTTCGATCGCCACGGTCCGAGATCGGTCGTGGACGATCAGATCAGGGCTTGGATCAATCGCAACCGGCAGATCATCGCCGATTGGACCGATCGCAACGGTCCGAGATCGGTCATGGCCGATCGGGATTACGGCTTGGATCGATCGCAACCGTCGGATCGTCGCCGATCGGACCGATCGCCATGGTCCGAGATCGATCGTGGCCGATCGGGATCAGGGCTTGGATCGATCGCAACCGTCGGATCGTCGGTGATCTCGGACCGATTGCAAAGGTCCAGGATCGGTCGTGGCCGATCGGGATCAGGGCTTGGATCGATCGCAACCATCGGATCGTTGCCGATTGGACCGATCGCCACGGTCCGAGATCGGTCGTGGCCGATCGGGATCACGGCTTGGATCGATCGCAACTGTCGGATCGTCGCCGATCGGACCGATCAACACGGTCCGAGATCGGTCATTGCCGATCGGGATCAGGTCTTGGATCGATCGCAACCGTCGGATCATCGCCGATCGGACATATCACCACGGTCCAAGATCGGTCGTGGCTGATCGGATAACGGCTTGGATCGATCAACCGTTGGATCATCGGCGATCGGACCGATCGCCACGGTCCGAGATCGGTCGTGGCCGATCGAGATCAGGCTTGATCGATCGCAACCATCGGATCATCGCGATCGGACCGATCGCCACGATCCGAGATCGATCGTGGCCGATCGAGATCAGGGCTTGGATCGATTGCAACTGTCGGATCGTTAGCGATCTCGGACCGATCCCAACGGTCCGGGATCAGTCGTGGCCTGGCGGGATCACGGCTTGGATCGATGGCAACCGTCGGATCATCGCCGATCGGACTGATTGCCATGATCCGAGATCGATCATGGCCGATTGGGATCATGGCTTGGATCAATCGCAACCGTCGAATCGTTGGCAATCGGACCGATCGCCACGGTCCAAGATCGGTCGTGGCCGATCGGGATCAGGACTTGGATCGATCGCAACCGTCGGATCTTCGCGATCTCGGACCGATTGCAATGGTCCGGGATCGGTCATGGCCGATCGGGATCAGGGCTTGGATCGATCGCAACCTTTGGATCGTCACCGATCTGGACCGATCGCCATGGTCCGAGATCGGTCGTGGCCGATCGGGATCACGGCTTGGATCGATCGCAACCGTCGGATCGTCGGCGATCGGACCGATCGCCACGGTCCGAGATAGTCGTGGCCGATCGGGATCAGGGCTTGGATCGATCGCAACCGTCGGATCTTCGGCGATCTCGGACCAATTGCAACGGTCCGGATCGGTCGTGGCCGATCGAGATCAGGCTTGGATCGATCGCAACCATCAGGATCGTCGCCGATTGGACCGATCGCCACGGTCCGAGATCGGTCGTGGCGATTAGGATCACAGCTTGGATCGATCGCAACATCGGATCGTCACTGATTGGACCGATCGCCATGGTCCGAGATCGGTCATGGCCGATCGGGATCACGGCTTGGATCGATCGCAACCGTCGGATCGTCGGTGATCGGACCGATCGCCACGGTCCGAGATCGGTAGTGGTCGATCGGGATCAGGGCTTGGATCGATTGCAATCGTCGGATCGTCGGTGATCGGATCGATCACCACGGTCCAAGATCGGTCGTGGTCGATCGGGATCAGGGCTTGGATCGATCGCAACGTCGGATCATCGCCAATCAGACAGATCGCCACAGTCCGAGATCGGTCGTGGCCGATAGGGATCACGGCTTGGATCGATCGCAACCGTCGAATCGTCATCGATCGGACCAATCAGCACGGTCCGAGATCGATCGTGGCCAATCGGGATCACTGCTTGGATCGATCGCAACTGTCGGATCTTCGGCGATCTCGAACCGATTGCAACGGTCCGGGATCGGTCTTGGCCTGGCGGGATCACGGCTTGGATCGATGGCAACCGTCGGATCATCACCGATCGGTCCGATCGATCGATGCAATTTCTAAGAAATAAAAATAATTTTTTCAAATAAAATAATTTTAATATTGCGACGCATTTATTGCGTCGCAATATTTTTTTAAAAAATAATAGTAATAAAAAATTAAAAAAAACATTGCGACGCAATATGTGCATCGCAATTATTTTTAGAAATATAATTTTTATCAGTTATAATTATTAAAAAATATTGCGACACATTAGCGACGTATTTCCTAAAAAATAATTTTTTCTGAGAAAACAATTTTAATATTGCGATGCATGTATTGCGTCGCAATGTTTTTAAAAAATAAATGTAATTAAAAAATTTTAAAAAGTACATTGCGACGCATTTTTGCATCGCAAATATTTTCAAAAAATGTAAATTTTATTAGTTATAAATATTTAAAAAATATGCGACGCATTTGCATGCAATTTTTTAGAAAAGATAAATTTTATCAGTTATAAATATTTAAAAAATATTGCGATGCATTTGCGATGTAATTTCCTAGAAAATAAAAATAATTTTCGCAGTGAAAACAATTTTTAATATTGCGACGCATTTATTGCGTCGCAATATTTTTAAGAAAAATAAATGTAATAAAAAAATTTTAAAAAATATTGCGATGCAATATGTGCGTCGCAATTATTTCAGAAAATATAATTTTTATCAGTTATAAGTATTAAAAAAATATTGCGACGCATTAGCGATGCAGTTTCCTAGAAATAAAAATAATTTTTTCAAAAAAATAATTTTTAATATTGTGACGCATGTATTGCATCATAATATTTTTTAGAAAATAAATGTAATTAAAAAATTTTAAAAAAATATTGCGATGCAATATTTGCATCGCAATTATTTCAGAAAATATAATTTTTATCAGTTATAAATATTTAAAAATATTGCGATGCATTTGCGACGTAATTTCTTAGAAAATAAAATTATTTTCCCGCCGAACATTGGCGCCAAGTTAGCGACTCATTAGCGACGCAATTAGTTGCGTCGCTAAATTTTTACATAAAATAATAAAAAGCCAATTAGCGATGGATTAGTGACGCATTGTTGCGTCGCTAATCCATAATAAAATTTAAAAAAAAAATTGTGTCGCTAATCACCACTATTTAACGCTTGGTCTAGCCAGCCCTCCTTTCCTTCTCTCTTCTTCCTATTCCTACCCTAGCCGCCGCCGTCCGTCTGCTCCTCCGGCTCCCCTGTCAACTCCCCCGGCGGAAGCTCCCCCCACTCTGGCGGCGTCCACTCGCGACCGAGGTAAGCCCCCCTCCTCCTAAATTTTTTTTTAAAAAATAGGTTCCGGCCACGGTGGCCAGGCCACCCAAAAAAATTTTTACAGTTTGGGGGGGGGGTTTTCCCCACCCCCCCCTTCGTCTTCTCAGGCCCGGCCACGGCCGTGGCCGTCATCTCTGGCCACAGCCGCTGCCGTGGCCTGGCCACAATGGCTAGGCCACCAAAAAAAAATTTA
>UESW01005080.1:59946-88564 GCA_900491605.1 Calamus simplicifolius | reverse complement strand
GAAAACCTTACCAGAATATATGATGATTTGTAAAACAAAATATAATTAAATTATTTTTTTATAAAAATTAATTAGTCATGAAAAGTCTATCCTTCATATTTATTCTTAAAAATTATCTGTAATAGTAACAAATATAAAATTTATGGGATTGATGGCGAACATTCTTTGAGACAAATCATCAAACCACTCAACTAAAAATGCTTCCCAATTCTTAACCGGATCATAACAGAATGATCTGGTAAAATACATATGAATTTAAGTGGGTTTGATGATTTAAATCATCTATAAAGGGGAAGTGGATTAAGTTCAAAAGAGAGAGCAAAACCATTCTTCTTCTTCCTTCTTTTTCTTCTTCTCCCTCTCTCTATTTCTTCTTCCTGTTCGACATGATTGGTGGGCCATGCCTAGGCACGGCTCAGGCCGTGCTGGCATATCATAATTTAATAATATTTAATTTATTAAATATTATTTAAATTTATTAATAAAATAATTTAATTAATTAATTATTTAATATGGGCTTGCGGGGTTTTGAACCAAAGACCCCTTGGACCCTTAGTGCCCCCTCAGAGTGGAGCGCTCCCATATGGGGTGCTCCTCACGTAAATGTTATGGCCCCGATAGCACTGCGTGCGGCAAGGTTGTGCGCGGACCGGGCCAAGCACATGGGTAGTAGAGCGGCAGCACCAGTCTAAAATGCTGCTCATTTTTGTAGAACCCTCAGGGTGATGGAGGGCAGGAGGCTACGATCGTATATTAAGAGGTAGGCCTTGGCTTCGCTGCGCGTGGCTGGTGCACGTGCAAGCCAGGCCGACTCGTAGAGGGGTGCTGCCTCGAAGGCATGCAGAGAGGCCTTGGCACGATACCTAGGCATGGATGGCTAGCACAAGCATGTGCAGGGATGCACACGGCCATGCGCTAGCATGCGCAGGCGCGCAAGGGCCGAGCACGTGCGGCACACGGTAGCCTAGCATGCAGCCAGCTTGGCCCTTGGCCAGCCTAGCACGTAGCTAGGTTAGTGACCCGACCAGCCTGGTGCATGCCCATCCTGGCGCGCAACCAGGTCGGTGGCCGAGCCAGCCTGACCAGCCTAGCTTGCACACGTGGGGCGACGCAGAGCCAGACTGGCAGGCACATGGTGGAGGCCAATTAGCTGATGGGCGGATGTGCTGCCAGCATGGTAGATGCATCTGGAATGCGAAGCATCTGTGGCCGTGCAAGCAGCATGGCCATCGTGTGCAGACTGCACGATCGGCGCACGCAGACTGCATGGTGCTCATACTATTTATTTAATGGTTCATAGGTGGTGGCTAAGGCAGTTGGGGAGTTCCTATATAAGGAGGGGAGGACCCAAGGCTATGGCATCTAATTAGAGAGATCATCAACCCATCTGAGAGGAGCTTGGGTGAGACCATCCGGAGACCAGCGGAGGTGCGCGAGGTTGGTGGGCGGCCTGATCGATAAAGATCGAGGTTCACAAAGGTCTAAGTCAGGCGGACGCGAGTGCCGAGCATCCAAGGTCAATTCTTGTTGAGTGAGGTTGGGGTGGGAACTTAAGAGATCTTTGTTAGGGATAGAGAGGAGTGTCTTTGTAGTCTTCGGACAACCTCATTGTATCAAAATTACTTAGTGAGAAGTTCTTTGGTTGGGAAGGTTGTGCTTCCCGTATATTGTCGTGTTTGTTGGGACTTGTCTTTGGAGTTTTTATTTTATTGTTCTAGTGTCTAGGCTAGTTAGGAGAAGGGATCATCTAACGCCATCACCGGTAGACGCAAGGACTTAGTGCACAAAGGAGTGCTTGCACGTATCGATTGAAAGCCCAGTGATAGGAGGTATCAGAGCCTGATTGAAGTATGTTTTAGATGGCGAGAGCGGTTAGAGACCATGTGACCCATTTGGAGGGGATTATGGGCAATCCAGAAGATGGATCAACATGAATTTGGTAGCTGTATGCACAGAGTTAAGCATGTAGTTGATCGAGTTGCGGACTTCGCATAATTAGCTGATAGAGGTGCACGAGGGCTGATTCGTGACCTCAAACATTGAATCTGTAACAACAGTGATCAAATCTGGCCATGAAGGAGAGATTAGAGCTTCGGATCCATGCTTTGAAGCAGGTGATCTAGCTAAGGCAGGAGGTGCGAAGTCCAGTCAACATGGTTGGTGCTCTAGCAAAGAAAGCGAAGGTCCGGGAGCCTAAGGCCTTTCTAAAAGTCAGGAGTACGACGGAGGTGGAGAACTTCATATATGATATGAAAGTCTACTTCCGAGCAGCAAAGATCCCAGCAGCCGATTAGGTGGATCGGGCCTCGACGTATTTGGAGGGTAATGCCAAGCTCTAGTAGAGGACCAGGATAGCTGAGGATGACTGTATATGGAATCCTAGGATTGAGGTTGGGAGATCTTCAAGAGGGAGCTGAAGGGTCAGTTCCTACCGAGCAATGTGAGTTGGCTTGCTCGAGAGAATCTGTGGAAGCTATGGCAGATAGGGAGCATCCGGGAGTATGAGGTACAGTTCAGTATGCTACTTTTAGAGGTATCCAACATATTAGAGGAGGATAAGCTCTTTAACTTTCTCGCGGGCCTACAAGGGTGGGCACAAGCCAAGCTTCATAGGAAGGAGGTGAGGGATATTCCTTCAGCCTACGTAGCAGCAAAGGCGCTAGTGGACTTTCGTAGCAGTACGACTTCGGATAGCGGTGGCCGGGGCAAGGGCAAGCACAAGAGTGCATCACCACCATGGGATCGAGCAAGAAAGAAAGAGGGCGTGTCAGCATGCAGCAGCAAACCAAAGGAACAGGCAAAGATTCACTGGATTCTTATCTGCGGAGGGCCGCATCTGGCACAAGAGTGTCCAAAGAATGTGACAGCAGCGGCGTCACTACCCATAAGGATAGGGCATCCAAGAGTTTAGAGGAGGAGCCAGTAGCGAGGATGGCCCCACTATAGTCCATTATACTTTGGCCATGATGAGACAATGCCAAGGTTTAATGCACGTAAGGGCTCAGGTCAATGAAAGGACGGTGCAGGCCTTGATTGACATCGGCGTGATACACAATTCATGAGCCAAGGAGCAGCGCAGAGATTGGACCTAGGAGCACTTTCCAAGCCTTATCGGGTGAAGCCTATAAATTTCGAGAAGATAGAGTCTTTCAGCCAAGCAGAGGCCACATTGGAAGTGGGCTCTTGGCGAGGGCGCTACAACATGACAGTCTTACCACTTGATGACTTCGACATGGTGCTGGGCATGGATTTTCTCATCGGCACCAAGGTTGATACCATGCCTCATTGAGGGGGCATCCTGATCCAGAGGAGTAGACAACCTTGCTTTGTTCCAGTGAAGGGGCGAGACAAGACGGCGAAGGGTGGGGCTGCGAGCCCCACCACCAGAC
This sequence comes from Calamus simplicifolius, assembly GCA_900491605.1. NCBI lineage: Eukaryota > Viridiplantae > Streptophyta > Magnoliopsida > Arecales > Arecaceae > Calamus > Calamus simplicifolius. The sequence goes on along the minus strand of UESW01005080.1, from coordinate 85,175 downwards.
TTGAGGTTGCACGGCGACCTCGCGCCTAGGCAGCGGAACGCGTAGGCATGGGGGTATAGCGTGCATGACAGGCTTAGGCATGGCGGCCTATAGCAGGAGGCAGCAGGCGAGATGGCTCGATGAGTGGGATATCCAACCAAGGAGGCATTAAGGGGTGCACATGGCAGGTGGCCGCGTTAGGACTCGGGAGACTTTGGCTAGGAGGGCCAAGATGTGCGGTGACCTGGTGCGCCAGGAGGGCGCACGGCACGGCGGCATGGAGCCTCGACATGATTCGATGAGGGCATCAAGATTTCAGCGAAGGGAGGATTGTTATGGCCTCGGCAGCACGGCGCATGGTGAGGTTGCGCACGGGCTGAGCCAAGCACATGGGCAGCGAAGCAGCAGCACCAGTTTGAAATGCTATTCATTTCTATAGAATCCCCAGGGTGGCGCAGCGCAGGAGGCTGGGATCGTATATTGAGAGGTAGGCCTTGGCTTCACTGCGCATGGCTGGTGCACGTGCAGGACGGGTCGACTCGTAGAGGGGCGCTACCTGAAGGCATGAGGAGAGGCCTTGTCACGATGCCTAGGCACGGATGGCCAGCACAGGCATGTGCAGGGACGCACATAGCCATGCGTTGGCACGCATAAGTGTGCGCATGTTTCCATGCACGGGCACACGCAGACGCGTGCGTGTGCCAGTGCTAGGCACCGAGCACATGCGGCACATGGCCACCTAGCATGCAATAAGCCTGGCACGCGGCTTGGTCGGTGGCCCAACCAGCCTGGTGCGTGACCAAGTCGATGGTCGGGCCAGCCTAGTTCATGCACGCGGGGCAGATGCGGAGCCAGACTGGCAGGCACATGGTGGAGGCTGATTTGCTGATGGGCGGATGCGCTGCCAACCTGGCATACGAGTCTGGTACACTGAGCATCCACGGCCGTGCAAGCGCGCATGCGCAGAGCCAGGCGCGCGTGCTTGGGCGGACGGTGTAGACAAACTGGAAGATGGGTATTTTTAGGATTTTGGGCCAATACGTGGTGGCCTAACGACCAGGACAGCTCATAGGCGGTGGGTAAGGCGGCTGGGGAGTTCCTTTATAAGGAGGGGAGGACCCAAGGCTATGGCATCCGATTAGAGAGATCATCAACCCATCCGAGAGGAGCTCGGGTGAGACCATCCGGTGACCAATGGAGGTGCGCAATGTTGGTGGGCGGCCTGATCAACGGAGATCGAGGTGCGCGAAGGTTTAAGTCAGGCAGACTTAGGCGTTGGTGGGACGTGGCCAAGATGCACAAGCGGTGCGCGCATGGGTGCGGGGCATCGAAGGTCAGTTTTTGTCGAGTGAGGTTGGGGCGGGCCCTTGAGTGATCTTTGTTAGGGATAGAGAGGAGTGTCTTTGTAGTCTTCGAGCAACCTCATTGTATCCAAATTACTTAGTGAGAAGTTCTTTGGTTGGAATGGTTGTGTTTCCCGTATATCGTCGTGTTTGTTGGGACTTATCTTTGGAGTTTTTATTTTATTATTCTGGGGTCTAGGCTGGTTAGGGGAAGGGATCTTCTAACGCCATTGCCGATAGACGCAAGGACTTGGTGCACAAAGGAGCGCTTGCGTGTGTCGATTGAAAGCCCGATGGCAAAAAACATCTCCCCCCCTCTTCATGGCCCATGAATGGTGCCCTCCTCTTCATGCGACGCCTCTAGTTCCTGCCCCTTCATTTTTATTTAAAGGGGACGGCAGAAGGGATTCTAAGAACAAAAAGAAAAAAAAAAAAAGAGCCCATAAGCCCAGACAAAAAAAAAACAAACAAACAAAGAGCCCGTAAGCCCTCTTTCTCCCCTTTTCTTCTCTCCTTGTCTTAATATTACTATCATATTAAGACAAGACCCTAAGCTGAGATAGAGAAAGGCTATTAGAGTGTGTAGAGGCTTGTTGGAAGGCTTTTCAAAAGCTTTTGAAGAAGAAAAAGTTTAAAAAAATATTAGAAGGCTGCATATGATAAAAGGCTGCTAGGAAGGTTCTAGCACGCAAATAGGAGTGCTTCTTCGAATCGATTCTCATATGGATCACCTTTGGAGGGCATACACTTGTGTATCTCTTGGAGATTATTGGATTTAGCAATCCAAGTATTTTTCTTAGTCATTTATTTCATATTTAATTGATTTACTTCTTGAACTGCATAAAGGCGATCTTGGAAATTAGGATTTTTGGTGATGTTTATTTTTAAAATAATTAAAAGTTTTTGAAAAAATATGTCTCCAAGCATCCCAAAATTCCCATTACAAGCCAATTAACATAAGCTACTCATCTCTTATGCCATTCACATTAATGTTTAAAAGCCCCCTGCCATGCTATTCATGTAAACCCCCTCTCATGCCATTCATATTAGTAAATTCTAGTAATCTAAAATTATCATAAATCATAATAATTTATTTTTATTTTTATATTATTAAATTTAGTAAACTTAAATTATGTTATTGGCTTTTATATAAATATTTAATATTATCTATTCTAATTATATATTAATTTGTATGATACCGTATTTAAAAATTTAATTTATGCTTATTTAATATTAAATATAAATACGTCTGACCTATATTAAATTATTATATCACATATACTAAATATTTGTATATTATATATTAACATCATATAATGAAATATTTAATAATATATATATATATATATATAATAATATATTTATATAATAATATTATTATATATAATATATATTAAATAATTATAATATTTAAATGTATTTATTTCTAAAATAGGTTTATAAAGAATCTTGATTTTTTAGAAGCATTTCTATTTTAACCAAAAAAAATGAAGGCGCTTAAAAAATAATAAAAAAGTGATAAGCTGATTATTATGTTTTATTATTATGAATAAAACGTGATAATTTTATTCTTGATTATCAAATATAAATTATTAAGAATATAAATTATTAAGAATATAAAATTATTAAGAATATAAATTATTTAAAATATTAGATTGTAATCCTCTGGATTTTCAACTGCTCGTGAAAGTTATCACGAAATCATGATGATAGACTCTAAAGATTTGAATTTCAAATATCTCTAACTAACAGAATCCCTTGATTTGAGGACTCTGCATCGCCTTTAAAGGATCACCGAAACCTCCTTCCATCATCCGTGAACGCCTCCTTCCCATCTCATCGTGCACCCATCTGCTCCTGGTAAGTCCTCTACCTGAGCCCTGGCCGACAGCCCCACCGACACCGGGGGCGGCGTCCGGTGGGTGCCGGAGGGGAGAGAGAGAGATGAAGAGAGCTGAGATGGGAGAGAGAAGCCACCTGGGAAGGATTGCCCGCGGTCCGATCCTTGGTTCGGGCCCGGTGGCGTGCTCGCCGCTTCGCCGGGCCTGAGCCTTGGTCGGCAACCTCCACCGGCGCCGAGCGTGCATCCGGTGGAGGTCCGGCCGGCCATAGTGGCCGGCCGTGCCGCCGACACGCTTCTTGGACATGGTAGATAGTGAGAGAGAAAGAGAGGAAGAAAGAGAAAATTGGGGAGAGAGAGAAGGAGGGAGCCACGGCCGGCTCTGGTCCGGCCAACGGTGGCCGAACCGACGCCAATTTGGCTAGATTTGATGCCGGCACAGTGAAGGACGTGCGAGAGATGAAAGAGAGAAAGAGAGAGAATGGAGAGAAATTGATGAGAGAGAGGGGGGGAGGCCGTCCGCGGCGGCGGCGGCCCTGGTCCAGCCACGGCGCCGGGCTGCCTCCAATTTGGCCAGCGGCGGCCCTAGCCGCCGGCACGGCTCTTGGCTCCAGTTGGTCGATCCAGGGCAAGGGAAGCTGTCCTCGAGGCATGCTTTGTTGAGGTCGGTAAAATCTATGCACATCCTCCAGCTTCCGTTAGTCTTACGAACCATTACAAAGTTGGCCAACCATTCATGGTAGTGAACTTCCCGAATATGGCCTGCAGCTATCAGCTTGCGGACTTCTTCAGCGATGGCTTTCTGCCTATCTGGAGTGAAACTCCTCTTCTTCTACCGGACAGGCCGGCACTCTGGCTTGAGGTTGAGCTGATGGGTGATCATCTCCTCAGGGATGCCTGGCATGTTCGATGACGACCATGCGAAGATGTCAGAGTTGGCACACAGGAAAGTGAGGAGCCAATCGTGTGCCTCTTCCGGGAGCATTGCTCCGATCTGGATGGTTCTCATCGTGTCCTCCCCCAAGGGAAAGGTTAGGAGATGCTCGGCTAGCTCTCCTCTCCTCCCCAAGTCTCGGGGGTCGAGTGGTTCATGCGCTGCTGCTGACACCGTCTCCTGGGGCTGGGGGATAAGTGGCAGCAGAGCGGTGGTGGGCTTTGCTCTCCCTTTATTTCTCTGACTCCTTCGTCGGTAGGAAACCTCACAAGAAATCTCTTGGTGGAGATGACGGCATCCAGTGAATTCAAACCCGGCCTTCCCAGGATAGCGTTGTAAGCCAATGGGACCCGGACCACCAAGAAATTTATGACTACCGACTCTGACGCGGTGGAGTCCCAGCTGTGACAGGGAGGGCGATCTCCCCTTCAACGCTCACTGAGTCCCGATCAAACCCATCATAGGCGTGGTGACGGGTCGAAGGGAAGAGTTAGGCAGGTTCATTCGAACAAAAGCTTCGTAGCTCAAAACATCCACAGAACTTCCACTATCCACTAAAATTCTCTTTACAGGATGTTTGGCTATTGTCATAGACACGACAACACTGTCGTCATGCTTGTTAACCACCCCATCTACGTCCTTCACAAAGAAAGGAATTACAAAATCTTGCCCCTCATGTTGTCTTTTTGAGTTGTTGCCTGCCCCCTAGGAAATCATGACTATCGTCTTTTCTGTCGGGGTGTTGTCAATGCCAATTTGAGGTGCGGGAGGCACTGATGAGCCTGGAGCAGGGAGGTTTTCTCTTCGAACAAACTTACCCAAGTGACCCTGTTGGACAAGCTCTTCAATGGCCTTTTTCAAAAGGAGGCAATCTTCAGTGTCATGACCGTAGTCTCAGTGATACCGGCAGTAAAGTCTTTGCTGCGGAGGATCCCTGGCTTCATAGGGGGCGAACGACGAAAGTAGGGCTCCTCGATCTCTAATAGGATGTGGGATATCGGGGCCAGAAGAGGGGTGAACTGCTCCTTAGGAACAAGCGTCTGAGGCCGGTTGTCTGAGCGACGAGGAGGCTCAAGCCTCCTGGATCGTCCTACAGCAGGCTTCGTGGGCATTTGTTTCTTGCTGGAACCCTTATCAGCCTCCCTCCTGGAAGAGTCCGCTTCGTCGACGCAAATGTACTTCTGCGCTCGGCTTAGCAGCTCAGCGTAAGAGCTGGGAGGCTTCTTATCCAGGAAATAAGCGAACCTGGAAGGATGAATTCCTCGCTTCAGGGCCAAGGTGGTTACAGAATCTTCCAAGTTGTACACCTCAAATGCTGCCTCCTTGAATCGAGCAACGAAGTCCTTCAGAGTCTCGCCGCTCCTTTGCTGGACAGCGAACAAGCTATCCGCCACATGAGAGATCTTTCAGCATGCATCAAAGTGGTCCAGAAAAGATCGTTCGAGCTGTCTGAAGGAATTAATGCTGCATGGTAGCAAACGAGAATACCACGCATGCGCCGCCTTACGAAGTGTGGCCGGAAAGGCAACACAGGAGAGAGTTTGTCGCTTCCTGGACTTGCATGAGAACCTTATAGCTCTCCAAGTAGTCGAAAGGGTCCGTCGTGTCGTCGTATGGGTCCAACTGGGGAAGACAAAACCAAGGTGGGATTGGCTCCTCCATTATGTGGCGAGATAGCGGGGGACGGTGGTCGTAGTCCATCCCGTGAGGATTGGCGACCCGGCGGCTAAGCTTCTCTAATCGCTAATGATACTTATCCAGTCGCCGTTCGGCCCAACGAGCGGCCTCCCTATCAGCATCTTCTTTAGAAGAGTCCGAAGATGAGGATGGGGAAGGCCACCGGTGCAGTGAGTGCATACATCTTGGTTCCTTCTCACCCTGTCGCCGATGGGAGCAATCAGAATGATGGGAGAGAGATCGTCGTCACTTTGAGGTCTCCCGGCAGTGAGGTTCAGAGAGCAAATGATGGGGGCCTCAGGAGGAGTCCTGTCTTGATGAGGCTAGCTGGCTCCATGGCCCTCCTCACGAGGTGGAGGGGGCTGAGATGACAGAGGCATGGCGGCGAAGCAGTGTTCCTATAGTTCCGCACACCGTCATCAAATCTTGTACTTGATTAGTCAGGGCATCAAGCCGATCTGATCGGTTTGCTGTGGTGGCGCAAGAGGTGGAACAGGGAGGTTGGCCTCTAATTGTTTAGCCCGCGGAAGGCATTCCGCGGCATGACTGGTGGAAGCTTCCTAAGTTTGCGTGGTCACCATCATCTTCCTTGCAGGAGTAGTGGGGTCGCAGGGAGAATGTTCTCCTACCGCGAGCATGTTTTTCCCTTCCTGGCGCACAATCTGTTGCTGCCAAGTCACTTGTGATGAGCACCGGGTGTGCTGAGATCTTCGGAGGCCACCGAGAAGGTGAAAAGGTCGCCTTCTTCCTCCAAGAACCTGTAAGAAGTCTCGGGCCGGTGGTTCCGGTGGGGACCCTCCGACGCTCAAGTCAGTGAGCTTGTAGAACATGAATGTGTTGTGTGAGCATGTTTCAAAGAGAAGAAGAAGAAGATCCCATGCCTTGAGCTCGGGATCTTCCTTTATACCTGTATGGGGGTTCCTTTTACCACATTCCATTGAAACTGTCGAATCTTTCTTGTTAGGATGAGCTCTGCGAACGGCAGGTGGGTTAGCTGTTGCCGAATGGGTACCGTGTATGTCGGTAACTATGGGGTGTGTTGTCAATTGCCCGTGATCTCAGCGAAATAGATGAGCGAGATATGGTGGTGGATGTCTTGAATCCCAGGGTCCGATATCCGAGGTTAGCTTTACTATGCTAGGAAAACATGCAACATAAAGTATCAAGTTAAGGCCGAAGCCAGAAGTCGAGGCCGAAGCTGGAGGCCGAAGCCGAAGCTAGAGGCCGGAGCTGGAGCCAGAGGCCGAGGCAAGGGCGAGGCCGAAGCTGGAGGGCCGGAGCCAGAGCCAGACGCTACAGCCGGAGTTGGAGGCTGGAGCCGGAGCCACAGGCCGAAGCCGAAGCTGGAGGCTGGAGCTGGAGCTAGAGGCTGCAGCCGGAGCCAAAGGCTGAAGCCGGAGCCAGAGGCCGCAGCCGGAACTGGAGGCCAGGAAATCAGGGGCCAAGGCGAGGGCGAGGCCGAAGCTAGGGGGCCGGAGCTGGAGCCAGAGGCTGCAGCCGGAGTTGGAGGCTGGAGCTGGAGCCAGAGGCTACAGCCGGAGTTGGAGGCTAGAGCAGAAGCCAGAGGCCGAAGCCAGAGCTGGAGGCCATAGCCGGAGTCAGAGGCTACAGCCGGAGCCAGAGGCCGAAGCTGGAGCTAGAGGGGAGCCGGAGCCAGAGGCCACAGCCAGAACTGGAGGCCGAGAAATCAGGGGCCGAGGCGAGAGTGCCGCGCCCAAAAACGAGTTATCAAATGATATGATTCCGAGAATTGCGCAAGGTGTATGCTGCCGCCCCGAGGGGGTGATCACCCACATCAGCACTTTTAAATTTTATGTTGATCCTTTTTGATTAATTTTGATACATGTGCTCTCCCGTTTTGTTGTGATCATGTTATGCTCATAGTTTCGAAACATTAAGTAGAGTGAGCGCAGCAAGAATCACATTGAGGATGAAGTAGATATTGAGATCTTGAACCCGTTCGCTAGCATTGATGTAACATTTTGAAATAATTTTATATCAAATAAAAAATATTATGTATTTATAATTTAAATTTATTATTATTATTAATTAATTTTTATTTGAGATTTTAGTGTTACGACTCCGTTGAGAGGAACAAGCAAACGATCCTATCGATAAGTTGGATGACCAGGGGGTTTACGAGACAAGCAAACAATGTCCTACCTATAATTTTCTTCGTGGGCCCCATCCGGTCTCTTTCTTGTGAACCTCCCTCTAGTTGTCTCCCCGCCTGGTGGACCATACTCCCCGGTCTCCCGCCCCCCTCCCTCTCTGGTCTCATGGTCTCTAATCGCCGTTCACTCACCAAGCCAATTAACATGAGCCGCCCATCTCTCATGCCATTCACATTAATGTTTAGAAGCCCCTTGTCATGCCATTCATGTAAACCCACCTCTCATGCCATTCATATTAGTAATATGAGCCACTCTCGTGCAAGTTGCATTAGTGTTTATAAGCCACCTCTCATGCCATTCATATATTAGTGTTTACAATCCATTGGTTGATGTTTTCTTTGTGGACCCCATCTAGAGGTAGGCATAATTGTCAGATCTGATTCGGACATTGACCCAGCCAAAGGCTCAGGTCACCAGATCACTAGTTCAACCATCAGATCACTGGTTGAACTATCGATCAATTATTTTAATATAAAAAATATTTATATTAATAAAATTAATTTTTATTAAAAAATTAAGATTAACATGATAATAAAATCCATGATCCTATTCAGTTCAGACTGGATTGATCGGTTCATGAATGAACTGGATGGATTGACCAGATTATTTCGGATGTCTTACACATTCGATTTTATGTTAGAATCGGAATGGCTTGGCCTTCGAGTTTCAGTTCAACCGGTCCAACATCTTTATAAATATCTTGTTAAATAATAGCTCATAATTCTTTCAGAAATGGTAAACAAAAATTAAAAGTGGTACACAAGTTTAGTAGCTGTTATGAGTGAACAAATTTGAATATACAACAAATTTGGTAACCCATGCTAAGAGTGGCAAGTGAAAGCCTACAAATCTGAATGGATTTGGGAACGCAGGAAATTTGGTAACCCATGCCAGGAGCGGCAAATGGGAGCCTACGAATCTGAGTGGATTTGGGTGCGCAACAAATTTGGCAACCCATGTTAGAAGTTCAAATGGGAGCCTGCCAAACGTATGGGCGTGCATAGATTTGGCAGCCTAAGCCAAGGATGGCACACAGATTTAATAGCCCGAGTCAAAGATGACAGGTTGAAAGGCCTTTCTCTCAATAAGAAAGAAGAACAAGAAACCTTCCATTGTTACTAACAACGTAAATCTTTGTGTCTTATGTTTGATTGCTTTTTTCTTATTTATTTTTCTTCATTTAGATTAATTCTCATTTGCATTCCATGATTTCCACGATAGTTTATTCCACAACATACCCCTCTCTTTAAACTCTCTTTAAACTCAAGGCATAGAGAAGTGAGGAGATAGAGAGAGAGAGTTTCTAGTTGAGTACGAGATGAATGAAAGGTTGAAGGTTGCCAGTGTAGTCGGTACCATAGTTTCTGTGTCGTTCGCTTATCATTTCACTCAAATGATGCCTCAGCTGGTCTTGTACATCTTCTTCTTGATCATGTCTTGTTTCATTTCTCTAACTATCTTTTATGGTCTATCCAATATGGCCTACTTCCCATCGCAAGCTGGCCAAGGGAGTGGCTTGCCTCATGGCAACCTCCAACCTGATCAACCAGCGGCTTTCGATCACTTCGATCACAACAAGTTGGATGAGGGCTTGGTGCCGGCTTCACTTGGGCAAGCAGAAAGTGCAGTTCCTTCAATGGTAAATTAATGCCAGCCAGACTACTATCGAGATGACTGGAAGAAACTTGGTTGGTGGTAGTCCCAAGAGGTAAGTACGAGATTCAACTGCATGTTGTTTTTATGACACCGCTTAGCCTTTTTCCATTAATTTTGATGCATGTGCGCTCGTGGTTTAGTTGCGATTATTCTAATGGTATGGAAATGTAGGAGTGGAGTGGGAGCTCGAAGGCAGTCGAAGAACCGAGGATCACAACATTTAGGACTAAGTTCGAAGAGGATGTCCTGGACGATGGGTACGAGTGGCATTGGAATAGAAAAAAGTTTGTGAAGAATAGCCCTTTCCAAGGTATGCAAGACGAGAAGCACAGAGTCAAAAGAGAACTACGTGATCTCTTCTCATACTAATGAAAACTTTCGACTTGACTTTAAAGAACTAGTCTTTTCGATGGAAGCTAATAAACACACAAATAATCACCTAAACATATTAATTAATAGATTAAATTATCCCTATTAGTTAATATTTAATTATTTTATATAATATTTTTAGGTAAAGCCCCATCAACTTAAAGAATTCAATTTTAGGAGTTCAACGACGTAAACGACACTCAAATCGAACTTAAAATAAGCTCAGAATTGAATTTACAAGAATTTATCTATTTCTGCACGCATCTCAAAGAAAAGTCGGCAAACCAATTGCCAAGTTCATCGTCTTTTCACATGAATTTTCTTTTTTTTCTCCCTCCCGTTTCTTCCTCTCTTCTTATTCAATCGTTCCCTCCACCAATCAAGAAATAAATTGGATTGAAATTTCTCAAATTGGAAGTGTGAACTTCAGATGGAAGGAATTTTGATCCCGTCTACGATCTCTTCGTGATTTCTCTGCGTTCGAGTCATCTCTGCATTCGGGCATCTGATATGGAAATATGGATAATGTATTCTCCGCATCTGAGCCTCTACAAATAGCAGCAAAGGATGGAGTTCGGGGAGAGCCATTAGGAGTTCTGCAGGCGGCTGTCTGTGGGTTTGTGAGGCGTCAGGAGGTTCTGCAGGCGTCCGGAGGTGTTTGAAGGCGTTCGTGGAGGCATTCCACGAAGGCGTTCGTGGCTTGGAGACATCCGCGGAGGAAGAACAGAGAGTCCGGTTTGGTTCAGCCCAGCTTTGGTTCGGTTCAAAAAGAATCTATTGCTTTCTTAATGTCAGAAAATAAAACTTTTTAATTTTAATTTTAATATGCACTCTTGGATGCTATGAAATAAAATTTTTATTCATGTTTAATTATTATTGAATTCTATTTAAGTAAAATAATTCTTGACTGATCTATTCTTAAAAGAGACAGACCGTGATCTACGGGTATAGACCATACTCTCATCAAGATAGATCATATCTTAATTATTTTTTACTACCAATTATCAGTTTATTTAAATTTTAATTGCATAAATTTATTTCAAGATAACCATTAAAGTCCATGTGGATTCGATCCCTTATTCTTGTTACTCTATTAATAAAATTAAGGTGCTTTAATCGTTGCGCTACTACATGCATCGGATTTTGACGCCAACTTAAGTGCGTTATCGTGAAAAAAAAATTTATAAAAAAAAATAATTAAAAAAAATATTACGAATTTTCTCTTAATTTTATTCTTAGGTGAATTTATTTTTGCAAAACTCAAAATTTTTTTATTGACATCTCATAATTTATTAGGAAATTATAAACCTAATCACAAAAATATTTTAAAAAAAGTAATTAGATTAATTTTATTTGACAATTTCAAGAGGTTGACATCTGCTTGTTGAATAGCATTTTCATAATTAACTTTAAGGGCACAAACTCCTAATCAAGATAAGGTGGAATTTTATCACCCTTCCTTGGCCCATAAACCACATCATTCATTTTGTATTAACCCAAGCCTTTAACTCTAAAATTAACTAGACGTCAGCCCCTAAAAAACTCGAGCTCAATAGGACAAGGCACCCGAAAGAGTTGGGCCGGATCAAAATTGACTGCTTAACTGGTGTCTAGAAAAGAAAAAGAAAGTGGTTAATTAATTGGTTTCATTTTCTTACCTAGTAAGCAACGGGGAGACCCCACTGACCTTACCCTTAACTGGCTAGTTGATCAGTTAATTTTTGACTTGGAGGGCTTCAAGGTGGTCTTAGAAGTTAGGAGCTATCTAGATCTAGGGTAAACCTAGAGCAGAGGGTCTAATCTTTGGTAACCCATGCCAGGAGTGGCAAGTGGGAGCCTACGATTCTGAGCAAATTTGGGTGCGCAACAAATTTGATAACCCATGTCAGGAGCTGCAAATGGGAGCCTGCCAAATGCATGGGCGTGCATAGATTTGGCAGCCCAAGCCAAGGATGCCACGCATAAATTTAACAACCCGAGTCAAGGATGGCAAGTTGAAAGGCCTTTCTCTAAGAAAGAAGAAACAGAAACCTTCCGTTGTTGCCAAACCACGTAAATCTTTGTGTCTTATATTTGATTGCATTTTTCTTATTTATTTTTCTGCATTTAGATTAATTCTCATTCACGTTCCATGAGTTCCACGGTAGTTTATTCCACAACATACCCCTCTCTTTAAACTCACTTTAAACTCAAGGCATAGAGAAGTGAGGAGATAGAGAGAGAGAGAGTTTATGGTTGAGTATGAGATGAAGGAAAGGTTGAAGGTTGCCAGTGTAGTCGGTACCATAGTTTCTGTGGTGTTCACTTATCATTTCGCTCAAATGATGCCTCAACTAGTCCAATACATCTTCTTCTTGATCATGTCTTGTTTCATTTCTCTAACTATCTTTTATGGTCTATCCAATATGGCCTACATTCCGTCGCAAGCTGGTCAAGGGAGTTGCTTAGCTCATGGCAACCTCCAACCTGATCAACCAGCGGCTTTCGATCACTCTGATCACAACATGTTGGATGAGGGATTGGTGTCGGCTTCACTTGGGCAAGCAGAAAGTGCAGTTCCTCCAATGGTAAATGCCGACCAGACTGCTATTGAGATGACTGGAAGCAACTTTGTTGGTGGTAGTTCCAATAGGTAGTATGAGATTCAACTGCATGTTTTTTTTATGACACCGCTCAGCCTTTTTCCATTAATTTTGATGCATGTGCACTCGTGGTTTAGTTGCGATCATGTTGATGGTATGGAAATGTAGGAGTGGAGTGGAGAGCCCGAAGGCAGTTGAAGAATCGGGATCACAACATTCAGGATGAAGTCCAAAGAGGACGTCCTGGACGATGGGTACGAGTGGCGCTGGAATGGAAAAAGTTCGTGAAGAACAGCCCCTTTCCAAGGTATGCAAGGTGAGAAGCATAGAGAGAAGTCAACATCAAAAGAGAACTACATGATCTCTTCTCATACTAATGAAAACTTTCGATTCTCTTGACTTTAAAGAACTAGTCTTTTCGATGGAAGCAAATACATAGGATATTGGTTATAGCCATTGCACCGATAGCATACTCTCTCTCTCTATCACACACGTGCGCGCGCACACCAATAGAAATAAATTTAGGGGATTGGCTTCTCTTGTGGTGTTGTAATTTAATTTCATTTTTACTTTTTTATTTTGACTGGGTCACCTTTCCTTGCCCCTGAGTGTTGGCGGTTGTGGTAGGAGGTACTACCATTGTAAGGTTTGTTCGATTACGAAGTGGATACAGAGGGACAAAGAAGAACCAAGCTACGTGGTGACTACCTACAAAGGAACCCATAATCACGAGCCCTGATGCTATTTAACAAACGACCCAAGAAACCACCCAGATCGATTTTTTGTGGCCAGTTGCAAACTGCCCCATGTTCATGAAACCTGAATGCAATTACTCTGCAAGTCGAAGTACTCTATCTATCTATGTGCAGGTAGTCACTTGGAGAAGTACAGCTACAACTCTTTATTTTCGTTATTTGTGTTAGTTTGTAATCAGTATTCAGTATTATGGATTTGGTTATCAGTATTTAGTATTATGGACGTCATTTTCACTTCTTGTCGAAGTGATTATTAGCCTCTTCTTGTCGAATATTGAAACTTGTTCTGGCGTCAACTTGTTTGCACTCTTAATTTGTCATGATTGATGTTTCAACTGTCCCTTCTATTTAGTTAATTATGTTGGTTGGAAATTTTCATTCTTGTAACCATAGAAACTAAATTAATAAGGATAGCATGGTATTGAAACTCTTGTCTAAAAGAGAGTTTAGATCATAATTTTTATACCAGTCAACCCTCCTTATACGTTATACCCGATTTCTTATTCCATGGTACCCCATGGAATAGCTCCTATTTCCATTGCAGCTATTCCAGGGGCACCGATGAAATTAAATTAAATAAATTAAATAAATTTATTATAATATCATTTAAATAAATTAAATAAATTAAATAAATTTATTTATAATATAATTTAAAATTAAATAAATTTATTAATAGAAAATAATAAATTAAGTATATTTTTTTTCTTTATTAGTATAAAAATAATTTATTAAGTATGTTCTTATATTATTTTATTAATAATAATTAATTTATTACCTTATTTATTAATAAATAATAATTTATTCAAGTCATTTTAAAAAATAAAAATTGATAAACCTACTAGAATACATGCTTATTTCCATGTCATCCAAACATCATTTGGAATAACACTGCATTAATTGCACTGGAATAACATGGAATATCAGATTTTCATTCAAACAGAAATCTGAAATAACAAGAAGAATAAGCTATTCTTGAGGAATTCGTATTCCTATTTTCGGAATAACTTTTGATATCCAAACACTACCAAAGCGAATATTCTATAGCATAGTGCGAACAGGTGCTCTTTCCTCTTAATTATTAAACTATGTTATTTTTGTTGGGTCTGGGGTCATTTGTTCTCTTTTCAGGTCTTCATAAAAGATTTCTGAGCAAGGTAAATGTTTTTTTTGCAAAGCAAAGAGTTCTCCTTTTCATCCCACTTTTTTAGATTCGCATGTTGGCTTTAGATTCGCATGTTGGCTTAATAGTCTGTGCTTTTATGTTTTGCAGCTTTTGCCTGCTCTATGCCTGCTTAAATTAATCTGAAGTCTTGCCAGTCTTGCCTAAAAAAACATAATATAATGCAATATGCTGTGATGCTAAGCAAAGTTGTCAATTTTATTTCGGATTATGTTTCGGTTTAGCTTATGAAACGAAATATTTTGGTATCGGACCATTTCGGTGCTTCATTTTGGAAATATATATATATATATATATATATATATATATATAATAAAAAATTTATTCATAATTCATATTCTTTATAAATAATAATAACAACATAAAAATAAAGAGTTTAAGTTTTTAAGAGTTTGAAATATATATATATATATATATATATATATATATATATATATATATATATATAATAAAAAATTTATTCATAATTCATATTCTTTATAAATAATAATAACAATATAAAATAAAGAGTTTGAGTTTTTAAGAGATGCGACCGTGGGGATAGGGTAACTAAAATTTTTTTGTTATTATATATATATATATATATTAAAATGGGGATAGGATAACTAGGATTTTTTTTTTATATTATATATATATATTTTAAAATGGTTCTGAAAGGTTTAATAATTCATAAATTGGTCTCCAAAACATATTTTACTGAAACGGCCGAAACATACCGAACGGCCGAAAACGGCCGAAATACACCGAAACGCATCGAAACAGCCAAAAATCTTCCGAAACGAAACATAGTACTTATCTTTTCGGATAAGCTACCGAAACGAAACGTCTTGGCCGAAACGGCCGAAATGAAACGAAATTGACAACTTTGATGCTAAGACATATCCTTTACTGATGATTCAATTGTTTATATAACTGCCTTCTGTATAAACATAAAATAACTAAGAACCAAAGATCCTGTAAGAAGAGAAATATTTTCAGATGCTTTTGTAGAAATCTTTGCGATCAATATTTTCCTAATGGGAAAACATGAGAACAAGATATGCCACAGGAGTGCAGACCTTTCAGGAAGGAAAAAGTATGAAACCGAGGTATTCTTTGGAAAGTGATGGGCCAATGGCCCCCCATAGGCCACTATGACAACATATGGACTCGACCTTAGTGAATCGGCCTTTCCTCCGCAGGCCCAACAAGTCCAGGGCGGCCTCTCTGAGTCTGCCACCTTTTCTCTCTCTTTCACAATGAACAGTGTCGGCCATGAGCAGGGTCGGCCACAATGAACAGTGTCGGCCATGAGCAAGGTCGGCCACAATGAACAGTATCGGCCATGGGCAGGGTCGGCCACAATGAACAGTGTCGGCCATAAGCAGGGTCGGCCATAATGAATAGTGTCGGCCTCCATGAACAGTGTCGGCCTCCATGAACAGTGTCAGCCTCCATGAATAGTATTCACTCTCGGCCATGAACAGTGTCTGCTCTCGGCCATGAACAGTGTCGGCCTCCATGAACAGTGCCATGCAAGTGAACAGTGCCATGCAAGCACTCTATAATCAATTCTCTACAAGGGACAGCTGGCTTCAACTTCTAACTTTATCACTTATCGTTGTCCGCGCAGGAATGCAAGAAAAAGAGATGATGTAAGGGACACGTCTAGCAAGCGCCGTAGCGGTCAGCCATGCCCTGCAGCACCCCATGCTTCACGGACATCAGTTCTGACACTTCATCCATCAAAGTCATCTTTATGGAGCCTCAACCACTCAAGCCAGACAAACTCTTAAGCATCTATAAGATGGGTAAGAGGGACTCCCAATCGGGTAACACACTCATAACGCTCCTAAACGCTAACAGAGAGAGCTCTTCTCGAAGCTCTCTCTCTCTCTTTCTCTTTCGAGCTTCCTCAAGCTCACGGCTGTTGCCCAGAGTGCTGACTTGAGCGTTGGAGGGTCCCCGTCGGAATTTCCGGCCCCCGAGACTTGTTAGCAGACCTACAGGCGCAAGGAGCTCTCCGGAGGACCCCGGGCTCGCTGGAGGAGGCGACCGGACGCTCGAGGCCGGTGATTTGGCATCAACAGATTGGCATGCCAGGTAGGGGGGGCACGCACGGAGGGAAAGAAAGCTCTGTCTCCTTAAGCTATAAGTCTCCGTCCCCTCTAATATAGCTATGGTGGTGATGCGCATGCCAAAGGTTCTCACCAATCGTGCTGGGGGCATCCACATTGTGCTAGGCAGCAAAAGGCCACCCTCTCTGCTACTTCACCACCAACCTCAGCTGCTCTAATTAACCAGCTGGTCATCTTCCATCAACAAGTTCAAGCCTTGAATACGACAGTTCGTGAACTGCAGAAGTAACGCTCGGTGGCCGCTCAGTAGCAGCCCAAGCCTCTCACATCGCTCGTGATAGCTGCAACCGTTAGTCAACGATTCATTCGCAGAAAATCTCTTTAGGGAGAGGTTGCCACTATCATGCATCATCTAAGCACCACCACCGTGAAGCTTTCAAAAGACTGCAGTCTCCTACCTCCCGCTCAAGCAGCCACTCCACCCCTTAATCATCTGGTGCTTAGATGAGGAAGCATCTGGATGAACAACACGGCGGCTGGAAGAGCTCACTCAAAGGCCCAACAATCAGCCAGAGGTAGACTGCGACATGGGTTCCAAAAGGGATGAACTTGAGACATTATCCATCACCTCAAGCATTTATGAGCATTTTACTTTCTGATGGAAGTAAGCTGAGAGGTGTTGTTGGAAGATGAGGACAAAAGGCTTTGACTGTTGACTCCAACTTTCCTCTCTCTCCTTCTCTCTGTTACACCCAAAAACCAAACCGAGCCCAAGACCTTTTACGGATTTCGTTCTAGCTGCTCTCAAGCTCCAGCACCGAGGGCAATCAATCTCTTCAAAGAAAGAGCTAGGCAAAGGGCCCTCTCAGCAACTCCATCGGCGCTGATATCAACTCTCAGCAACGTCCTCGATGGACTCTCCCAGCCATTCATCTTCAACGACAGCCAACTGTCGAGGCTTTCCTCAACGGACTCTAGCTTTGTCCTGGTTTCTAGCTTCTTCCCGACCACAGACATCTCGTCCTAGCCTCCAATGCGAGGGAAGGCCCAAGTAAGGGCAACGATACCTCCAATCCAACTAACATGATTCCCTGGGGGGCAGACCATCAACGGGCGGAAGTGCTCAACTCCGCAAAAGAAAAACATGAGTCCTATAAGAGCTAAGTACATTGCACTTAAGACAGTTTTCTTTCATTAATACTTAAAAATGTCATGCAGGGAAGATCTACCTTGCAACAACATCCAAGACCAACCTCGCGTTGGCGACCATAAGCCCGGGTCCAGCAGGGAAGGCCTCGGTCGGCCCCAAGCGCCGGCACCATAAGCCCAGTGTACCACTGGCAGAGCGATGAACCATCAGCTCTCAACAACAAGCCCGACTCCGGCCAGCACTCAGAGCCTGATGAACCATCGACACTCAAGCCCGAGGCCAGCTCGACACTAAAATCCAAAAACTGAATCAAGGTCAAATGGCCAATCGACCTCAACGGCTCCCTCTGCCTCAACGGCATCATCGTAGTCTCAACGGCTTTATTTCAGCCTCAGCGGCTTCAACTCTGTATCAACGGCCAATGGCCAATCGAGTAAGACCTTTATCTAAATTATATACTTGCAACACATTGCTGGTTACTTTCAGCCATCAAGAAGACCCAAGACAACTCCCAGCTAGGAGAGGCCAACTCCTCAGCTCACAGTTGATGGGCACCCACCTCCAAACTTCATGACAAGAGAAGAAGACCCAACTAGCTCACAGTCGGGAGAGGTCAACCCTGACTTACAGCTAACGAGCATTCACTTCCGAGCTCCGCATCGGGAGGGGATTACTGGCTGCCAATCAAAGGTAACCAACTTACCTTCAAACTTTGCTTAAAGTTCTTGAACAAGCAAAAAGCATGGCTCCAAAGAGCGTGAAGATGTCTACACAAGGCATCACAAAAGGAGAGGAGTTTTCCTACCTTGAAGGAATCATAGTTAAAGCTGACATGAAAGGGCGGGCGCAAAGGTAAAGAGTTCTACACTCCTTTCGCTTAACTAACGCAGGGCACACAAGCTTAAGGAGTGTGGGGGGCATCTGATAAGTCCAGTGGGCCCCCCATAGGCCACTATGACAACATCTGGGCTCGACCTTAGTGAATTGGCCTTTCCTCCGCGGGCCCAACAAGTCCAGGATGGCCTCTCTGAGTCTGCCACCTTTTCTCTCTCTTCCATAATGAATAGTGTCAGCCACGAGCAGGGTCGGCCACAATGAACAGTGTCGGCCATGAGCAGGGTCGGCCACAATGAACAGTGTTGGCCATGGGCAGGGTCGGCCACAATGAACAGTGTCGGCCATGGGCAGGGTCGGCCACAATGAATAGTGTCAGCCATGAGCAGGGTCGGCCACAATGAACAGTGTTGGCCATGGGCAGGGTTGGCCGCAATGAACAGTGTTGGCCATGAGCAGGGTCGGTCACAATGAACAGTGTCGGCCATGAGCAGAGTCGGCCACAATGAACAGTGTCGGCCTCCATGAACAATATTCGCTCTCGGCCATGAACAGTGTCGGCCTCCATGAATAGTGTTCGCTCTCGGCCATGAACAGTGTTGGCCTCCATGAACAGTGTTCGCTCTCGGCCATGAACAGTGTTGGCCTTCATGAACAGTGTTCGCTCTTGGCCATGAACAGTGTCGGCCTCCACGAACAGTGTTCTCTCTCGGCCATGAACAGTGTCGGCCTCCATGAACAGTGTTCGCTCCCGGCCATGAATAGTGTCGGCCTCCATGAACAGTGCCATGCAAGTGAACAGTGCCATGCAAGCACTCTATAATAAATTCTCTACAAGGGACAGCTGGCTTCAACTCCAAACTGCATCTTCTGCCCCAATGGTTGCACCTTGGGGCCCATATGCCTAACTTTATCACTTATCGTTGTCCGCGCAGGAATGCAAAAAAAAGAGATAACGTAAGGGACACGTCTGGCAAGCGTCGTAGCGGTCGGCCATGCCCTGCAGCACCCCATGCTTCTCGGACATTAGTTCTGACACTTCATCCATCAAAGTCATCATTATGGAGCCTCAACCACTCAAGCCAGATAAACTCTTAAGCGTCTATAAGATGGGTAAGAGGGACTCCCAACCGGGTAACACACTCATAACACTCCTAAACACTCACAGAGAGAGCTCTTCTCGGAACCTCTCTCTCTTTCTCTTTCGAGCTTCCTTAAGCTCATGGCTGTTGCTCAGAGCGCTGACTTGAGTGTCGGAGGGTCCCCGCTGGAATTTTCGGCCCCTGAGACTTGTTTGCAGGCCCGCAGGCGTAAGGAGCTCGCCGGAGGACCCTAGGCTCGCTGGAGGAGGCGACCGGACGCTCAAGGCCGGTGATTTGGCTTCAACAGAAAGCTTTTTCTTTTCAACACTATAGAAGCAAGTCTACTGTCTGAACAAGATTATGTCGTGAAATACTTGGTTTGTTAATGTTTGTAGGGGAACTGCGGTGATGATTGTAGCACAAAATGGATTGGATGGTGAACAAGCTTACCAAGCAGAGGAGGCAATTGAGCAGGCCATGTTGTAGGGTATCCCTGAAAAATCTCTGTTGATTTGCTCTTTAAAAGAGAAGGCAAAGTTTAGAGAATGCTAGCTCTTAGAAAACAAGAATAATTCTCATCTAATTAATCATATAGCTCTTAGGAAAAAGTAAATCCAACCAGCACTTGAAATTTTAGTTGCGTGCAGAATCCATCAAAAGATAAATCATGGAAAAATTAAGAAAAAGGGAAAAGAAGATGCATGGAGAGGTTGGACAAGAAGCAGAGAATTTTTATTCTCCACAACATATTATATCTTTGAGGAAAACCAAATAGAGAGTGAGCAGAGGCAAGAAGATTGGATTACTGCAACAAAAAAAACCAAGCCAACGAAGAAGAGAGAGAGAACAGAGAAAAAAAAAGGGAGATCTGAGACTTATGCGGGACTCAAGAAGAGGAAAAGACCAGTCGCATTCCCTGCCCAAAATCACATAAACGACAACAGGATCAACTCCAGCGTACGTTGTTTATATATATATATATTCACCTTTTGTTTGCCTATTATTAAACTAACTTCTTCTAACATGGTGCTCATCTTTGATTCGATTGCAGGTTACACGAAGCCTATTGGTATGCCAGTTCAACTGATGAAAAGGTAGGTTATTATTGTGTATATGATTCATATATATAAGTAGTACTTTTATGGTTTTAGATTTTGTGTCATGTGTTATTTAGTGCTCTTTTCTAAGTAACTTATGTGTATATGCAGTTTGCTAAGAAGAAAACTTAAAAACAAGAAGAGATCGACATTATACGTGGAGAAAGGGTCGAGTATTTGCAAGGTTTCATTTGAAAAAAAATTAGCACTAAATGTATTTGAGATTTAGCATCGAAGAAATATTGAAGAAAATTGAATATTGTAATTCAATGTATTTGAGATTTTTTGGAATATGTTTGTATGATGATAGTATTGGATATTTATATAACAGTATTGGATATTTCAATTCAATATTTTTAGAATTTTTTTAAAATTGAAAGTATATGTTTGTATGATAGGATTGGATATTATACTACGTTTTCAATATCAAACGTAATCTAAATGTACATAATAGACTACAATTTTTGATAAAAATGTAGTCTAAATATATTTAAAGACTATATTTTTTTAACTTTTAACTATAATTTCTGATAAAAATGTAGTCTAAATGTATTTAAAGACTACGTTTTTTGACTTTTAACTACAATTTCTGAAAAAATTGTAGTCTACATGTATTTAAAGACTACATTTTTTTTTGTCTTTTAACTACGTCTAAAAACGTAGTCTAAGCCAAGGACTTTAACTACGCTCATATTTTTTTGACTACACTCAAAAAGACTACGTTTTTTTAAAATACTTTTAATCGTAATCTATATATAAAGACTACGTTTTTTAGACGTAGTCTAATTAAATTTCTGTAGTAGTGATGGCCACTTATGTGGATCCTACTGTCATGTGTGTAGCAATAAGATGTTAAGACTTTACACATGCTGATGCAATGTTGGACCATACACATCAAGCTAGCGGGCAAAGCGCGATCGTTCACATATAGGCCTTAGTGTAGGGAGCTTGTGAGCGCAATGCCACAAAAGGCAAAATGCGCCTTAATAAAAAAAAAGGTGTGGAAGTGGGAGGGCCTAACGACAAAGTGACAAATTTTTCTTAAACATGTTGAATTGGTACATGCACTTCCTCTACGCAATAGATGGATCAGGGACAGATGGTCCCTCAGTGGATGGTCCCGGGATGTCTTCTACTCTGGTTTCTTCTGCTCTATCTCTTTCTGCTCTTTCCTCTCTTCCTCCTTTCATCCAAACACCATTTAATTTCTTGAAGCCCATCCGATGAATAGTAGAATGCTATAATAGTCAGTGTGTCTCAATTTTCTTAGGGGTTCATTCTCCATAATGAGCACACCTTGGCTTCTAAAGATTAATGTCAGAATCATACCATATGGCAGTGTAGATCTTTCTTTGTAGCTGCCTCTGCCATATATCCAATCATCATGCCAGCTAAGTTGACTGGCCTTCCAGTAATTATGCAATCCATCAAAAGAACGTCTCGCTCCGAGACATACTCGAATCTACCAATTTTTGGAAACAAGATTCTTCCACAGATATTATGTAGTAATCTGAGTTCTAGATTTAATTGATTTGCAAGGATTTCCTCAAACTCAGTTACATCTCTCCCTAGCATTCTTGTCAATGCTCCACTTCTATCCTCATGTTGATATTCCATTAAACCGATTGTGGGCATTTCCAATAATTTCCAAGAATCTCAGGTTATTGTCACTCTTGTTCCTCTTACTATACTGATTAAACCACCTTCTCCTCTACTTAAACCATTGTAAAACTCTCTCACTAAGGCTGGATATGTGGGATATCTAAGTGAACAATTTTTTCCCATC
Organism: Calamus simplicifolius; assembly: GCA_900491605.1. Taxonomy (NCBI): domain Eukaryota; kingdom Viridiplantae; phylum Streptophyta; class Magnoliopsida; order Arecales; family Arecaceae; genus Calamus; species Calamus simplicifolius. Next base: position 62,680 of record UESW01005080.1, on the reverse strand, counting down.
CCATTTCTTTCAAACTTCTTCCTATAGTGAACCTTCCGACTCAAAGAAATCAAAATTCACCTTTCTTCCAGTTGTAATGGTCTTACCGGCTAAATGATCAACTTTGGGTGAAGATGGTGAAGGAGGGGAATCCTCTTGAGTGGCCGAAGAGGAGGAAGGCGAGGGTTGCCTCCGAACAGTGCGTCTCCTCGTTGGAACGGACGCTCCACCGACGAACCGCGCCTCTTAGGTGCCATTGAGAAGATTGGAAGTTTAATCAAAGGTTTTGAGTAGATTGGGGAAGTTGGAAAGGCTTTGGAGCTTTTTGGAGAGGTTTTGGAGACGGATGGAATGATTGGGGGTCGACTCCGCCTTTTTATTTTTGACCTAGCTCGACTTAGAGTCGACTCCCGAAAACTGGGTGTCGGCTCCGAACCAGAAAATCTGTCAGCGCTCGAATTAGAGTCGGCTCCACAAAAGCCAGAGTCGGCTCTAATGCTTAGACAGAACATCAAAAACTCAGGTGTCGACTCCACAAACTGTCAGAGTCGACTCTAACAGTTCAGAGATAAAAAATCAAGTTTCAAGGATTTGAAACTATTCAAATTAATCATCAAATTCTAGATAAATGTTCCTTAGCAATTGGGGAAACAATGAATCAAGATCTAGATAGATTTCCTTATTGAATATCGAGATTTTTCAAGAAATGATGAAATCTAGATAGATGTCCTTAAGAGTTTCAGAAAACTATTCCAAAGGATCACAAACTCCTAATTCTCCTCTAAGATAACAAAATCTCTCTTCACTTAAGGGTTTTGTTAATATATCTGCCAGTTGTTCTTCAGTATTCACATAATCAAGACAAATTTCATTATTGGCTACATGTTCTCTTATAAAGTGATATCTAATTTCAATATGCTTTGTTCTTGAATGTTGAATTGGATTTTTAGTTAGATTTATTGCACTTGTATTATCACATCTTATAGGTGTCTTATCAAGTGTGATACCATAGTCTTCAAGTTGTCTCTTAATCCATAGGATTTGAGCACAGCAACTTCCAGCTGCAACATATTCTGCTTCAGCAGTAGATAATGCAACCGAATTTTGCTTTTTGCTAAACCATGAGATTAAGTTACTTCCTAAAAATTGGCATGCACCACTTGTGCTTTTTCTATCTAACTTACATCCAGCATAATCAGAATCAGAATAAGCAATCAGATTTAATGTTGAGTCTCTAGAATACCATAAACCTACATTTTTTGTTCCACTTAAGTATCTTAGTATTCTTTTAACAGCAATTAAATGTGATTCTTTAGGTTCAGACTGAAATCTAGCACATAAGCAAACAGCAAACATTATGTCTGGTCTACTTGCAGTTAAGTAAAGTAGGGATCCGATTATACCTCGATAATATTTTTGATCAACCTTCTTACCTTCTTCATCTTTGTCCAGCTTGCATGAAGGACTCATTGGTGTTCCGAGGGGTTTGATTGATTCCATACCAAACTTCTTTAGAATTTCTCTTGTGTACTTTGTTTGGTTGATAAAGATTCCCTCTTTGCTTTGTTTGATTTGGAGTCCAAGGAAGAAATTGAGTTCTCCCATCATGCTCATTTCAAATTCTCCCTGCATTAACTTAGCAAACTCTTGACATAGAAGATTGTTAGTAGCACCAAATACAATGTCATCAACATAATTTGAACTACAAGTAAATCTTTATCTTTTCTTTTCAAAAATAATGTTTTATCAACATTTCCTCTTGTAAAATCATTTTCAATAAAAATTTACTTAGTCTATCATACCAAGCTCTAGGTGCTTGTTTCAAACCATATAATGCTTTGTGCAATTTAAAAACGTGATTTGAAAATTCATGATCTTCAAAACCTGGTGGTTGTTCTACATATACTTCTTCATTTATTAATCCATTTAAAAATGCACTTTTGACATCCATTTGAAATAAATTAAAGTTCATGTGACATGCAAATGCAAGTAATAGCCTAATGGCTTCTAATCTAGCTACAGGTGCAAAGGTTTCATCAAAATCAATACCTTCTTCTTGATTATATCCTTTTGCAACTAATCTAGCTTTGTTTCTAATTACTATGCCATTTTCATCTAGTTTATTTCTAAAAACCCATTTTGATCCTATAACAGAATGATCTTTAGGTCTTTCCACTAATGTCCATACATTATTTCTAGTGAATTGATTTAATTCTTCTTGCATAGCTAACATCCAATTATTATCTTTTTCAGCTTCTTCAATAGTTTTAGGTTCAATTTGTGATACAAATGCAAGGTGATTACTAATATTCTCATAGATGATCTAGTTCTTATTCCTTGAGATGGATCACCTATAATCAATTCCTTGGGATGACTATAAGCGTATCTCCAATCTCTTGGTAGATCTATATCATTATGATTAGTATTATATCATCAGCATTAGGTGAATCATTATCTTTAGCTTCTTGTTCATGATCTGAAGATACATCAATATTAAGTTTTTCAAGATTTTTTCGAGAATGTTTGTATCTTCCTCATCATCAATCCTTTTGGAACTTGATGCTAAAGATTCATCAAAAACTACATGAATAGATTCTTCAACAATTAAACTTCCTTATTGAATACTCTATATGCTTTACTAGTTGTTGAATAACCTAAGAATATTCCTTCATCAGATTTTGCATCAAATTTACCTAAGTTATTTTTACCATTATTATGAATAAAACATTTACAACCAAATGCATGAAAATATTTA
>UESW01005080.1:0-58550 GCA_900491605.1 Calamus simplicifolius | reverse complement strand
GGTTGCCTCCGAATAGTGCGTCTCCTCGTTGGAACGGACGCTCCACCGACGAATCCGTGCCTCTTAGGTGCCATTGAGAAGATTTGAGAGTTTAATCAAAGGTTTTGAGTAGATTGGGGAAGTTGGAAAGGCTTTAGAGCTTTTTGGAGAGGTTTTGAAGATGGATGGAATGATTGGGGGTCAACTCCGCCTTTTTATTTTTGACCTAGCTCGACTTAAAGTCGACTCCTGAAAACTGGGTGTCGGCTCCGAACCAAAAAATCTGTCAGCGCTCGAATTAGAGTCGGCTCCACAAAAGCTAGAGTCGGCTCTAATCGCTTAGATAGAACATCAAAAACTCAGGTGTCGACTCCACAAACTGTCAGAGTCGACTCTAACAGTTTCAGAGATAAAAAAATAAGTTTCAAGGATTTGAAACTATTTAAATTAATCATCAAATTAGATTAATGTTCCTAGCAATTGGGGAAACAATGAATCAAGATCTAGATAAATTTCCTTATTGAATATCGAGATTTTTCAAGAAAATGATGAAATCTAGATAGATGTCCTTAAGAGTTTCAGAAAACTATTCCAAAGGATCACAAACTCCTAATTCTCCTCTAAGATAACAAAATCTCTCTTCACTTAAGGGTTTTGTTAATATATCTGCCAGTTGTTCTTCAGTATTCACATAATCAAGACAAATTTTATTATTGGCTACATGTTCTCTTATAAAGTGATATCTTATTTCAATATGCTTTATTCTTGAATGTTGAATTGGATTTTTAGTTAGATTTATTGCACTTGTATTATCACATCTTATAGGTGTCTTATCAAGTGTGATACCATAGTCCTTCAAGTTGTCTCTTAATCCATAGGATTTGAGCACAGCAACTTCCAGCTGCAACATATTCTGCTTCAGCAGTAGATAATGCAACCGAATTTGCTTTTTGCTAAACCATGAGATTAAGTTACTTCCTAAAAATTGGCATGCACCACTTGTGCTTTTTCTATCTAACTTACATCCAGCATAATCAGAATCAGAATAAGCAATCAGATTTAATGTTGAGTCTCTAGAATACCATAAACCTACATTTTTTGTTCCACTTAAGTATCTTAGTATTCTTTTAACAGCAATTAAATGTGATTCTTTTGGTTCAGACTGAAATCTAGCACATAAGCAAACAACAAACATTAGTCTGGTCTACTTGCAGTTAAGTAAATTAGGGATCCGATTATACCTCGATAATATTTTTGATCAACCTTCTTACCTTCTTCATCTTTGTCCAGCTTGCATGAAGGACTCATTGGTGTTCCGAGGGGTTTTATTGATTCCATACCAAACTTCTTTAGAACTTCTCTTGTGTACTTTGTTTGGTTGATAAAGATACCCTCTTTGCTTTGTTTGATTTGGAGTCCAAGGAAGAAATTGAGTTCTCCCATCATGCTCATTTCAAATTCTCCCTGCATTAACTTAGCAAACTCTTGAAATAGAAGATCGTTAGTTGCACTAAATACAATGTCATCAACATAAATTTGAATTACAAGTAAATCTTTATCTTTTCTTTTCAAAAATAATGTTTTATCGACATTTCTTTTTGTAAAATTATTTTCAATCAAAAATTTACTTAGTCTATCATACCAAGCTCTAGGTGCTTGTTTCAAACCATATAATGCCTTGTGCAATTTAAAAACGTGATTTAAAAATTCATGATCTTCAAAACCTGGTGGTTATTCTACATATACTTCTTCATTTATTAATCCATTTAAAAATGCACTTTTGACATCCATTTGAAATAAATTAATGTTCATGTGACATGCAATGCTAGTAATAGCCTAATGGCTTCTAATCTAGCTACAGGTGCAAAAGTCTCATCAAAATCAATACCTTCTTCTTGATTATATCCTTTTGCAACTAATCTAGCTTTGTTTCTAATTACTATGCCATTTTCATCTAGTTTATTTCTAAAAACCCATTTTGATCCTATAACAGAATGATCTTTAGGTCTTTCCACTAATGTCCATACATTATTTCTAGTGAATTGGTTTAATTCTTCTTGCATAGCTAGTATCCAATTATTATCTTTTCAGCTTCTTCAATGGTTTTAGGTTCAATTTCTGAGACAAATGCAAAGTGATTACTAATATTTCTCATAGATGATCTAGTTCTTATTCCTTGAGATGGATCACCTATAATCAATTCCTTGGGATGAATATAAGCGTATCTCCAATCTCTTGGTAGATCTATATCATTATGATTAGTATTAATATCATCAGCATTAGACGAATCATTATCTTTAACTTCTTGTTCATGATCTGAAGATACATCGATATTAAATTTTTCAAGATTGTTTTCGAGAATGTTTGTATCTTCCTCATCATCAATCCTTTTGGAACTTGATGTTAAAGATTCATCAAAAATTACATGAATAGATTCTTCAACAATTAGGCTTCCTTTATTGAACACTCTATATGCTTTACTAGTTGTTGAATAACCTAAGAATATTCCTTCATCTGATTTTGCATCAAATTTACCTAAGTTATTTTTACCATTATTATGAATAAAATATTTACAACCAAATGCATGAAAATATTTAATGTTGGGTTTTCTATCATGCCATAACTCGTAAGGTGTTTTCTTTAAAATAGGTCTTATTAAGGCTCTATTTAGGATGTAACATGCTGTGTTAATAGCTTCCGCCCAAAAGTATTTCGGGAGTTTACTTTCACATAGCATGGTACGGGCCATGTCTTCTAGAGTCCTATTTTTCCTTTCAACTACACCATTTTGTTATGGGGTCCTAGATGCAGAAAAATTATGATTAATACCATTTTCATTGCAAAAACTTTCAAATAAGTGATTTTCAAATTCAGTTCCATGATCACTTCTTAGAGACACTATGGTAGTGTTTTTCTCATTAGTTACTTTCTTGAAGAATTTTATGAATATCGAGAAAGTCTCATCTTGTGAGCTAAAAACATTACCCAAGTGAATCTAGAGTAATCATCTACTATCACAAGACCATATTTCTTTCCTCCTAGACTTGTGGTTCTAGTTGGTCCAAAAAGATCCATGTGAAGTAGCTCTAATGGCCTAGAAGTTGAAACAATATTTTTAGATTTAAAAGAACTTCTTGTTTGTTTTCCAAACTGACATGCATCACATATTTTGTTATTTTCAAATCTAATTTAGGTAGACCTTTTACTAAATCCATTCTAATTAGTTTTGAAATAAGGTGTGTGCTTGCGTGACCTAATCTTCGATGCCACAACCAACCAATCTCATTCATATTAGCATTATTAGCAACTAAGCAATGGTTATTAGTAGACAATTTGTCTAAATCAATCATGTATACATTGCCATTTCTATTTTCAATAAAAAATGCTATTATCAATGGGATTAGCTACAGTGCATAAAGAAGATTCAAAAGATACTTTAAAACCTTTGTCACATAATTGACTTATACTAATTAAGTTATGCTTTAAACCATCAACATAAAGTACATTTTCAATAAATGTGGAGGAAGTTGTTTGAATGTTACCAAACCCCAAGATTTGGCCTTTGCCATTGTCGCCAAATGTAACAACTCCTCCTCTCTTTTCTTCAAGGGTGATGAATTCTTCTTTGTCACCCGTCATAGTCTTGAGCAGCCACTATCAAGATACCACTTTCTTTTTGATCTCTTGGCCACAAGACATTCCTGCAATAAAATCAGACTTTATGTTTAGGTACCCAAGCTTTCTTGGGTCCTTCATGGTTAGTAGCAACAAATATTGTTCCTTTCGGAACCCATATTTTCTTTCCTTTAATATTTATATTTTTACTTGGTTTTAGAATTTTACATTCATACGATTTATGTCCTGATTGATTACATTTAAAGCATGTAAAATTACTTTGGCCAGCACTTACAAAAATATTTTAAGTGATTTTTGTTTTCTTAAAGTGTTATATCCTAATCCGGCTTTGTCAAAAACTGCTTTTTGACTATTTAATAACATGTCTAATTTAATTGAGCTTAATGTAAACTTATCAACTATGTTTTTATGTTTTCAACCTCATTCTTTAGTTTATCTTTTTATTAGTGATTGACTCCTTTTCATTCATTAAAATTTCATTTTCAGATTTAAGTTTCTTAATTTCATTGTTAAGATTTTCCTTTTCTTGAATGAAAGTTAAGTTTTCATTTTTCAAAATTTTGTACTTCTTTTTCAAAACTTTGAAATCACCAACAAGTTCATTAAAAGCATCAAAAGTTCATCAAAGGCAAATTCATCGCAAGGGTTATCGGAACTTACCTCATCGTTGTCGTCCGCCATGAAACATACATTTGCGACTTCCTTTTGTTCTTCTTCTTTGGAAGAAGATTCCTCGCTGTCACTCCATGTCGCCATATAACCCTTCTTTTTCTTTTTGTAGGCTTTCTTCAACTTTGGACATTCATTTCTAAAGTGCCCCGATTTATTACATTCATAGCAAGTCAAGGGGTCTTTCTCTTTTTCTTTGTCCTTGTCCTTATTTTATCCTTTTCTCCTTCCCACTTAGCTCCAAATTTTTTTTTGTGGAAGGGTTTCTTACTCCTCATAAATCTCTTAAATTTCTTGGCTAAGAGAGCAGTCTCATCATCATCATCATCATTGCTGCTGCTCTCTTCATCTTTTGCAACTTTGAGGGCAATCATTTTCTTTTTCTTTGAATCCTCCTCAACATGCTGCCTCATAGTCAGCTCATGGGTCATTAGAGATCCTAGAAGCTCCTCTAAGGGTAAAGTGTTGAGGTCCTTAGCTTCTTGGATTGCAGTCATTTTGCTTCCCATGATCTTGGTAATGACCTAAGAATTTTTCGAACAAGTTCGGAGTTAGTATATGTCTTATCAAGACTTTTCAAACCATTTACAATATCTGTGAATCTAGTGTACATGCATGCAATGGTTTCAGATTGTTCCATATTAAATAACTCATATTTGTGAACAAGAATATTAATTTTGGATTCTTTCACTTGGTTGGTACCCTCATGGGTAACCTCTAATCTATCCAAATCTCCTTTGCGGAATTACAAGTGGAGATTCTATTAAATTCATTAGCGTCTAATGAGCAATATAATACATTCATGGCTTTAGCGTTAAGCTGTGCCATCTTCCTATCATTATCATTCCAGTCCCTTTCAGGCTTAGGAACAATAGTGCCATCAATAACATGTGTGGTGTACTAGGTCCATTAATTATAACACCCCAAAGCTCATAATCAGAAGCTTGAATGAATATCCTCATTCTAGCTTTCCAATAAGAATAATTTGAGCCATTAAAAAGTGAAGGTCTATTCGTAGAATGACCTTCAGCAAAAGAACCAACTTGTGTTGCCATTTGGAACTTTAGCTCTTTATCGTGTGATCAAAATCTAATGAGCACTAGCTCTGATACCAATTGTTGGCCCAGATGACAACCCAAGAGGGGGGGGTGAATTGGATTCTTTAAAAAATTAGCCTTTTTAAAATAGTTTGCTTAAGATTAATGAAGGCAAATGCAAAGTAACTATAAAGTGCAGTGAGTAAAATAGAGATAGAGATAGAGTCAATAGAACACGGCAAACACAAAAGATTTATAGTGGTTCGGTGTATCCAACACCTACGTCCACTCCCAAGATTCACTTGGGTCCACACTATAATCACCCTAGATTACAGCAGAGTTGTTTTACAAGCTCACAACTCAAACTTGTTATTTTCCCAGGCACACAACGAACCCAGCTGGTTTTCAATAGCTCACCAGCACAAAAACCCTAACACAAGCTTAATCAAGCTTGAACCAAGGTAAGACTACCTCCACTAGTTTAATCCCCCAGATTGAACTAGATACAAACAAATGAAATATGTTTTTCAAATACAAAGCCCCTTAATGAGCAGATAATCAAATAATATAACAAGTTTAGAAAAGCCTGATTTGTAGATGGTTGGCTTTTGAGCTTTTCTTCTTTTCTTCTTTTCTTCTTATCCTTGCTAGGTTGAATCAAGCCTCAGCTCCGATTCTTCACAGTTGAAGCAGTTGAGAAGGGTTGAAAAGCAAGAAGCTGAACTTCTTTCTCCAAGTTGGGAAATCCACAAAAACTTGATTTGAATGCCTTGGATTCCTCTTGAGCTTTTTGGAGTGGAGTGGATTTGAGCTAGAAGGTTTTCCTCTTGAGATTCAGGCTCTCTCTTTTTCGGATTTTGAAATGAGATTTGTCTATTTCAGATTTTCTCTTTTTCTCCGTTCTTCTTTTTCGTTCTTGTTTTTTTTTGAACAATAGTCTTCCCTTTTTATAGATTTCTTTCAAACCATTTTTGAAAGAAAACTATCCGTTGGAGTGTACCTTGTAGCAAAATATATCCGTTAGAAATAAGGTAAAATAGAAATATTACCGTTAGAGCTGATCTGGCAATTTGATTTTTCGTTCCAGGTGGGTTGGAGTCGACTCTAACTTTTCTGGAGTCGGCTCTAGCTCGAGGCATTTCAAAATGATATTTCTGGAGTCATCTCTGACTTTTCTGGGGTCGACAAGAAACTTTTCTGGAGTCGACTCTAACTTACCCGGAGTCGACTCTAGGTTGGGGCCAAAAAAATCGACGTTCTGCTTCTTCTATGAGAGTCGACTCTAACAGTCTTGGAGTCGACTCTAACTTCCGTGCCAGTTCCGGAGTCGGCTCTGTGATTCTCGGAGTCGACTCTAATGTCTGCAATTCTTACCTAGATATTAGATTCGATCCAGAACACTACGTAACTCCTGATTTTGATCATTCAATAGTCTTATATTCTGAAACACTAAATCAAAATCATTAGAGCCTCCAATAGTTATACTCAAGTAGTTTTGTTAATCATCAAATCATCAATTGGGTCAACACGCTCACTCGATCTCCTCTAACGATGAAGCATGTTAGAGTATTGGTGTGCCGCAAGAGCATTCCATACTGCCCTAACGGCATCATGGATGGCAGGGTCCTACGTAAACTTTTTCTATATTGAAATAAAAAGTTAGTTTAAGAATATGTTAAGATTAAAAAAATTTATATCAGTGATAAATTGTATTCAATAAGTTTACCTGAAACTCTGAAAAATAAAACTCCTCATGGCCGGAGATACATGGTGCCAATCGTAGCCAGTGGGATCAGCACGCCTCTGGAATATGGAGCTGATCCGGCTCGATATAGTATACTGCTCAATAAAACTATTAAAAAATGCATGTTAATAAGTAGTTGACTTTAAAACATAAACATATATTTACAATTAGTATATACTTACTGCCCATCAGCATCCAGTCGAAGTACGATGCGGCTGACGTAGGAAGAACTCTCAGAGGTCTGTACCGATCGGCTATGAGACTCGAAGGCTATAGATCTGAACTCTCCATCTCCAATGCTCATGAAGTGATCTGATGTGGCACGGCTACATCCCTGCTCGCTCTGTCCATTGCCAAAAGATCTATCTCGGCCCGATATACTAAAAATACTAAAGATCTATGCAATATAAATACGAATAATGATTGAATATGTACAAATTTAGCACTTATAAAAATAAATTGAAATTGAATAAACCTTTATGTTTAATCAGTGTCATTTGTTTTGTCAAATATTGGTTTAACATCCAATGTCGTATCAGATTGTGATTCAGTATCATTATCATCGGACGGAAACCGAACATTTGCATCCTCAATTTCTTGGACATCACCATTTGGATCTCTAACTGATGTTTCAAGAGCCCTTGTGTCATCCTCAATTACATACATTTCCATCTTATCCTCCTAAAATGCAGGGCACTCAGTTGATTGACTTGATGAACTCTTGTCTAATATGATTGCTGAACGTGGGACAATTTTAGAAACAGCCCACCAATCACGCTTGTCATTGCGCAAACTTGGATATCCATAGTAAAATACTTGCTGAGCTTGGGATGCAAGGATGAATGGTTCATATTTCTGCAATTTTTGCCGATCGTTGACTTCAACTAGATTGTAGTCGTTATGAACCCTTTTACCCACCGGAATTGTCGAATAAAACCAATCGCAACGAAACAATACGGTTCATTTAGAGGCCAACCAGGATATTCAACTTCAACCACCTCTACTAACTTTCCGTAATAATCCTCTCCAACACTTTCTCCTTTAACATACACCCCCAAGTTTGCGTGTCTCTTGAAGACGCTAGTCGTTCAATTTAAAATTTATACCCATTAACAAAGTAGCCAGTAAAGGTTGTTACGGTCTTCAATGGCCATTGCGCTAGACATTTAATGAAAATATTGTTGGTTGTAAACCATAGACCGTTTACCTACAAAGTAATAAGCTATATTCACAACCAATTCAAAAAATAAAAGATTGAGTGATACTACTCATATATTCATAAAACCAGTAAGTGAACTCCGTTTCTAACTTCTGCCCAATGGCAATTTGATTGATGTTGGGATTCATCGTTGTCTATCACAAAACATCATTAAGGGATGATAACAATTACAACTTTTTTTATCAATTAAATAGTGAGGTATATTATAATTTAAAGTCGTGAAGTATATACTTACTCAATGTATGATATGAATCGACTTCTTTACAGTTCATTAGGATGTAATAATGTGCTGCATTATACTCCACATCGCTCAAATCTCTTGACTTCTGCCTCCTAAATAAACGGCCGATACCTTTAAAAACTGATATTCTACCGTCATTAGGTTCTCCTTCGTCCACACATACGTCATCGTTACGATCAAGATTTTGGCTCCTTGTGTGGACGTGATTCTCAAAATAATGAGAGGCAAAAGCTAAAACTTCTTCAACCAAGTGTGCATTGCATATAGAACCTTCAACCCTTGACTTATTACGCACATTATTTTTTAACTTCTTAAGGTACCTATATGTTAAGGAGAGAAATCAAAATAAACCAACTTTCTTGCAATGAAATAAAATTTGAAATGTAAACTAGGTAGGCAGGACTCTAGAGGTAGCCTCTTTCAGGCTCAAGAGGTGGCTCCCATCAATGTAGCACTTTGACCTGTGTGGCACTTAGCTTCTGCACTTGCAGGATTATAGAGGTGGCTCCTACAGGTTCAAGAGGTGACACCCATCAATGTAGCACTTTATTCTGTGTGGCACTTAGCTTCTCCACTTCTGGCTGGTGCCTGACTTTGATACGATAAAAGCTGTCACCCCTAGATCCAATATTGGGTCTAGGGCGTGATACCACCAGCACAATCGGCCTTTTTCCCTTCCTCCCTTTCCCCTCCTCCACTGATGTCCTTCCTCTTCCTCCGTTGCTACGCACATTCACTGTTGACTTCTGCTCTCAGCACCGCCGTCCTACCCCAAGTTTTCTTTCTGCTTACCCCTCGAGGCACCAAATTAAGAGCTTGCATCTAGCTTTCTTTAGGCAAAGAAATGGGTGGTGGGATCATTCATTCTTCGATCCCTTTTCTTGAAGGGCCTCATCTTGGTCTCTAGTAGAGTGACTTTAGTAACGTCTGTCTTATCCAAAGCACAAAAAATTCAACAAGGGTCTAACAATTCTAAATCAAGAAACCAAAGTGATAATAAATTATTATATGCACAAAAAAAAAAAACAAACACAAAAATTCAACCACGTAAATGACCATCAAATTCATGTAAATGTATATATATATATATATATATATATATATATATATATATATATATATATATGGTACAAACTTCAAAATAAATTTGCTATATCAAGAGAAAATTATAATATTTCATTAAGTTTTGGCTTAAACTTGAGAATATAAATTCTGAACAAAAATGCAAAAAAATACCTCTCTCTAGCCAAATCTAATATCATAAAATTCAAAAATATCATTAAATCTTAATACGTTAACAAAAATCCAAATTGTTGTGAGATTATCATTCTAAATATTATAGTTCTATATGATTGCAGCACCTAAACAAAAGAGAAAAATTGAAAACATTGTTAACCGAAACCATTATTCTCTTTATTTCTATCTCTTAGCCAAGATAAATACTTTATTTCTTTCTGGTTAGGCTACTCTATATTTTCTATCTAGTTAATAAATCAAAACTTTCACCTTTTATGATGTGTTATGTTGGCCAATGCAACTTAGCTTGATTTGAATTAAACTATATTTTAATCATCATGACGTTATGGACTACACCAACAAGTGTTTCAATTTCAGGTACATTATCTGTACAAAAAAAAAATTTCTGGTACATTACTTTTTTTTATTAATTATGCATGGACCTGCAAATATATTATGTTTTATAAAGCTAAATAGATACCCTTTTTATAACAGGGTATCACACATTACATCTTGGTAGGTGATGTCCTGAGGACAGGCAGCTCCCATGGTCGATCGATGTTGGCCAGACTTCGAGCAAGATGAGTGGAAGCAATTTAAGTAGCAGCAGAAGGCAAGTATGAGATCCAATTGTTGTTTTTATAACACTATAAGCTTTATGCTGGTCCCTTTTTCATTAAATTTGATGCATGTGCACACATGATGTGATTTAGTTATGCATGGTGGATGGCACAAAGAGGCACAAAATCACTTTTTTTTTTTTTGGTACAGGTGGGTGATCACAACATTCTAGGAAGAGTCAAACCCGATATGTCTGAAAATAAAATTTGTGTAAGTACAAGAGGACACGGGTGTCCCTGCTTCTAGCTTCAAAAATTGGAGTGATGAGCCACATGGATAGCAATCCAGATTGTCGTTGAATTGGCTTTCCAGTAGATATGCCGAATCTGGGCACTGTAAGCATCCTGAAGAGTAGACCAAATGTTACGGATAAAAGGGTTGGTTGGCAGCTGGTCATAGAAGTCATGTCGCAGCCAGCAAATAACAGTAATATAATTTTCTTCAAGAAGAAGACTACGGGCACCAAGGCTATGAGTGACATAGGAGATATCTGTCCAAGCAGCATAAAGCTCGATAAGATGAACTAAGAAGCCAAGAAGGCCGAATCCCCCTGCCATCAACATAGCTCCATCAGATCCACGAATCACAAAAGTTGATTCGGCAAATCTGCCTTGAACACTCCCATCGAAGTTGATTTTGATAAACCCTAGAGAGGTTAGGGCTCTTAAGAGACGAAGATCATGCGCCGATGCGCTACCAAGTTAGCAGGGGAGCCCCAAAGGCTAGGGCTATCAGAATCAAAAACTATGTGATGGAATGTATACTCAACAAATAAAGAGATGGTTGTCCTTACTATCCTATGAAGAGGTGCAATCTCATCAGTGAAAATAAGCCAGTTCTGAGATAACCAGATTTGATAAGCTATGTAAGCCCACATAGCGCCCTACTGATGGATACCCTTCCTCATATCCTGCTGGATCAAGCCCAGGAAAGAGATGTGACGAGGAGCAGTACCATCGTTCCAAGGGCGATGACCCAAAATCTGTCATATCTATCTCCCTTTGATGCAAGTGAAGATAGCATGGTCAGCAGTCTCCTCCTCTAGACTGCATAAAGGGCTCATAGGCTTGATGGTCATGCCCCTCCCAGAGAGTAGGAAGCATATAGAAAGACAGTCCCACACAAGCTTTCAAATGAAGATCCGAACCCTAGGATGAATGTGAAGCTGCTAGATACACGCCGCATCCATCATTTGTAGGGGTTGTGGTCTATAAATCTTCATGAGGTCCCTAATAGAAGCACGAGAAATATAGGATCTCCTTTATAATCTAGTGTTAAAGGTGTGACCTGGAATAAGAGGAATAGTGAGGATACAATGATAGAGCTCCTCATCGAAGAAATGGGACACCAAGGAGTGATACCAAGTAGAGTGGTATCGAGTAATTAAATCTATGACAATCATTCCATTAGGAATGTCTGTGCTAACAAAGGCAGGCCACCAGGATAGGAGGAGGTCTACAATTCACGTATCCTGAACAACATCAACTGAGGATCTATCACCAATCATCCATGAGATATTATCCCTTACGGCTATCATATCTATCCCTCATCTCGCCATGAAGTTCCCCATAAAGTGGGGAATGAAAATAGTTTGGAGAAACCAAGCTATGGCTCTGTACTTCTTTATTGCTGATCTTTAGTCTAGAAGACCCAAGGTTGATGGGTTAGATGCTCGGAAGGACTTTACCGAGCAATGGGGAGAGCTAGCCGAAGAACTCAAAGAGGTACCACTTGACGAGGCTCGATCAAACCGAACCATAATGATCAGATCGCAATTGAAAGGAAAGCCTCAACAAAACTTGGTCGAGTTCCTCCGAAGAAATATCGGTGTCTTTGCCTGGTCTACTTCAGACATGCCAGGAATTGGCCCAGATGTCCTTGTCCATCGCCTTAATATGGATGAGACATATCGGCCAATCAAGCAGAAGAAAAGAAGCTTCGCTCTCGAGCGTCAGAAGGCTATCGAGGAAGAAGTTGACAAACTCATCAAAGTTAACTTCATTCGAGGAGTAAATTATCCTGATTGGCTAGCAAATGTTGTTATGGTGAAGAAGTCGAATGGCAAATGGAGAATCTATATCGATTTCATGGACCTCAACAAGGCCTGCCCGAAGGATAGTTTTTCTCTGCTCCGGATTGATCAGCTTATGGACGCTACCTCAGGCCACCAGATGCTGACATTTATGGATGCTTATTCGGGTGACAATCAAATTTGGATAATGCCTGAGAACAAAAAATAGACCACTTTCATCATCGACCAAGGTATTTACTGCATTGAGTCATGCCTTTTGGTCTAAAGAATGCAGGAGCAACCTACCAAAGGATTGTTAACAAGGTTTTCAAGGGAAAGATTGGTCGAAACATGGAGGTGTATATCGACGACATGCTGATTAAGAGCAAGCAGGCATCCCGACACATCGATGATCTTATAGAGAGCTTCGCAATGCTTAAAAGATATCAGATGAAGCTAAATCCAACCAATTGTGTTTTTGGAGTCAACTCTGGGAAGTTCCTGGGCTTCATGGTTTTCTAGTGAGGCATTGAAGCAAATTCCCATAAAATTCAAGCTCTCCAATAGATGGTGCCCCTAAGATCAGTTAAAGAGGTGCAACGTCTTACCAGAAGGATAGTAGCCCTCAACCATTTCGTTGCTCGATCGGACAATAAATGTTTGCCCTTCTTTAAGGTGCTTCGGTCAGCTAAAAATTTCTAGTAGACTTCGGATTGTCAGAAATCCTTTGAAGATCTCAAAGAATACCTTGGCTCACCATCTCTTCTCAGTAGCTCGAGGCTCAGAGAGACGTTGTACCTATATTTGGTGGTCTTAGAGAACGCCATCAGGTCTATGCTGATCAGAGAGGAAAGCAAAATCCAAAAGTCGATTTATTATGTCAGCAAATTACTTTAGGATGCTAAGATAAGGTACACTCAGATTGAAAAGATAGTGTTAGCTTTGATAACATCAGTCTGAAAGTTACGGCCTTACTTCTAATCACATACTGTGATAGTCTTAACCGACCAACCTATCAAGTCAATCATCCATCATCTGAAAGTATCGAGAAGGATGACCAAATGGGCCATTGAGCTGAGTGAACATGATATCCAATATCAGCCTCGTTCATCTATCAAAGCATAAATTCTGGCATATTTTCTCCTTGAATGTATCATACCAGAGGATGGTTCTACACTAAATATTTTTGAACAACCAAGGCCCGAAGCTTTATGGCTGCTTCATGTAGATGGATCCTCCAGCACGAGCATTTTTGGCACCGGCTTAGTCCTCATCAGTCTGAAGGGTGCAACTTTTGAGTATGGTATCTGTTTCTCCTTTTCAGTCTCTAATAATGAAGTAGAGTATGAAGCTCTACTTGCCAGACTCTAGATCGCCTGCAACTTAAACATGAAGAGATTGAATGCATACACCGACTTCCAGCTGGTTGCCGGCCATGTGTAAGGAGAATTTGAAGCTCGGGAATCAAATATGGTTTGGTATCTCTAAAAGGTGCGCGACTTGTCTTCAAATTTTTCTAAGCTTGAAGTTGTTTAGAGTCTCAGAACCGAAAACACATGTGCCGACCTTCTATCTAGCCTGGCCACCATGGACTCAATGGACCTTGAGCAAAAATTTTATCTGGAGGTCCTCGGAAAGTCTAGCATTACCAAGGCTGACCAAGTAATGCAGATTGTGGCCGAGCCATCTTGGTTCGACCCAATTATTAGGTACCTTAGAGAAGGATCGCTTTGACTGACAGAAAGGAGGTGAGGAAGTTGAAGATGCAAGCGTCTCATTATGTCTTGCTCGACGATCATGTATACAAACGATCCTTCTCCATGTTGTTGCTCAAATGCCTTAGACCCTTCGAAGTCGATTATACTCTTCAAAAGATTCATGAAGATATCTGCGGAAACCATCTTGGCTATTGAGCCTTATGTCACAAAGTGTTGTACCAAGGATACTATTGGCCAACCATACAGAAAGATTATGACAATCTTATCCGAGCCTACGACTCATGTCAACGGCATTCAAATATTCAAAGACTCCCTTCTGCTCACCTGACACTAATATTATTCGCTTGGCCCTTCGCTAAGTGGGGGATGTATATCCTTGGTCCTTTTCCTCTTGCTATAGGACAAAGAAAATTTTTGTTCGTAGCGATCAACTACTTTACCAAGTGGGTCGAGGCCGAGACGATTGCCCAGATAACTGAAGCTTAAGCCAGGGATTTTGTATGAAGATCCATCATTTATCGGTTCGGCCTTCCGCACACCATCATCACTGACAATGGTAGACAATTTGACAATCCCAAATTTTGGGAGTTCTGTGAAGATCATGGCATTAACTATCGACTCACATCGGTCGGACATCCTCAGGCCAATGATCAGGCAGAGGTAATGAATCGAACCTTGCTACAGGGAATCAAAGCTTGACTCAATAGGGTACATGGCGGATGGGCAGATAAGCTTCATCATGTTCTATGGGCTTACCAAACCACCCAAAGGGTTCGAACGGGCATGTTGGGGAGATTGTTGAGAAATTGTTGCCCCAATCTTATTGATTTTGATGATTACCAAAAGCCATGAGTATATTAAAAGATGCAATGAGTTTATTTATATGAGCAATGAATTTATTTAGAACAATCAATGAGTATGTTAAGTATGACTTTAATCAATTTGAAAGTAACTTCAAGCTCCATGTTTAAGCTTTCAAAAAGAAATTTTTATACTTCATATGTCAATCAATGAGTTTTTGGAACATTTCTTGAATTGATTCCTAATGACAATTTTATTGTATTCAAGTCAAAAAATTGATTTAAAATAAATCTGGAATGAATTTCAAGCCAATCAGAAAATTCTCTAATTTTTGATACGTTCGGGAGCCGACTCTAGAGTTTCAGAGTCGACTCCACTCAGTATACAGAGATTCCTGATTTTTATGAGTCGACCCCTGTGATTTCAAGAGTTGACCCCCGATTCTGTCGAGCCGACTCCATGACTGTGTGAGTTGACACCGCTCGGACACCAGAGAAATATTTTTCTGAGCACTTCGCGAGTCGACCCCTAACTTTTTATGAGTCGACCCCCGACTGTCAGGAGTCGACACCTTATTTTCGATGAGTCGACCCTTTGACTTTCTGAGTATTTCTATTTTTGGTATTGCGTCTTCGAGCCGACTCGTGGAAAGCAGGAGTCGACTCCAACAAATTTGGGCGAGATTTTTTTGAATGCCAACTCAGCGCCAACGGTATGATTTTTCATTAACGGCTATATTTCTTTGTTTCTAATGGCTATATTTTTGCAGAATCTATAAATAGAGAAGCCATTTTTAAATCAAAGATATACAAATAGAGAGATATACACATCAAGAGAGAAAAAGAAAAAAATCAGAAAAAAGAGCATCATTTGAAAAAATCCGAGATCCAAAAATAGAGTGAAAGAAAAAGTGTGAAATCAAAGGAAGCTTCGTCTATGCTCAAGTTCAACAATCCAAAAAGCTTTAGAAGAAATCCAAGAGCTATTCAAGAGCAACTCAAGAGATTTTTAATATTCAAAGAAAGAAAGAAAAAGCTCAAATCAACTCCAATGTTCAGTCCGTGAAGAATCCGAGCTGAGGCCCGATTCTACACTTCAAAGGAGTTGAGGAAAAGAAGAAAAGAAGAAAAGCTCAAAAGCCAACCAACTTCAAATCAGGCTTTTCTAAACTTTATTCTTTTATTTGATTATCTGCTCATTGTGGAGCTCTGTAATTGAAAAACAATATTTCTATTATTTGTGTCTAGTTCAATCTGGGGAATTAAACTAGTGGAGGTAGTCTTACCTCGGTACAAGCTTGGTATAGCTTGTGTTAGGGTTTTTATGCTGGTGAGCCCGGAAAACTAGCTGGGTTCGTTGTGATCCTGGGAAAACAATAAGTTTGAGTTGTGAGCTTGTAAAACAACTCGGCTGTAATCAAGGAAGATTATAGTGTGGACCCAAGTGAATCTTGGGAGTGGACGTAGGTGTTGGATACACCGAACCACTATAAAATCTTTGTGTTTGCCGTGCTTCCATTGACTCTATTTCTATCTCTGTTTTATTCTCTGCACTTTGTATTTACATTGCATTTGCTTTCATTCTTCTTAAGCAAACTATTTTAAAAAGGCTAAATTTTTTAAAGAACCCCCCTCTTGGGTTGTCATCTGGGCCAACAATTGGTATCAGAGCAAGTGCTCATTAGATTTTGATCACACGATCAAGAGCTAAAGATCCAAATGGCAACTCAAGTTGGATCATTTGCTGAAGGTCATTCTATGAATAGACCTCCTTTGTTTAATGGTTCAAATTATTCTTATTAGAAAGAAAGAATGAGGATATTCATTCAAGCTTCTGATTATGAATTATGGGGTGTTATAATTAATGGACCTAGTACACCCACACATGTTATTGATGGCACTATTGTTCCTAAGCCCGAAAGGGACTGGAATGATAATGATAGGAAGATGGCACAGCTTAACGCTAAAGCCGTGAATGTTTTATGTTGCTCTTTAGATGCAAATGAATTTAATAGAATCTCCACATATAATTCCGCAAAGGAGATTTGGGATAGATTAGAGGTTACCCATGAGGGTACCAATCAAGTAAAATAATTTAAAATTAATATTCTTGTTCATAAATATGAGTTGTTTAGCATGGAACAATCTGAAACCATTGCATGCATGTATACTAGATTTACAGATATTGTAAATGGTTTAAAAAGTCTTGGTAAGACATATACTATTTCTTTGAACCTCAGCAGGACCGAGTTATTTCTCGTACCTTGGCAGCGCTAAGTAAAATATAATCTTTCTCCATACCTCAGCAGGGCCAAGCTATTTCTCCGAACCTTGGCAGGACCGAGCTATTACTTCGTACCTTGGCAATGCCAAGTAAAATATAATCTTTCTCGGTACCTCAGTAGGGCTGAGCTATTTCTTAGAACCTCAGCAGGACAAAGCTATTTCTCCATACCTTGATAGCGCTAAATAAAATATAATCTTTCTCCATACCTTGGCAAGGCCAAGCTATTTCTCCGAACCTCGGTAGGATCAAGCTATTTTTTCGTACCTTGGCAGCACCAAGTAAAATAAATCTTTCTCCGTACCTCAGCAGGACCGAGCTATTTCTCTGAACCTTGATAGGACCGAGCTATTTCTTCATACCTTGGCAGTGCCAAGTAAAATATAATCTTTCTCCATACCTCGGCAGGACCAAGCTATTTCTCCAAACCTTGGCAAGATCGAGCTATTTCTTCGTACCTTGGCAGCGCCAAGTAAAATATAATCTTTCTTCATATCTCGGTAGGGCCGAGCTATTTCTCTGAACCTTGATAGGACCGAGCTATTTCTTCACACCCTGACGAAGCAAGGAAAAATCCTCTTTATTCCTCAACTTAACTGAGTGATCCACTGCAGTTTCAGCAAATTGAGTAAAAATGCTCAAGAAATTTTGTCATGACCGAACCTCAATTAAGCATTAGCAAAGCTGCCTAAGTCTTTATGTAATCTGGGATGAGTCAAGTGCTCCATCCCCGATGGTTTAACATGGTCCAGTGAGCGTCAACATGACTCTCGTTCAGTCGGGTGCGATTATTTGAAACTCAGAAAAATAAGTGCTTGCTATTTTTGACGGAGGAGTGCCCTATTAGGTGTTCCTATATCTCGATAGGCCTAAGCCTTTGTTCTGCACCCCGTTCGAGTTGCAAAGGCTAATGTGCCTATGCACGATTTATATATTGGAATAAAATAAAGGCATTGGTCTAATGAAATTATGAACACTTAGCAAAAAGAAATAAATAACAAAAGAAAACAAGTGATCAAAAGCTCTTTTATTTTGAAATAATTTGTTACAAAAAGTTATAGTCCATTATAGGACATTACAAGTACGTTACAGTATAGAAAATACAGAAAAATGCTTGAACAAATAGGTTCAACTTCCGACATCGCTTCAACAAGACTTCTACTTCGGAAATCAAAAAAGAGAACTCTATCAAATTATGATCTCCATGGCATCGGGCAAAGGTATGAGAAGAAGAAGTCACCCAATGGCACTTACCTTCAGCTTTTCATCCCCTTGGAAGCCACTTGATGGATCTTCAGATGGGTCAATGGCTACCATGGTTGACAAAAAATTTGTGAAAGCTAAGGCCCATTAGAAATCGCATTTCCAGTGGTCTATGTGGCTCCACAACAGACAGATAGAGTCAGGTAGAAAGCATCCATGCGCTTCCCGTATGACCTCTACACATCCTCCCTTGCGCTTCATGTTTGGCCTCCATAACTACTCCCTTAAGAGCGACTTGCTTTTCAGCAACTTTTTCATTCAAACTATCGGGATCAAGCCAAACCTCAAAGAAAAAGACTGATCCCTCAGCCTTTGACCTCAGCATGAGCTAGGAGCCCTCATAAATTTTTCTTTCTATACCCAGCAGAAAGGGATTATCTGTATGCACTCGCTACCTCTCGCTCTCCCCCTTTTATAGCCTTTAGGTAGAGGCGGAGAGATAGTCTCCATTAATGAGGAGGAGATTTCAGATTCAAAGCACTCCAATCACCATAACTCGATATCGCTAAATGGCCACGTGTCGCCCATCAACTCTCCCTCCCGGGTGGATCTTAAAAAGTTGTTGGGAATTGTGTCCTAAAGCCCATCAACTAACATATAGATGATTGTATAAATTATAAATATATATATATTATTAATTAATAAAATATTTATTTGGCGGTTCATCACATTGCATCTTTCTAAAATAAATTCTTTTGTGATGGAGTCCTTAGAACTATAATCGATTCAATAAAGAGCGAGGGTTTATTGAGTGGTTCTTCAAATAGTCACAACCAAATGATACATAATTATAGGACAACTATGTGTCAAGTAAAGGTCATTGTATGTCATATGGGTTGATTATCCTCTTTACCAAGGAGTGTGGTGATACTGGTATGACATGCAGGTGAGGTATATGATATCTCACTGAATGTGACCAATCTGTGGAACACTCTTCTATCTAGAAGTATTCGTGAAGGGATATGGATATAAGTATCCCTCTGACCTGAGATCACCATGGTAGCTTGCAAGCAACCTACTGTACTTTGGTGCTGGATTACCTGGATTTTTAATCCAGTGACAGAAGGTTTCTAGGTGTAGTAAAGTACTTGTGGAGTAGTGAGTGGATCAAGATGGGATTGACCCCTCCAAACAGTTTGGAGTAAGTGTCTCATTGTGTTTCAATTTAGCAAAACCTTAACCAGGATAGTCCTTGTAAGAAGGCACAAGACTTGTGAAGATTGAGACACTTTATGGATGAGCTAATTAAGGGTTGGTAGTTAAAACTTAAGTCATCTTGAGCATTGAGTGTTAAAGGGATGAATTATATGGTAACCATATGCCAATGATTCTTGATTATTGCTCTGCAACCTTCGGCCTATCCGAACATCGAGTGTCATTGCTAGATGACGACTTCGATTAGTATTGAAGTGTTCCAGTGCTACCGGCTTAGTATTCAAACCTTTGGAGTCACATACCATAGGGGATTCTACCTGACTGGATGATTGAGAAACTAAATGTTAGCTAATTAATTGGAGGATTGAATTGGCAATATGATTGTTGGCTAGATCAATTTGATTGAGCTATGAATATCTGGGTCAAATCAAATAGGATTTGGTTTGGGCTCAAATTTAGGTAAGCCTAATGTTAACATCCTTACTGTTTAAATTCAAATTATGAATTTAAATTTCAAACTATTTTAATTTTAAGTTTAAAGTTTGAATTTTGAATTCAAAATTTTAAGTTTGAATTTAAGATGGATGTTAATACCTCTCCCTAATTACCCCTCATTCCTTATCTTTTAACTTTTTTTGGTTTTTAACTGAAAAAGAAGATGAAGGGTTTCTTTCTTAACTTCCAATCCTTTTTAGTTTTTGACTGAAAAGAAGATGAAGGGTTGAAAAAGGAAAAGACAAAGATAGGGAGATGAGAAGTTTTTAGGGTGAAAGGGATTATGACTATAAAGCTAGGGGTAAAAGGTTTCCTCCACATCTTTTTTAGACAAGTCCAAGAGCATCTCCGTGTTAAAAAGAAGAAATCTCATCGTCGAAGCCTTGGAGAGGAGCTACCACTCTAAATTGGTAAGGACCAGAACCCCAATGTGGATCACCTGTAGGGGCCATACATAGGGCTGCAATCGAGCTGAACCGAGCCGAGTTTTTCTGGGATCACCTGTAGGGGCCATACATAGGGCTGCAATCGAGCTGAACCGAGCCAGCTTTTCCATGCTCAAGCCCAGCTCGTTAACAAATACTCGAGCTCGAGCTCGAGCTCGTTTAAATTTGAAAAATCATGTTCAAGCTTGGCTCAAACTCGATTACAAAAGCTTAGGCTCGACTCGAGCTTGCTCATTTGGTATGATTAGAAAGCTCGACAAGCTCGACTCAGAAAAAGCTCATTTTAAGCTCAAACTTGAATTGAGCTCGTTTCAAGCTCAACTCAAATTAAGCTTGTTTAAAGCTCAGGTTAAGAATTAAAAAAAAAAAGCTCGATTCTTAAACCAAAAAGTTGTCAGAAAAGATGAAAAGATAGAGAAGATGAAAGGACATCTTGTTCATGAGCTCCTAATCGAGCCAGCTCATGAGCTTCTAATTGAGCCATCTCATGAGCTCTTAATCGAGCTATCTCGTGAGCTCCTAATCGAATCTGCTCCCGTGCTCAAGCTCGGCTCATTTATCAAACGAGCTCTAAAATGAAGCTCAAGCTCGACTCGTTTACATGATGAGCTGAACACGAACGAGCTTTTATCGAGCCGAGCCTCGAGTAGCTCATGAATGGCTCGGCTCAATTCCAGCCCTAGCCATACACCTTTGTGTGGCTTGCAGAAGTTATACCTACAATTGCCTTTTATTGCTGTAAGAGTCATTAAGCATCCAAAGGTAAAATACTCAATAGTTACTAATAACTTAGATATGTTCTAAGACACTAGGTCACAAACATAGATATGATCTATGTTATTATTTACATAGATTTGATCTATATACATTTCTTTTATATATATAATTTTATATATTGATCCTGTTGTAGGCTAATATTGGATTAGATCCAATATCTTATTGCTTTCATTGCTTATTTATTTTTGATAATTTTAAAATGCATACCTATTGCCTACAAATAGATTGACTAACAAAAGCTTCTTCTCGCATGATAAAATAAATGCTTACAACGCTCATGGATTAACCACGTGTCATCATCTTGATAAGCCCTATAAGCCATGTGAGGAGTTTTCACCCGCACCATGAGAGACAATAAATGATTCTCCTCGACCTTCATTACGCTTTAAGTGCAGAGCGAGTAGCTTAACCATTACTTGACGTATATGGAAGATAAACCCGCATCAAAAAAAAAATGCATTAATGACAAGGCCAAGATCATAAAAATCAAATGATGAAGCTCGAAAAAACTAAGTTATTAAGCCTCGACAAGGCCGAGTGATTTAGCTCAGAAAAAACCAATCTATTAACAAGCCTCAGCAAGGTTGAGTGATATCCTCCATCTCTGCGAGGCCAGATGGCCTACCTCGGCAAGCCCAAGCAATTTCTCCTACCTCAGGCAAAACCAAGCCAATTCTCCACCTTCGAAAAAACTAAACTATCAATTTGCTTAAGTCAGATTGCTAAGGACTTCCTAAACTCCGATACGGCCGATCTACCCACTCTACATAGTAAAAACTATGGAATATACAACATTTCAAATAGTAGATGCTGGAAAAAACGAAATTTCATTCATAAGGATTAATGGTACAAAGCGTATAATAAGTTTTTCAAGTTACAAAAAGGAGAATTCTGGAAAATTGAATCCCTAAGACCCAGCTTCATCTCCGAAGGCGATTCGACAACACTCGGAGTGTGCTGACCTGGCTAATCTCTCGGCTGATTCATTCTTGCAATAGCCGGTGGGACATCGGCCTCTTCGTGGTTTGGCCCCAAAGCCATACCCTCATCGACAATTGACTGAGAGGCTTCAGCCTCCCCAATGACGAATTATGAAACCTCGGCTCCTTGGGCAGACTATAGAAGATCCTCGATCGGATCTCCTTTTGAGACAACCATGAAGTCGATATCAGGAGCATTTTCATCGCTAGCATCAACAGACGAGGGGGTCACCACCAAGGATTTGGCTGCCAATGATGGAAAACAATACCTCTCATCCTCTAAGAACGAGAGATTGATGTCCGTATACTCTTGGATCACTCTTGCCCGTACATCATCTGCCCCAATTTGATATGCCTCCTTCAAGAACTGAAGTTGCCCTTTGATGAACTCGTCCGAGCTTTTGTACTTCTCAACCGCCAAAGCTATCTGGTTATCAACTTTAGCTACCTAGTGCTCGAGCTCAAAGCACTTATTTTGGCTCAAGGCTAAATCCTCAGTTAGGACTTTTACTTTATCCATCGCCTCAACCTTAGCTTTTTTCAGCTGAGAAAAAAAATAACGAACAAAATAAATAGTCGAGTTGACTTCAGTTAAAAGGAAGAAATGAGCCAACGCACAGGAGTAGAAGAAAAGTTCACCTCTTTAGCATGCTGAGTAGCTTTGGCTTCCGCTCTTTTGGCCCTTTTTCGATACTTTTCTCTTTCTTTTTTATACCTATTCATATCCTTCCAAGAGTATTCACGACTTGCTCGATCTTTGCTGGCATCAAGTCGCGTTTGGTGTAATTTGATCATAAAGTTGGCGACTTGCCTCTAATAAGATGCGAACCAACTCTCAAACTGGCATCTCTCTTTAGTTATCTTGCCATTTAAGGAATCAATCTCCTTTAGGGCCTCGACTCGAAACTTTGATAACTCCGATCGAGCTTCATCGGCTGATTTTTGGGCCTCTTCAAGATCAGCAGCCTCAGCCCAGAGTCTTGATGCCTCTGATTGGGCTTCCTCAACTGATCTTCGGGCTTCTTCAAGTTCATCTCGTATCTTTATTAATTCTTCTGAATGCTAAATGACTGAGCCTACTTCATTACGAAGCGCCTCAGCTTCACACTGAGTTTGCCTGTAGCACTCATTGGTGGAAATTAAGCGCCTATAAAGCACCCGTTGGAGGAGGGTCACCTACAATAGAATAAAATAGTTGAGCTTAAGGAGCTATGCAAAATATTCAAGAAGACAAAGTAAGGAGGAAAGCTCACCCGAATGCGAGAAGAATTCATGTCTCTCAGGATGTATTGGCTGGGGATATACGCGTATTCATCTAAGTTAAAGGGCATTTTGAATCCTTCAATCTTAATGGTGACCTTCCAGCATTCGTCCTCCCTCTCTTCAGGAACAATAACATATTCTATTAGGAATGGCAACGGCCCAGAGATGGCCCGGGGCAATCTATACCGGTCCCGTCTCCGTTACAAAAAATGTTCCCATTCCCTGTCCCATTAAGCCATAGTTAACGGGGCAGGAATGAGGATACTTGAGCATAAAGTTACGAAGAGCTCGATTTTAGGACGCAAACAGAGGACCGAGCTCGGGCTCAACGTTGGCAAACCAAGTGCCGACTTCATCGTCATCACACGATAATCAAATCTAATACCAATTAAGGGGATAGAAGGTTATCAAATTGAAAGAATTAAATATAAGGAATTTGGATTTTATTCACGAATTTAATAGTAAAAAAAATAAGCTTTTTTAGGAAGTCAGAAGAATATTAATTTCCATAAACTCTAATTGGAAGAAAATAAAAAAAATCTTCATCACCGAAGGATTTAAATGTTATAGGATCAATATTTAATCGCGTGAAAAATAATTTAGACATCTACATCTACAATAAGAAAACTAAATCTAGATAATCACTAAAGAAGATTCTCGTTGCGCTAATGAAATGGATACCCAATGTGTACTCAAAATAAAGAAAGATAGATCATTCCAACGTGTTTCAAATTTTAAATAAAAAATAAAAGATATCTTTCTTTTAGAAATAAAGGAAAGAAATGAATGTACCGAAGAAAGAAAAAGATATGGAGGGTGTCGATGGGGCATCGATGAGGCAGTGATTGGAGATGATGGAGAGGGTCAGAACTTCATATCGGCTATGTGAAAGAAGGAAGAGCAAGAGTCATTGAGTCAAATATATATATATATATATATATATATATATATATATATTATTTATTTATTTTAATTTTTAATTTTTATATATATATATATATTTAAAATTTAAATATATTATATAAAGCTAACGGGGATGGGGATGGGGGGGATGGGGCGAAGAATATCAGTTCCTGTGTTGTTTACCCATTTAGATGTTAACGAAAAATCTTCGTTACCCGTTAAGCCATTTAAACCAGGAATTTTCTGACCTATTAAAAATGGTACCAATCGGATAAATAAAAAATGGAAAAAATTGCCATCCCTATGTTTTTTCGCATAAAAAAGGTTTAAAAAATTATTGATCTAGGATCATAATTCTTCGATGGAACAACCCGAGGGATCGAGGAGAGGGCTAAGACAACCTATTCCCCCCTCATCACCTGCTGATGTTTCCAAAGGTCCTGGTTCATCCATCCTCACTAAAGGGACTCCTTCTTTGCTCGACGGATCCCTCCTTTCCTTCTCTCTTCGACGAGGAGGAGATTCCACCAGGGCAGGACAACGCTCGTCGCAAGAGCAGCTGCACGATCATTAAAAAATGATTCCCTCAACCTTTGCTGACTCTTGAAACCATCTCCTTCAAGGTAATGCACATCGATGACCACATGGTAATAAAACTCTGTCACCTAGAATTTATCATCCACTGGTTCAGGCGGATGACCAAGTCTCAGCTCTTTTTGAGCCACCACCTCCTCAGCTCCGTTCCCTAGCGCTTGTTCCCTGGATTCCTGTTCCAAGATAGGGGCTAAGTTTGGCTCCTCCCCAATACCTTTCCTTGAAGGGCTCAAAGATCGGAACCTAATTAGCTCCTGTGAATGGCTCGACAGAGCCAGTTGGAGCTTGGAAGGGGATGAAGAAGATGGCTTCCGCTCAAGCCTGGTTCTCTTCCCTTTCGCAGGGATCAATGGAGCGGTATGGCAATGCTTCACATCCTTCCCTTTGCTTGGACCACCATAATCGGCCTCAAGCATTTCTCTCATCTAAGCCACGAGCTCGGACCTAATTACTGCATCATATGGACCATTTGATGATTGGTTGCATGCTGTGAGTCCTTAGCTTAGTCCAGTAGAGGACTTCTTCAGATAGAAGAGTATCGATTGGAAGTGTCTTACTACCATAAAGAATGTCGAAGTCTTCTTTCTCTTGCTTCGATAATGTTGGAGGCTTGTTTGGATTCATGGAGAAAGGTGCCCATTGACGGAGGAAATCATATGCGGCATCCTATTCAATGAGGAAAAATCAAGACTTCCATCCTTTGATGGAATTCGAAACTTTCAAAATCCTCTTGAAGTTCTTCTGTGGTCCGATGTAAGGCCAAGCTGAATCCTTAGAGGATGTAAGGTTGTAGCAAGCCCAAAACAGAGGAACTATCGTCGTTGCCCCCACCAATGTGCACATGGAGATGAACACGATGATATAATGCCAACTATTTGGTATAACCATGGTAGGGAAAATGCCATAGTAATTCATTATACCTTTCACTATGGGATGAAGAGGAAAACGAAGACCTGCTTTGAAGCTCTCCTCATAGAAAAATGTCCCCATTTTCAATTCATCAAGTACCCTTTGCTTAGGACCAAGGGCTTGCAGTCAGATGTCATTTGTAAACTAGTAATTCCGATGAATGCTCTCTAGGTCCGCCAGAGATATCATCGAGGCAACATTAGCTGGATGCTCCATATCCCCAGGATTAGTAGAAGAGGCACCGGCCATATTGCTCTTTGGATAAAGGTGTTCAATCTATGAAGAATATAAGAAGAAAGCGCAACCGAGGATAGCGCCGCTCAATTTCTTTTAAACTGTCTTGGCGAAGATCCCCATGCATCGCAGAATCTTGATCTGAACGTTATTAAACCCCTAGTCAGCCATGTGTCATTTTGCTTACGGCCAGCAACGGGGAACGAAGGGTCTCTCCTCGTACATCTGGAAGAAATGATAAAACGACAGCTTAGTATTTATGAAGACAATGTGACGTGCCTCCACCAGTTCGAATTTTTCAAATCGAATAAAACCATCTGGAACTCTACTCCCCACGCCCGAACCTACGCTTCGGACTAGGGAGTAGAGGCATGTGATATAGGATAAAATTATCATTAAATCAATATCTACACGTAGGATAAAAAGATTAGAATCATTTTTGATTTCTATCCATCCCCTAGATATCGCATTTGGAAAGAGACAAACTGCCACGCCTCAGCATGATTGAGCCATTTCCATACCTCGGCAACACCGAGCCATTTTCGTACCTTGGCAAGCCAAGGACAGTTAAGAGCCGAGTATAACCCTCCGACCATAATCAACAAAAAATTAAAATCCCTAATTATGCGGTGGGATTTCGATCACATCAGCTTCCAGCACTCCATGAAGGAAATAAAGCCAAATATGACCCATTGCCTGTAAATAGCCAAGTAATCGAATCTTAAAGCTCCAATCAGCTTCCTCAGCCATGGATCCTTGTAACAAACAAGATCTAAATCCCATTGACATTATAACTAACTTTATTCGAATCAGATTCGAATCATATTGATTTCACACTTTCAAACTTCCCAAGAGACGTTCAAGGAGTCAGTGAATAACCTGCGAATATTTAGACAACCTATAAATATCCTATCCTAAAATCTCTTCAGGTACACACACTCTTTTACTGAGAACCCAACAAAGCTCAAGCAGAGTTTTTAACTCTCGAAAAGTCATTGTTGAGTGACTCTTCTCAGGAGCCTCTCATATCTGCTTACTGTAAATTTTCACTAATTTGGCGTCGAAAGATCTTCCGCAAGGGTTACCCCCAATGCTTCTTGTATGAGGACTGTCTTGCAGGCTCACCCAAATAAAGGATCATCATCCTGGATCTGACAAGAATCGCATCCAAATCGAAGAACGAGATTTTACAACACAGCGATCGCCGGTGAATCAAAGTTTTTCAAGCTTTCTACATACATGCTTTGACTTCCATTTTCAAATCCGTAACATAGAATCGAATCGTGATTCCCACTCCGAAAAGGGTAAAATTCTCACACTTTTCCTGAGAGTTTCGTAGCCAAGTTGGTAAACTTTCACATATAAAAATCCTCCCGAGTCAACGGCAAGAGAAAGTTGATCTCGGCCGCGCTTTTCCCATCATTTCGGTCGCGCTCACAAACTAGTAAATGCGTGCCCACCGTCCAAAGTTCCCCACCACCACTGCCTCGCTTCGCTCCGTTATGCGTCCAATGTTCCAATCTAGAAGGGAGAAGAAAATGAAAAAAAGAAAGAAGGCATCGTGATTACTTAAGAACTAATGTTCTTTTCTCTTACGGTTATTCTTTCTCCTGTATATTTTTTTCTAAAGAAATTCCACTTTGCTTTCTGGAATACTATTTAATGTAAAGGAGATATCATTTAATCCACTTTTGTGCATCAGTAGATCGTAAGTTAGAGAACCTTCTCGTCTTCTAAATTATTTTAGGCCAATTCTTTTTATTTCCTTCTCTTCTCTCCAAATAATTCAACATATAAAATGCCATGATACTCGATATAAAGTAGCACAACGATGTAGCCCATAAGAATCCTTTCGCCTCCCCTATATGACGCAGTGGAGGCCGTTTTCAGAACAATCCGCCCTTCCATGATACCATGACGGGGGATTTGGAGAATGAATTGCATTGGTGATGATTGGATGCGGAAGTTGGTGGGCAGCTGTTTCAGAATTTTAGAATTATAATACGCATTGGTGAGAGTTGTGTGTGGGAGGATAAGAATAAACGGGAGATGGTTATTTTAAATGTAGGAGACCAATGGGTGTAGCTGTCTATTTATTCCGTCCAATTGAAATGCAACAACCCACTCTCCATCTGCTCTTATAATCCTGCAGGCCTTCCCTTTCTGCACACACAAAATCCCTCTCTCTCGCTCTCTCTCTCTCTCTCTCTCTATGTCTGTGATCAAGTCATGATATGCTTGGAGACAATTATAGAAAGGTTCGTGGTAGGTTATGCAGGACTGGAGGCTGACAGAAGAGAGTGAGCACATATGGTGTTTCTTGCTTGGGGGGGAGAGTCATCCACGCTCGAAGCTATCTGTGCTCACTTCTCTGTCTGTCAGCCACCACCAACGACCTGTATTTTTTTTGCAGGTGTTGGTGTTGCTCTTTTCCTAGAGATGTCTATACGTTAGATGTTTGTGTTGGTGTTGCTCTTTTCTTACAGATATCTTAATTACGTTAGATGTATCCTGTGAGTATATTTTCTTTTGGTACTAACCAGTAACTCCAGATGGCAGGTAGTTGTTCTGTGCACCCTCGTTGTTATTTCCATGGCATGCAGTTTCTCAAGCAGCTAGCAAGAAGTTGATGCATGGCGTCACAGCATGGGGAAAGGGAAACGCATGTTGCATATGTCAACCAGCATCCGCTACTGGTTGGTTCAATACGTGTTTATTTATTTTTTTTATTTGGACCCTTAGCTCCACCTTGGATAGCTAATAACGAGGTTTGAGGGCGTATACTGTTGAAAAAGAGAAGTCAGTCTTAACTGTGAGCGACTTAGAGGACTGCTTTAAGATTCGGACTCCATTTTCTTCTTCCCTGATTTCCTCTATCTGGTTTCGATCCAGTCCGTCCTGGTGATGGCTAGCTCATCCGCCCAGCCTCCAGTGGGGCCTAATGTCCCGAAGGACGCCGGAAACTCTTGGAGCAACACCCGTTCAAGCTGTTTCGAGTAGGTTTCCCCGTCTCCCTCTCCGGTGGTGGTGGCTGAGTTGGAGCGGCTTTTCCCTAATATCATCCAAGTTCCAGTGCAGTCCTTGAAGGAGGAGGTCGGGAGGTGGAAGAATCAAGCGATTCTTGCTCGTAGCCTTGCTCGATGGATTCCGCCGGAGGTGCTGGTGTGCGAATTCCATCGTGCCGGTGTGTTAAGGGAAATTGAAGCAGTGGCATTAGCACACCGGCACTACATGTTCCGGTTTGCTTATGCTCATGCCACGGAGCTTATCCTCGGTAGACCTTGGGTGGTTAATGGCCAACCTATTTCTATGACTCAGTGGCAGCCAAAGTTTTTTCTGTCGAAGAGCTCTCTCCTCCAAGCTCTTCTCTGGGTCCGACTGCTGCTGTTTCCTATTGAATTCTGGTTGGATGATATCCTCTCTTCGATCCTCTCTATGGCAGGGAAGTTTCAGTTCTCAGATGATTCGACCAAGAATCGGAAACGGGGTGGCTTTGCTCGTGTTTGTGTCAGCATCGACCTGAGCAAGACTCTTCATCCGGGAGCTCAGATCAAAGGGTCTGGGTCTCTATTCTGCAGCAATTTGCTTATGAGCACCTGGAGGGAATCTGCTGCTTGTGTGTAACCTTGCACTTCTCGGGGGACTGCGGATCGGTGCCGGATTCCTCATCTCCCTCTTTGGGCCTTCGGTTTGGGCCTTGGATGGCTGCGTTGAGACGGAGGAAGCCACCTTTGGTGCAGCTATCTGACTCCCTGAAGTCCCCTATTCCGGGTAAAGCTGCTACTCCTTCCCCTGTTTTGAAGGATGACTGGCAACTCCCTAAGAAGCTGGCTCATAGGCAGGGTGGTCGGGGTTCAAATGGTCTGCGTGCCCTCTCCTCAACTATGGCTTCTCCGGTTCTCTCTTCTTCTTCTCTGAAGACCGTTCCTGTGAATGGAACTGCATGCCGGTTCGGTTCCATCGTGCTGGTTGAAGTTGGTGAGTTGCCTCTATTGTCTGAAACTGAGCCAAAGGTAAGTGTCATGCAAATTCCAGTGGAGATTGCCTCTTTTGGCCCCGTGATTCCATCTCCTCGGTCCGGGAATGTGGTGTGCCGGTCAGTGGTCTGTGTGCCAGCAGGAGTGGAAGGTGGATCTCAAGAACTTGAGACTGGCTCTTTAGTCTCAGTTCCTATGTTGTCTGAGAATTCAGGGACTTTAGTCAGTAACCCTTTTGTATTTGGGGGCACGAATAAGTGGACTGCTCGCTCTTAGTCTCGTGGTGTTGGCCTTTCTGGCCCGTCAAAAAGGGCTCAGCCTATGGAGACTTTGTCACAGCGGGTTGTGTCCAAGGCTTCTAAAGCAAAAGGGAAAGCCCCACTCATAGGGAAAGCTAGTGAGAATGGTTCATTTACTTTCTCAGCATCGCTCGAGTCCCCTAGGTGTTCGGAGGGCCTTGCCGGGCTAAGGCTGTAGAAGGCCCGTCGTAGAGACGGTCTAGCCCCGGGGTCTACCTTAAGGTTATCCCAGCCAGTTCAGTTGGGTGGACCGGACCACGAGGTGGCAGTCGCACTTCTCAAGGAAGCCATTCAGAAGGATGGTATAGCCGAGGCTATGGATTCATCCCGAGTGGATGAGTGTAGTGGTCAGGGATCTGAGGGTCCTCTGCTGTTTAATGAACACCCTGATGAGTAGGTGACTGAGGACACTGCTGTGGTCCCTCTCTCTCAAATCTCTAAATGAAGATTCTTGCTTGTAACATGCGAGGGGCCCTGAAACCCTCCTTTCGGTCCTCTTTTGGGAAGGCTTCAGCAGCTTCATGCCTTTGATATCTGTATTTTGATGGAAACTCATCTGTCTGGGGATAGTCTGGCTCAGATTCGGAGATAGATCTCTAGACTGTGGGATTCTTATGCAGTTGAGTCAGTTGATCTTTCTGGAGGCATTTTGGTGCTATGAAGACCGGATAAAGTCAGAGTGTATGCCTTCCACAGTTGTGTCCAGCAGGTGGTGTTGGTCGTTTCAAAGGGGTCCTCTGCTCCTTGGCTTCTTTTAGGGGTTTATGCCAGCACTGACTTTAGGGTTCGTCGTGTGCTTGGGATGAGATTCGCTCGCTTCTGGCCAGGGCTTTCCCTTCCTCATTGCAGGTGATTTCAATTGTATTATGGGGGCCTCTGAGAAGAGGGGGTAGACCGGTTGTTGGATCTTCGGACATAGTTGAGTTCAGGTATTTCATTTCCTCGACGGGTCTTTTGGATTTAGGGTTTGCTGAATCCCAGTTTACCTATTGCAATAACACCAGGGTTCTGCTAGAGTCTGAGAAAGACTGGACAGGGCCTTGGCTTCCGCCGATTGGAAGCAGCTCTTTCCTTCAGCTACTGTCACTCACTTGTCCAGAATTGGTTCTGATCATTGTCCTATCCTCATTTTTACTGATGTGCCTCTTAAGCGGTCTAGACAATTCAAATTTGAGAAGTTCTGGACATTTTATTCTTCTGCGAGGCACATCATTTCTCAGGTTTGGCGGATGCCGATCAAAGGGAGTGCCACTTACAGACTTTCTAGACGTCTGCTTCTTACTAGCCGCAGGCTCTATAGCTGGTAAAGGAGGGAGGTCGGGGATATTATGAGGCATGTTGAACAGGCGGAGTCTATTATCTCTTCTTTGCAAACCAAGGAGGATTAGGAGGGATTTATTCTCGATTCGGATCTGTCCACCCTTAGATCCACTTTGGCCATCTATCATTTTTTTTTGTTGCAGCAGGAGACTTATTGGCGGCAAAGGTCTCGTATTCAGTGGATTAAAGAAGGGGATCATAATACGAGGTTCTTTCATCAGGCCACTTTACGACGGCGCTTGGCTAACTGCATCAGGCATTTAGTTGATGACAAGAGGCATGTTGAGGAAGACCCTCAGGTGATCAGGGATAAGCTTCTTAACTTCTTTCAGTCTAGGCGGACCGAGTTGGCTGGGGATGGGGTCCATGTTCCTCCTATTCTGCCTTCCTACAAGGTCTCTGATGTGGAGAATGATATTCTTACCAGGCCTTTCTCTATGGAGGATATTCGCCTCGCCTTATGGGACCTGGGCCCTGACAAGGCTGTTGGCCCAGATGGCAATCCAAGAGGGGGGTGAATTGGGTTCTTTAAAAAATTTACCCCTTTAAAAATAATTTCTTAATGAAAGTGCACAAGTGAAGTGAATTAATAACTACTATGCACAATATGAAGAAGATAGAAAGAGAGACTCAAAGGCATGACAAACACAAAGATTTATAGTGGTTCGGTGTTAGCCATACCTACGTCCACTCACAAGCAACTCTTGGGTCCACACTATAATCCCTTGATTACAGTTGAGTTGTTTTACAAGCTCACAACTTAAACTTGTTGTTTTACACGGGGTCACAATGAACCCAGCCAGTTTTCACAGGTTCACCAACACAAAACCTTAACCCAAGCTAAACTAGCTTGTCCCCGAGGTAAACTACCTCAACTAATTCAATCATTCTGATTGGATTAGTAAACAACAAATCAAGATAATGTTTACAACAAAGTAAAGCTCTTTAAATGAACAAATAAGCAATGTAAATAAACAAAGGTAAGAAAAGCCTAATTGACGCCAAGTGGATTTGAGCTTTTCTTCTTTTCCTCCTATCTTTTGAATGATTGAATCAAGCTTCAGCTCTGATTCTTGACCAAAATCTGTTGGAGAGAACTTTGAGGAAATAGGGCTTTTGCTCCTCTTTTCTCCTTTGAAAATTCTTCGATTTTGAACTTTTAGGGCTTGGGATTTTTCTTGAATCTCTCTTTGAATGAGAGACGTGGACTCAGAGATTTTTCTCTTTCTTTTTCACTGAATATATCTCTCGATTTTTCGATATTTTTCCTTTTTTTCTTCCTTTTTCTATATATTTTTTGAACGAATGAATCCCCTTTTTATAGATTTTTCAATCCGAGATTAGGTAAGAAAATAGCTGTTGAAATGTACCTTGGATGATTCTCCACGCAAGAAAATATATCCGTTGAGAGTTAGGTAGAAAAATATATCCGTTAGAGCTGATCTAGCACTTTTGAAAATCGTCCTTGACAGATTGGAGCCGGTTCCAACTTTTCATGTGTCGCTCCAGATCGTCTTCTCAAAATAGCAAAAAATCAATTCGACGTGGAGTCGGCTCCGACTTTACAAGGTGTCGACTCATCGCTGACTAGAGTCGGCTCCCGATTTCTGAAGTGTTGGCTCCAAGAATTGCTCCAAAAACATAGTCTCTGTGAATCAGGTTAAAGTCGGCTCCCAAAATCCATGTGTCAGCTCCGGCTTCTAAAGCAAAAAATAGTTTCTCTGTATCTCAGGTTGGAGTCGGCTCCGCTAGGCCGGGTGTTGGCTCCAAAACTTCAGGTGTCAACTCCGAAACTTAGGTGTCGGCTCCGAACCGTTCCAAAAACATTGAACTGTTCTGATACACCCTAGGGTCGGCTCCAGCCACAGTAGGTGTCGGCTCCAAGTTCTAAACTTAAATAAACTCCATTGAAATTCAATTCAAAACTGATTTCTAAGTACTATTTGGATAAATAACCGATCTTAATTACTAAAACACTTATCAAATCTATCAGAAACACAAGGAATATACTCATGGCTTTTGTTAATCATCAAAATCAATAATTAGGTAAATATTTTCTCAATAATTTTTCAACAATCTCTCCCTTTTTGATGATAAAAAAACATTGAGTATATGCATAATCAATTAATGCATAATTGACAAAACATTTTAAAATTAAGGTTAAGTCTCCCTTAATGAGATAGCTCCCCCTATGTGTGTGCATATGTTAAGTTTATTGAAACTTTACTGCATATCTTAATTCTATTTGTTATTAATTTTATTTTGACATGCCATATTCAAGTAAGTGCCATTTTCTTATAACTTACTTTCTCCCTTTGCATGCATATACATATATCATTTTCTTATTACTTTTATACATATATATTGCACCTTTTCTCCCCCTTTTTTGTTATCAAAAAAAAGGTTTTAGAAGAAGGTTCGCATAGCTTAAATTAACATCAAACATAGGAGTTGAATAATGCAAACATCAAAATCAAAGGTTAACTCAAATTCAAGCAACTGAATATGAAAATTCAAGTATGATATTCATTGAATACTGAAGCATTACAACAAAATGTTCATTTCACTAGACTTCATTACATCATTCAAAATGCAAACAAAATCAAATTACATCATAAAGCAAACTAAACATCAAAATCTAAGAAAATATATGAAGACTCTTAAGCTCTTCTAGGATCTTTCCCATGCCCTCTCCTTGTATCTTTATAAAATCATTAAACTTCCTCTCAACAAAAGCAAATGCAACAGTGGTTTTTTCTTGTAGCTCAGCATTACACTTTGAATATGTTTCAGAATCTCCTCTAATGTCCTTGATCTTCTCAAAAATTTGTATTAAATCACATTTCAAGGCCTCAGAAGAAGTTCCAAAGGATGATTCAATTCTGTTTACTTTATCTTCCAAGGAGTAATACAACTCTCTTATACTTATAAGTCTATTATCAAATTCAATCTTCATTCTTTCTTCATGACAAGCAAAGAGTTCCTTTAGTTGCTCCATTTGAATTGAAGAAAATCCAGAAGTAGGAACAGAAACAGATGCAAGTGCTGGTGGTGGTGATGATCTACTAAGCTCAGGTGAAGGATGCCTCATGGATGATCCAGCCTCTGATGGTGCAGTAGCTCTAGTATCAGCTGCCCTGTCCTCTAGGTGTCCCTTCCTTTTCCAATTTCCATTAATCTTCATGAACCCCATATGGTGCACAGTGGCAATGCTATAGTAATCTGTGTCTAAGGTTTTTCATGGGTTCATTATCTGAAATAACTACCCCTTGGCTCTGAAATGCTAATGTCAAAATCATGCCGTAAGGCAAAGTTGATCTCTTCTTGCTACCAGCCTCAGCCATATACCATCATCATCCTGGCTAAATTTATTGGTTGACCTGTCAGAACACTGTCCATGATAACAATGTCTCGCTCCGAGACATTCTCAAATCTGCCAATCTTTGGAATAAAATCCGACCACAAATATATGTAATAATCTAAGCTTTAGGGGCAACTGGTTTTCCCTAACATCTTCAAATTCAGTAACTTCACTTCCAAGCATTCTAGATAAAGCTCCTGCTCTCTCACTATGGGAATTTGCTATTAATCCAACAATAGGAATCTCTAAAAGGTTTCCTAATATCTCAGCAGTCAAATGAATTCTTTTTTCTCTAACAAAACTTACAAGACCTCCATCTCCTCTCAACAAATTATGGCAAAACTCCTTAACTAAGCCAGGATAAGTAGGAACATCAAGAGAGCAAACCTTCTCCCATCCTAGCTCCTTTAACTGCCTCCCAATGGAGAAACCCTTTGCTTCAAAGAAATGAAAATCGACTTTCCTACCCATAATGATCATACGGCCAACAAGGGTGTCGATTTGAGGTGAAGAAGGGCTTGGAACAGCGCTTGGTGTCAAAGCGGATGAGATAAAGGATGAACTCGGGAAGGGTTTCCTCACCGTCCGTTTCTCGGTCATCACCACTCCACCAAACAAGGATCCCCTACGTTTGTGGTGCCATTGAGTGCTAGGGAATGGTTAATTTGAGAAACCTTGGGTTTTGGAAAGAGTTGGAAAGGATTTGGAAAAGTTTGAGATGTTGAAATGAGAGAGAGGTATCGACTCTGCCCTAAATAAATCAACCTAGGACCACTTGGAGTCGACTCCCGCAAAGCGAGGTGTCGGCTCCAGGTCGCTAACACAGTCAGCGCCCGAAAGTGGAGTTGACTCTAGAAAGGCAGGTGTCGGCTCCAAAATCTCAGACAAAACTGAAGTCGACTCCAATAACTAGGTGTCAGCTCCAAGACAGTTTCAGTGAAAAAAAAAGAGTTTCAAAGAATCTGAAACTTGTCCGGATTATCAATAAATTTGGGATAAATCACCTTTGGGATGTGATGAATCAAGGGGTTCAAATATCTAGATAAATTTTCCTTAAAATCACAAGAAAATTAGGAAAAATGATTGAATTCTAGATAATCATTCCTAAGAGATTTAAAAATCATTCCAATGGGTCACAACTCCTAATTCTCCTCTAAGATAAAAATCTTTCTTCACTTAGGGGTTTTGTAAAAATGTCAGCTAATTGTTCATCAGTACAAACATAATCAAGACAAATGTCATTATTAGCTACATGTTCTCTAATAAAATGATATCTAATTTCAATGTGTTTAGTTCTTGAGTGTTGTATAGGATTTTTAGTTAAGTTTATTGCACTAGTGTTATCACATCTAATTGATGTTTTATCAAGTGTTATACCATAATCTTCAAGTTGTCACTTAATCCAAAGGATTTGAGCTCAACAACTTCCAGCTGCAACATATTCAGCTTCAGCAGTTGATAATGCAACTGAATTTTGCTTTTTGCTAAACCAAGAGATTAAGTTACTTCTTAAAAATTGGCATGCACCACTTGTACTTTTTCTATCCAATTTATAACCAGCATAATCAGAATCAGAATATACAATCAAATTTAATGTTGAGTCTCTAAAATACCATAATCCTACATTTTTAGTTCCATTTAGATATCTAAGTATTCTTTTTACTGCAATTAAGTGAGATTCTTTTGGCTCAGATTGATATCGTGTACATAAACATACCACAAACATAATATCAGGTCTACTTGCTGTTAAGTAGTGAACCGATCATACCTTTGTAATATTTTTGATCAAAAGGCTTACCATCTTCATCTTTATCTAACTTGCATGAAGGACTCATTGGTGTTCCGAGAGGTTTGACTTGTTTCATACCAAACTTTTTGAGAATTTTTTTTGTATACTTTGTTTGGTTGATAAAATTTTCTCTCTTTCTTGTTTGATTTGAAGTCCTAGGAAGAAGTTGAGTTCTCCATCATGCTCATCTCAAATTCACCTGCATTAACTTAGCAAATTCTTGACACAAAAGATTGTCAGTAGCACCGAATACAATATCATCTACATAAATTTGTACTACCAATAAATCTTTATCTTTTCTTTTCAAAAATAAGGTTTTATCAACATTTCCTCTAGAAAAATATTTTAATTAAAAATTTGCTTAATCTATCATACCAAGCTCTAGGTACTTGTTTGTG
The DNA here is from genome assembly GCA_900491605.1 of Calamus simplicifolius. NCBI lineage: Eukaryota > Viridiplantae > Streptophyta > Magnoliopsida > Arecales > Arecaceae > Calamus > Calamus simplicifolius. The sequence continues at coordinate 21,192 of UESW01005080.1, read as the reverse complement.
TAATTTAAAACATGATTTGGAAATTCATGATCTTCAAAAACCATATGGTTGTTCTACAAAAACTTTCTCATTTATAAAACTATTTAAAAATACACTTTTAACATCCATTTGAAATAAATTAATGTTCATATGACATGCAAATGCAATAATAGTCTAATTGCTTCTAATCTAGCAACAGGTGCAAAAGTTTCATCAAAATCAATTCCTTCTTCTTGATTATATCATTTTACAACCAATCTAGCTTTATTTCTAATTACTATGTTATTTTCATCTAATTTATTTCTAAATACCCATTTAGATCCTATAATAGAATGACCTTTGGGTCTATCAACTAAGGACCATACATTATTCCTAGTAAATTGATTTAATTCCTCTTGCATAGCTAACATCCAATTACTATCTTTTTTAGCTTCTTCAATAGTTTTGGATTCTATATGAGACACAAATGCAAGATGATTATTGATGTTTCTCATTGATGATCTAGTTCTAACTCCTTGATGGATCATCTATGATTAAATCTTTTGGATGACCATAAGCATATCTCCAATCTCTAAGTAGATCTACATCATTATGAGTAGTATCAATAACATCGTCCTTAGATGACTCATCATCTTTAGCTTCTGGTTCATGATCTGAAGATACATCTATATTTAATTTTTCAATATCTGTTTCAAGCAAAATTGTATCTTCCTCATCATCAATCTTCTCAGAACTTGATGCTAAAGACTCATCAAATACTATATGAATTGACTCTTCAACAATTAATATTTCTTATTAAACACTCTATATGCTTTACTAGATATTGAATAACCTAAAAATATACCTTCATCAGATTTAGCATCAAACTTCCCAAGATTGTTCTTACCATTATTATGAATAAAACATCAACAACCAAATCCATGAAATAACTAATATTAGGTTTCCTATTATATCATAGTTCATAGGGAGTTTTCTTAAGAATTGGCCTAATTAAAGCTCTATTAAGGATGTAATATACTGTGTTTATAGCTTCCGCCCAAAAGTACTTTGGGAGTTGGCTTTCACATAGCATGGTACAGGCCATATTTTCTAATGTTCTATTTTTTCTTTCTACAACTCCATTTTGTTGTTGTGTTCTAGGTGCAGAAAAGTTATGATGAATGTCATTTTCAATACAGAGGTTTTCAAATTGATGATTTTCAAATTCTGTGCCATGATCACTTCTAAGAGACACTATGGTAGTATTTTTCTCATTTGTGACTTTCTTTAAGAATTTCAGAAATATAGAGAAAGTCTCATCTTTGTGAGCTAAAAATAATACCCAAGTATATCTAGAATAATCATCTATATCACAAGACCATATTTCTTTTCTCTAAACTAGTGGTTCTAGTAGGTCCAAAAGGTCCATATGAAGTAGTTCAAGTGGCCTAGTAGTTGAAACAATATTCTTGGATTTCAAAGAATTTCTAGTTTATTTTTTAAATTGGCATGCATCACAAATTCTATTATTTTCAAAATCTAGTTTTGAAAGTCCTTTAACTAAATCCATTCTAATTAATTTTGAAATTAGGTGTGTGCTTGCATGACCTATGATATCATAACCATTCGATCTCATTAACCTTAGCATTATCAGCAATTAAGCAATGGTTACTAGTAGACAAATTGTCTAAATCAATTAAGTATTATTGTCATTTCTATTTCCAACAAATATAATGCTATTATCAATGAAATTAGAAACAATGCAAATAGAAGCTTCAAAGAAAACTTTAAAACCTTTATCACACAATTGGCTAATGCTAATTAAATTATGCTTTAAACCAACAACATATAAAACATTTTCTATAAAAATGGATGGAGTTATTTAAATTTTATCAAGTCCTATAATTTGGCATTTACCATTGTTTTCAAAAGTACAACTCCTCTTTTATCTTCAAGGGTGATGAATTGCTCCTTGTCACCCGTCATGTGTCTTGAGCAGCCACTATCAAGATACCACTTTCTTTTTGATCCTTTGACCGCAAGACACTCCTGCAAGATAATCAAATCTTTTGTTTAGGTACCCAAGCTTTCTTGGGTCCTTCATGGTTAGTCGCAATAAATATTGTTCCTTTAGGAACCCATATTTTCTTTCCTTTAACCATTAAATTCTCATTAGATTTTCTAAAATTGCATTCATATGATTTATGTCCCTTTTTGTTACAATAACATGATACATCGTTCTTGGCTGTTTTCTTAATAAAGAAATTATTATAAATTTTATTTCATATAAGGTCTATAACCTAATCCGGTTTTATCAAAAATAGCTCTTTGATTACTTAAAAAAATTTAATTTTTCTAAGCTATGTAAATCTATCAACAATATTCTTATATTTATCAATTTCTTTCAAATTAATATTTTCATTAGAAATTGATTCCTTTTATTTAGTAAAACTTCATTTTCAGATTTTAGATTTTAACCTCAAGAATTAGTTCATTTTTTCCTTTGAGAAGATTTAGGTTTTCAGTTTTCAAAGATTTGTTTTTCATTCTCAAAACCTTAATATCACTAACTAGCTCATTGAAAGCATCATATAATTCATCAAATGTTGCAACATAGTAGTTTCAAAACTTACCTCGTTGTCGTCATTCGCCATGAAGCATATGTTTGCAACCTCTTTTTATTCTTCTTCGAATGAAGATTCTTCACTATCACTCCATGTTGCAACATAGGCCTTCTTCTTCTTCTTGTAACCCTTCTTTAGTTGAGGACATTTATATCGAAAATGGCTCCGGCTTCTTACATTCATAACATGTCAAGGCTTCTTTTTCTTTATCTTTATCTTTTTCCTTTTCTCCTTCCATTTTAATTCCTGATTTCTTTTGTAGAAGGGTTTCCTTCTTTGCATAAACTTTCTAAACTTCTTTGCAAGGAGAGCTGTTTCATTATCTTCTTCTTCTTCCTCGCTGCTGCTCTTATCATGTTCTGCAGCCTTGAGTGCTATGGTTCTTTTCTTCTTGACTTCTTCCTCTTGATGTTGCTTCATTGTCAGCCATGGATCATCAAGGATTCAAGTAGCTCCTTCAAAGGTAGAGCATTCAAGACTTTGGCTTCTTGGATTGCAGTTACTTTTGCTTCCCATGATCTTGGAAGAGATGTAAGAATTTTGCACACCAAATCAAAATTAGTATAAGTCTTACCAAGACTTTCAAACCATTAACAATATCTGTGAATCTAGTGTACATGCATGTGATTGATTCAGTTTGTTCCATGCTAAACAATTCATATTTGTGCATTAGAATGTTAATTTTGGATTCTTTTACTTGGTTAGTACCCTCATGGGCAACTTCTAATCTATCCCATATTTCTTTGGCTGAAATGCAAGTAGAAATTTTGTTGAATTCATTGCATCCAAAGAACAATATAAACATTCATGGCTTTGGTATTAAGCTGAGTCATTTCCTATCGTTCTTATTCCAATCCCTTTCGGGCTTAGGAACTATTGAACCATCTACAATGTGTGTGGGTGTACTAGGTCCATTTATAATGGTACTCCACAATTCATAATCTAAAGCTTGAATGAAAATCCTCATTCTTGCTTTCCAATATGAATAATTAGAGCCATTAAATAAAGGTGGCCTATTAGTGGATTGACCTTCAGCAAAAGATAATCCAGCTTGTGTTGCCATTTGGATCTTTAACTCTTGATTGTTAGATCAAATAAAAATGAGCACATCTCTGATACCAATTGTTGGCCCAAATGGCAACCCAAGAGGGGGGGTGAATTGGGTTCTTTAAAAAATTTACCCCTTTAAAAATAATTTCTTAACGAAAGTGCACAAGTAAAGTGAATTAATAACTACTATACACAATATGAAGAAGATAGAAAGAGAGAGTCAAAGGCACGATAAACACAAAGATTTATAGTGGTTCGGTGTTAGCCACACCTACGTCCACTCCCAAGCAACTCTTGGGTCCACACTATAATCCTCTGATTACATTTGAGTTGTTTTACAAGCTCACAACTCAAACTTGTTGTTTTACATGGGGTCACAACGAACCCAGCCGATTTTCATAGGTTTACCAGCACAAAACCTTAACCCAAGCTAAACTAGCTTGTCCCTGAGGTAAACTACCTCAACTAATTCAATCCCCCTGATTGAATTAGTAAACAGCAAATCAAGATAATGTTTACAACAAAGTAAAGCTCCTTAAATGAGCAAATATGCAATGTAAATAAACAAGGGTAAGAAAAGCCCGATTGACGCCAAGTGGATTTGAGCTTTTCTTCTTCTTCCTTCTCTCTTTTGAATGGTTGAATCAAGCTTCAGCTCTGATTCTTGACTGAAATCTGTTGGAGAGAACTTTGAGGAAATAGGGCTTTTGCTCTTCTCTTTTCTCCTTTGAAAATCCTTCGATTTTGAACTTTTAGGGCTTGGGATTTTTCTTGAATCTCTCTTTGAATGACAAACATGGACTCAGAGATTTTTTTCTTTCTTTTTCACTAAATATATCTCTCGATTTTTTTGATATTTGTTCTCTTTTTCTTCCTTTTTCTATATGTTTTTTCGAATGGATGAATCCCTCTTTTTATAGATTTTTCAATCCGAGATTATGTGAGAAAATAGTCATTGAAATGTACCTTGGATGATTCTCCACGCAAGAAAATATATCGGTTGAGAGTTAGGTGGAAAAATATTCCGTTAGAGCTGATCTGGCACTTTTGAAAATCATCCTTGACAGGTTGGAGTCGGCTCCAACTTTTCATGTGTCGACTCCAGATCGTCTTCTCAAAATAGCAAAAAATCGATTCGGCGTGGAGTCGGCTCTGACTTTACAAGGTGTCAACTCACCGCTGACTGGAGTTGGCTCCCGATTTCTAAAGTGTCGGCTCCAAGAATTGCTCCGAAAACATAGTCTCTATGAATCAGGTTAGAGTAGGCTCCCGAAATCCATGTGTCGGCTCTGGCTTCTGAAGCTGAAAACAGTTTCTCTATATCTCAGGTTGGAGTTAGCTCCGCCAGGCCGGGTGTTGGCTCTGAAACTTCAGGTGTCGGCTCCGAACCGTGCCAAAAACATTGAACCATTCTGATACACCCTGGGGTTGGCTCCAGCCCATGGTAGGTATCGGCTCCAAGTTCTGAACTTAAATAAACTCCATTGAAATTCAATTCAAAACTAATTTCTAAGTACCATTTGGATAAATAACCGATCTTAATTACTGAAACACTTATCAAATCTATCAAAAACATAAGGAATATACTCATGGCTTTTGTTAATCATCAAAATCAATAATTGGGTAAATAATTTCTCAATAATTTCCCTAACAAATGCCCCTGGCCCCGATGGATACCCGCCTTTATTTTTTCATCATTATTGGAATATTGTTGGTCCGGAGGTGGTATTGGCTATCCAACTATTTTTCAATCTAATCATATGCCTTTTGACTGGAAGCGGACTCTTGTTACCCTAGTGCCCAAACGTCCTGACGCTTCCTCTCCCCAGCATTTTTGACCAATCAATCTGTACACCACATTATATAAGATTTGTGCTCGGCTTTTGGTGGCCCGGATGGCTTCGGTGATCCTTCGTCTCATCTCTCCGGAGCAGGTGCTTTTCTTAGGGGGCACAGTATCACAGTTAATGCCCTATTGGCTCAGGAGTTTATGCATGACCTTCAGAGAGCTTCTAGATATCAGTGCCTCGTGGCTATTAAGCTTGATATGGAGAGAGCTTATGACAGACTGAGGTGGGATTTTCTGCGCTGTACTCTTCATGAGTTTGGTTTCCATGAGCTTTTCGTTGATTGGGTGATGGAGTGTGTCCAAGGCCATCTTTCTCTCTCCTTATTAATAGGGGTCGGACGGAGTTCTTTCACTCGAGGTTGGTCCGAGGTAGGGATGTCCTCTTTCGCCATTTTTATTTATCCTCTGATGCTTTATCCCATGATCTTTATTTGGCTCTATGGACTTCGGCTCTCGTCCCATATTCTGCAGGCCCCTTTGGCCCTTCGCTATCCCACTTACTTTTCGTAGATGATTGTCTCCTTCTGGGGAAGGCTTCTACCTGTAATGTCACCACCTTTGCGACCATTCTTCACTCCTATTATCCTGCATCGGGTCAGAGAGTTAATCTTAGCAAATCTTTAATCTGCTTCAGCCCGAGGACGTCCCCAACTTTGAAGATGTCTATTTCTCGTATTATGGGTATTCCTACTCAGTCCGATCATATGTCCTATCTGGGGATTCCGATCACCGGGAGACGGCCACGGTGTTCGGATTTTAGCTTTCTTGTGAGGAGGATCCACGATCGGCTGGACGGCTAGCAGGTTTCCAAGCTTTCTATGATGGCGCGGATTACTCTTATCTACTCAATGTTATCTTCTATGCCTAGCTATCTCTTGTCTAACACAATATTCCTCTGGCCTGTTTGCGGAAGATTGAGAGATACTTTCGGTACTTCCTCTCGGCATCGATGCAGGAGGGCCATGGTGTTCATCTTTTGGCTTGGGACACAATCTGCTTGCCAATGGCCGAGGGTGGGCTTGGGATCCAGTCATTGTCTATCAGAAGAGAGGTGTTGACTACTAGGCATGCCTCTCGGTTCTTGCTTGATCTGCATTGTTTGTGGAGTTCCTTCATGCGAGCCATGTACGGAAGCTGGAACCCTTCCACTTCTTCTCAGTCTAATTGAGGGCATTCCTTTTTCTGGAAAGAGATCTATCGTTATGCTTCGACAATCCTGAACTATACCTCATGGATGATTGGTGACGGGACATTGGTGGATGTCACTCAGGACACGTGGATTGCTGACCTCTTCCTGTCTCGCTGGCCGACCTTTGTGTGCTCAGACATTCCTTATAGTATGCGAGTCAGTAATTTTATTTCCCTAGATCGTTTTTCTTGGTCATCCTCTCAGGTGTCCAGTTTTTTCGGGAATGAGCTCTGCCGACGTATTCTTTCTATTCCTCTCTTTTTGGGTGCTATTACTGATACCAGGGTGTGAAGGAGATCTTGCTCGTCTCGTGCTCCTATGATGGACCTCCTGTCTATTTACATACCCCACCCTCAGGAATCGATGGATTTGGACTAGATTTGGCATCTGCTCGTTCACTCTATAGTAAGACTTTTTATCTGGAAGCTGGCTCGGGATGTTCTTCCTACCTGCTCCCTTCTATCTGGAAGAGGGTTGAGTATTCTGCCTACGTGCCCATTGTATGGTATTGAGCCAGAAACGACCGATCATGCTATATTCTATTATGCTAGGGCAAGACAGATTTGGCATATCTCTGATGCTTGTCCCTGGGTGTATGGTTATGTTTCCCAACGTATCTCTTTTTTGAGACTATTGAAGCAAGGTATGGGAAGGGGTATCCACCAGCGGGGTCCATTATAGGCTTACACAGGTTATCAGATCTGATTATCCTGGAATCAGATTTTGTTCTCGAATGTGAGGCTTCCCCTCGGTAGGGTTGTCAGGGCGGCTGTCTCCCTTTATACTGAGTATATTTTCCATCATGGTTTTTTTTGATTCTGCAAACCCTGGCCACTGGGTCTCCTTGCTACTGCAGCAACGAACTGGCGAACGATTTTTATTTCTTGAGAGCCCCCTCATCTAGGGTTTGTCAAAATAAACTTTGATAGGAGTGTCCATGGCAGATGTGCTGGATCGGCTTTTGTTATTATTGATGCGGATGGTATGATGTTGGTGACGGGGGGGTTTGGTTTACTTGATGCCTCGGTGCCTCTGGCCGAACTGTATGCGGCATGGATATCTCCTATGCTGCTCAGATCCTGGGCATCCACGGTCTTATCATTGAAGATGATTCCATTACTGTTATTCGCTGGATCCGACAGAAGCCTAGCTCCCACATGCCTACTATCCCTTATGTGTGACATCCGCTCTATGGTTTTGGAAGCTCCTAATGTCCATATTCGCCATGTCTACCATGAAGCCAATGCAGTAGCTGACTGGATTGTTGTCAGGATGGCCTCTCACTCTGGTATCTGGAGTTGAAAATTGGGCGACCCTTACTCCTCGATCCTTTTTTAGTTTTTGTACTATGATATATCGGATCAGACCCAACCTAAAGTAGTATAATCACCCGTCTGGACCAAAAAAAAAAAAAAAAAATTTGAGGTTTGAGATCAAAGAGCGTTTGTAGTGCTTCGGCATCTTGCACCTCACGTCATTGAAATCTCTTTGCTCATCTAAGCCCTTGATGTGTAACATAATTCTAGTTCCTCTGTAAATATCTTATCGATAAGACTTCCCTCTCCATTTAAATTATCAAACACCATTCACATAGCATACGCAATTATAATCAAGGAAAACTCTTCCTACACCGCGCGCTCGTGCGCGGTGTATGCGAGGCCCATTGGGCCATGACACGTGCACCCACATGGATGCGCGGCCAATGCCACACTCCGGTGCGCAGCTTCATACACCAGGAGCGATGCACAAAGTCGCCTCCTTGTAATCAAAGTCTCCGCCTCCAATTTGATAGATTACTATAGGCCTTTGCTACTCACAGCGTGACCTGAATGCAACAATAGAGCTAAGGCTTCCAAAATGACAGAGTCATGAATGCAAGATATGGTGTGACATGTACTATCATGCAAATTTGGAATTTAATATATATATGATAGCTTAATTATATCTTCCAAATACTTGTTTCAAGTACTGTCTTTGATAGAAACAAATATGGTCTTCCATTTGAATTATGGATTGTATTTAATATGCTCACAAAGGCAACAGCAAAGCCATATATCATATCAATTTTAGTCGCCGTATTTATCCTACATAAGCAGAATGAAAAAGTCGAATTGTTAAATAATTTTAAATATAATAATTCAACGATTTTACAGCAAATTATCAACTAGAAGATCCTCTCCTTCATATGCCTCGCTAAATCAATAACAATTTTTTTAAAAAAAAATAATAGATAACACTGAAAGAATCACCACATGGGATATCCATTAAAAAAATTATGACATCTTTTTTCCTTTAATAATAGGTATCGGACAATGCTTGCCATTGCTGTCTTATGGAATGGTAATAATTTTAACGGGCACCCATGCTACTTAGGTTGTGGACCTCATAGGCCCAAAAGAAAATGCTCACAGAGATTGGAAAAGTCTTTGTATATCATCTTCAGTGCAATGCAGCAAATCCTATATAGAGTGCACTGCTTCTTTTTATTGATCCGCATGAATTCTACATGGTTTGATAGATGGGATAGAAATACCATCTTAAATTTTGACGTTATGTGCATTAATATCTGTTCAATTTTTTTAAAATTTGTGTACAGTTGCATGCACATTTTCTGAATGAATGTCGTAATTTTATAACTACTGTGTTATAAATTTATAACTAGAATATTGTAAGTTCTTAAATTTTGATGTAACGTGCATTAATACCTATTCAGTTTTTTTTTGAAATTTATATACATACATGTTTTCTGAGTAGTGTCATAATTTTATAACTACGGTATCGTAAATTTATAAATAAAATATCATAATTTTTTTTGACTTTCTTAATGGATATCTTAATTTTATAACTATGGTGTCATAATTTTATAACAGGGTATCATCTTAAATTTTGACATGACATGCATTAATACCCGTTCAGCTTTTTTATTTGAAATTATGTACAGACACGTTTTCTAAATGAATGTCATAATTTTATAACTATGGTGACATAAATTTATAACTGAGATATCATAATTTTTTTTGGCTTTCTAAATAGATGTCGTAATTTTATAATTATGGTATCATAATTTTAAATTTGGGGTGTCATAATTTTTTCTGTTGGAATGTCGTAAAACTGTCTTAACATTTTTTAATGGGTATCGTATGCATCAATAATTAGGATTTTCTCAAAATCTTTTCCGCCAATATTAAAGGAAGATGCAAGATGGAAAGAGTCACCATTGGTATTAGCTAGAGTAGCAAATTTCTCGCCCAACATGGAAATACTAAGAATACAAAGGCCCAACAACTACTACTCTACAACTCAACTAAGCCTTTTTCCAACTATATGGGGTCGGCTACATGAATATGCTTCCTCCACTCTACTCTATTTCGTATAGTTTGATTTAGTAGATTCATTTTAAAAGAATTTAACAAAGTTTTACATAACACACACACACACACACACATATATATATATATATATGGCTTTCTAAATAGATGTCGTAATTTTATAACTATGGTATCGTAATTTTAAATTTGGGGTGTCATAATTTATTCTGTCGGAATGTTGTAAAACTGTCTTAACATTTTTAATGGGTATCGTATGCATGTGGATCAATAAAAGAATCAGTGCAGCCCACGTAGGATTTTTTACATCGGATATGGTGTACAAATCTTTTCCGCCAATATTAAAGGAAGATGCAAGATGGAAAGAGTCACCATTGGTATTAGCTAGAGTAGCAAATTTCTCGCTCAACATGGAAATACTAAGAATACAAAGGCCCAACAACTACTACTCTACAACTCAACTAAGCCTTTTCCCAACTACATGGGGTCGGCTACATGAATATGCTTCCTTCACTCTACTCTATTTCGTATAGTTTGATTTAGTAGATTCATTTTAAAAGAATTTAACGAAGTTTTACATAAACACACACACACAGGGATCAAACTGGCTCTATTTTTTCTAAGTTAGGGCTCAGCTATAAATTTGAAAAAGCCTAAAAAATCAGGCCTGCCTAGCCCTTTTGCCCAAAAACCTTGGCCTAGGCCTTGAAATTTTAGGCTAAGCTGAGGCTAACCCACAAGCCACCTGACCCATGCCCACATCTAATTCTAGCTTAGAGGAGACTAAATCTGAACAAGAGAAGGCTAGATCTAAGCACCTTATCACCTGTATTCCTCTCCTTTCTTTTAGTACAATATACCATATCAAAGCAGCGATGTTGGGTTGACCAAGATGCCTCCACCCATGTTCATCATTATATCAATCTGAACCGAGCAGTTTGGCATCTAATGAATGCCAAATGAATAATAATTGCCTTCATGCCAAATGAATGCCAAATGAAAGAGGAGCACACCTATGATCCAAAGGAAATGTAAAAATGGAGGTTTGTGACACACAACAAAGCCTCTCTTTTTTTTTTTCGGAGAAAAACATCAAAAATTGATAGGTTAACATCCGCTTGATTGCCAATTATAAAATTTCTTAAATGTTGATGGGTCTCACTTAGGTCGATAAAGCCCATCATATGGATGTGAGCTAAGGCTTGCTGATCATTTGTAAGGTCAAGATGGTAAACCTAAAGGCCCAAAGGTACCAATTAGCAATAGAACATGAGCACAAATAATGACCTCTAGCAAGAAGGAAGGAAAAAACTGCTGCTTATTAAGCAGAATGATAAAATAACGACTTCTAGTAAAATTATTGAGATAAAAAAATTAGATAATATAAATTAGATAATGTAAGATCAAATGAGATGTTCTCTCTAATATAACATCGCTGTCAAGTCATGCTCAAGTTTCCTACAGGCATAAACTGACAAGGAGAGACTAGCTGTTGTCATCAAAGTAGATATATCTTGGCTACTCCGATGGCCGTCGTGTTGATTTACTTAATTCTTGCCCTTTGAAGGCTTTTGGTCTCTCAACATAGCCATCTAAATATTTATTTAAATATGTAAGCAGGTATTTGATTTATTATATTCATGTTTTAATGTGATAAGACTTTTATAGTTGGGAAAAGGCTTAGATGAGTTGAGTATGTAAGCAGGTATTTAATCCACTTAATTATTTGAACATTCAAGTAAAATATGAAATTCTGGTGTGCGGTGTTACAAGATTTAAAAGACATTACAAAATTTAAAAGACATAAAGGAAAATGTTTTATGCATCGCTTTCGGTGTTCAAAGTGGGTATCGAATGCGCACATTGGTCGCATACCCATGCAGGGCAAACTGCAACCCAATAGGCTATGGCACGTGCATTTGCATGGGCACGGAGCTACTGTGCATGCTTTGTTGCAGATAAGATGTAAGATGAAACAAAATCCAAGGCCTTCCCTCCTATCAACCATCTGATTGAAGATTTCACTGTCTTCTCTCTCTTTTAAAAACCCCTCTATCTATAATATTTTATAAATGTTATTGCACATAATGATTAATGTTAGAATCTAGCAAGTCAAGTAATTGTAACTGATAATTATTTCTTTATAACTATTTTTTTTAATATAGCTAGTCAAGTAATTGTATCTAATAGATATTTGTTATGACTATTTCTTCTATAAAGTAGCTTAACAAAAAGTGGTTTTTCCAATTGCTTAACCATTTGACAGCTCATTTAAAATGTTAGGCCAATCAGATGTGTGAAAACCATAAGATTTAAAGCTTGTCTTGACAACCATAGTGGAAACGATTGCGGTGAAATCACCATAGGTGCAACAAGAATCATGCTGAAGTTCTACAAGATATACTTAGAGTTAACCACTGGAGCCATCGCTCAAAACAAAGAAGACTGCTTAAAGTAGCTGGGGGTGGAATTACCAAATCATAAATTGAACATAAGCTAAGAGTGTAAACTCTTGTTGTACGCAAGTAGATAAAAGAAAGTGTTTCCCAGCTTTGCCAACCAAAGTATACAAACTATTAGAACAGCAAGAGTTTTGCCAAATAGACACTTAGGTAGTGTTTGAAATAGGAAATAAAAGGGAATATTCCAAAAGTCATAACTATAAGGAATAGCTGGGAATAAAGTTAACCAAAGGGATAATCCATGATTAACCAAAGATTATCCCCTCAATTTATTTCCTAGAAAATGCACGAATAGCTGATTATCCCTCCAAATTGTTGGAATATTAAACTTGTTTTAATGCACTCTTAAAAGACTAAAGGCTTCATGAGAGAAAGGAAGAGTCACTCTTGAAAAGACCAAAGGCTTCATGGGAGAAAGGAAGAGTCATTTTAAAAAGATAAGATGGTTCAGAAATTTAAAATTGACTCTTAGTATTTTGTAATTGACTCTTAATTTTCTGCAAATGTCTTTTAGTTTTTCTATGCATGTATTAAATAGTGGTATATGAAAGGACATCTAGATGTTTATAAATATGGAAGGTGTTTGCCCATGAAATGTAGAAGAAGAAGAAGAAAATGATGATGATGAAAATAGAGAGAGACCCAAAAGATGTATTCCCTCTAACATCTCCATAATAAGAGAGTGTTATTTTTCTTATTGAAAGTATTCTCCACTTCCATCAATCTGGTATCAAACTCCTTGTGTGCCCACCTTGTTTCCAACAAGTGGTATCAGAGCCTTGTTTTTTTGAGAGGACCAATCTTGAGGGAGATGGCCAACGATGGTGTGCATATTCAAGTTCCCAAGCTTACTAAGGAGAACTATGGGAATTGGTGTATCCAAATGAAGTCCTTATTTGGCTCACAAGATCTATGAGAAATTGTTCAAGATGGCTACACCGAGCCTACAGCAGAGCAAGAAAGAGGGTACAATCAAGCACAAAAAGATACTTTAAGGGGCTTAAGGAGAAGAGACAAAAAAGCTTTGTTCCAATTATATCAAGCTTTAGATGAGGTGACATTTGAGAGAATTGCTGAAGCAACCTCTGCAAATCAAGCTTGGGATACTCTCTCTACTATCTTTAAAGGAGAAGAAAAGGTGAAGCGAATCCGGCTTCAACAATTGCGAGGAGAATTTGAAGTCACCACCATGAAGGAGACGGAAAACATATTTGACTACTTCTCTCGATATTGGTTATTGTAAACCAATTGAAGAGAAATGAAGAGAAGGTAGAAGATGTTCGAGTGGTGGAGAAGATACTTCGGTCTTTGACACCGAGGTTTGAGCATGTTGTTGTCGCCATTGAAGAAGCTAATGATGTTGATACACTCTCCATCAATGCGTTGATGGGCAAACTTCAAATTCATGAACAAAAGATGCAAAAGAAAAATGAAGCACATAATACGGAGCAAATACTTCAATCCAAGGTGGAGGCAAAAGACCAAAAAGAAAAAGATCAAGGGCTTCAATTGGCCTATAGTAACAAAAGAGATGACGGCAACAACTATCATGGTGGCCGTGGTGGCAGAAGCAACTACCGTGGTCGTGGTCGAAGCCATGGCCGTGGTCAAAGAAGCTATAATGATGGAGGAGGCCAAAGCTCAAATTTCAACAATGAAAGAGGTGGCAGAAGAGGTAGAAGACGTGGACGTCAGGTAGAAGATCAATTGGAGGTCGTAACCAATCAAGATCCAATGTTCAATGCTATAATTGTCAAAAATATGGACACTATAGCTATGAGTGTTGGAACAATAAGCAAAGCAACAACATTGAATCCAACAACCAAGAAGGAGAACCGACACTTCTTTTGTCATGCCAAGAAGATGGAGACTTGAAGAATATATGGTTTCTTGACTCAGGAGCCTCAAACCATATGTGTGGAAGAAAAGAGCTATTTGTGGAATTGCAAGAAGGGGAGTTTTGTGATGTGAAGTTTGGGGATCTCTCCAAAGCTCCTATCAAAGGAAGAGGTAAAATCATGATTTGGCAAAAGAATGGTAAACCTGATTTCATTTCCAATGTTTATTATGTGCCAAGTTTGAAGAGTAATATTCTAAGTATTGGCCAACTGTTAGAGAAGGGTTATGCAATTCATATGGAAGGACTATCTCTAACTCTAAAAGATTGGAATGGAAAGCTGATTACTCGTGTCCAGATGGCGAAGAACAGGATGTTTCCTCTTATCTTAAAGACGGAAGCACAAAATTGCTTGCAAGTGGATATCAAGGACCCTTCCTGGCTTTGGCATCTCAGGTTTGGACATTTAAATTTTGGAAGTTTGAAATTACTATCTAATAAGGGAATGGTGAAAGGACTTCCACACATAAATTATCCAAATGAAGTTTGTGAGAAGTGCACACTAGCTAAGCATGCAAGAGCTCCCTTCAAAAGTAGAAAATCTTGGAAAGCAACAAGACCATTACAACTAGTGCATACTGATATATGTGGACCTCTTCCAGAATCTTGTGGTGGTAACAAATATTTTATAACATTTGTTGATGACTTTAGTAGAAAGTTGTGGGTTTATTTTCTTAAAGAAAAGTCGGCTGCACTCTTTATGTTTAAATATTTCAAATCTTTGTTGAAAAAGAAAGTAACAATAAAGTGCAGATTTTGAGATCCGATAGAGGCGGAGAATATATGTCAAATGCTTTTAGAAGCTATTGTGATGAAGAAGGAGTTCGACATCAATTCACCGCTCCGTACTCTCCACAACAAAATGGAGTGGCCGAGAGGAAGAACCGGACCATTCTTGACATGACTAGAAGCATGTTGAAAGAGAAGAACCTTTCCGAGCATTTTTGGGCTGAAGGGGTGGCATGTGCAGCATATCTTATCAACCGAAGCCCAACAAAAGCCATCAAAGGTATGACACCAGAAGAAGCTTGGAGTGGCTACAAACCAGGAGTAAGCCATATGAAGATTTTTGGGTGTATTGCCTATGCCCAAGTACCACAAGAGAAGAGGAAGAAGCTTGATGATCGAAGCCAAAAATGCATCTTCATAGGATATAGTGAGCAATCCAAAGCCTACAAATTGTATAATCCAATGACAAATAAGGTCATCATCAGTCGGGATGTGATTTTCAATGAAGATGGAGTATGGGATTGGAATGGCAAAGATTCTCATATCAAATATATAACACCTTATAATGAAGCTGAGGAGAATACAAATGAGGAAGCTACTCAACCAATCTTGTCACCAGCAAGATCATCTTCATCACCACAAGTTACACCGACTTCCTCAAGAAGTTCTATAAGCCCTGAAGAGTCAACAAGAAAGTTTAGAAGTATTAGTGATCTTTATGATGAAACAGAAGAAGTTGAACAAGTTGATTTATATTGTTTATTTGCTGATATTGAACCTCTAACATTTGATGAAGCTATGCAGAAAGTTGAATGGAGAAAAGCAATGAAGGAGGAGATTCTTGCCATAGAAAAGAATAATACTTGGGAGTTGACTTCACTTCCAAAAGGACAAAAGGCGATAGGCGTCAAATGGGTGTATAAAGTGAAGCGCACTGCTAATGGAGAGGTAGAAAAATACAAAGCTCGTTTGGTTGCCAAAGGCTACAAGCAAAAGAAAGGGCTCGATTATGATGAAGTTTTCGCGCCTGTAGCCCATTTTGATTCAATAAAGCTCATTTTCTCACTTGCATCTCATTACAAGTGGAAAATATATCAAATGGATGTAAAGTCGGCATTTCTCAATGGCTACCTTGAAGAAGAAGTCTATATTGAGCAACCTGAGGGCTATATCCATAAAGGCATGGAAGATAAAGTGTACAAGTTACACAAAGCTTTGTATGGATTAAAGCAAGCACCGAGAGCTTGGAATGCTCGAATTGATCACTATCTTCAAGATTGTGGTTTCAACAAATGCTCCTATGAACATGCTATTTATGTAAAGAAAAAAGGAGATGACATTTTAATTATATGTCTATATGTGGATGACTTACTTGTGACAGGTAATTGCATGGAAATGATATATGGGTTCAAAGCAACCATGAGCAAGGAGTTCGAAATGACGGGAGGAGACTTGATGTCTTATTTTCTTGGCATTGAAGTAAGGCAAAGTGAAGATGGCATCTTCATTTCTCAAGAAAGTTATGCTAGAAACATTCTACAAAAATTCAAAATGGAGTGCTGCAAAGAAGTAAACCCCCAGTTGCTTATGGAGCCAAGCTTAGTAAAGAAGGAGAAGGAAAGGAGGTGAACTCATCTCTCTTCAAAAGCCTTGTTGGAAGTCTTCGTTATCTTACTATAAGCCGACCTGATATTGTCTATGGAGTTGGTTTGATTAGTAGATATATGGAACATCCAAAGGAGTCACACTGGATGGCAGCAAAAAGGATTCTAAGATACCTCAAAGGAACTCTTGATCATGGTATGTTTTATACTCATTCCAATGATGCAAGTTTAATTGGTTTTTCTGATAGTGATTGGGGAGGAGATCTTGATGAACGGAAAAGCACTTCTGGTTATATCTTTTATTTTGGTGCTAATGCTTTTTCTTGGAGCTCAAAGAAACAATCCATTGTTGCATTATCTACATGTGAAGCAGAGTATGTTGCAGCAGCATCATGTGCTTGTGAGGCCATATGGTTGCGCAACTTATTGAAAGAATTGAGTCATTCACAAAAGGAGCCTGTGAAGATATATGTTGATAATAAGTCTGCTATTGAACTAGCTAAGAATCCAGTTCAACATGGAAGAAGCAAACACATTGACACAAGATTTCATTTTCTTCGTGATCAAGTTAAGAAAGGTATTGTGAAGGTTGTGTACTGTAAATCAAATGAGCAAATTGCTGATATATTTACAAAATCACTCAAAAGTGAAGATTTTCAAAAGCTAAGAAAGATGCTTGGAGTCATGGCACCAAGAAAAAACAAGTTTACGGAAGGAAATGTTGGAATATTAAACTTGTTTTAATGCACTCTTAAAAGACTAAAGGCTTCATGGGAGAAAGGAAGAGTCACTCTGAAAAGACCAAAGGATTCATGGAAGAAAGGAAGAGTCACTCTTGAAAAGACCAAAGGCTTCATGGAAGAAAGGAAGAGTCATTTTAAAAAGATAGGATGGTTCAGAAATTTAAAATTGACTCTTAGTATTTTGTAATTGACTCTTAATTTTCTGCAAATGTCTTTTAGTTTTTCTATGCATGTATTAAATAGTGGTATATGAAAGGACATCTAGATGTTTATAAATATGGAAGGTGTTTGCCCATGAAATGTAGAAGAAGAAGATGATGATGATGATGAAAATAGAGAGAGACCCAAAAGATGTATTCCCTCTAACATCTCCATAATAAGAGAGTGTTATTTTTCTTATTGAAAGTATCTTCACTTCCATCAATCTGGTATCAAAGCTCCTTGTGTGCCCACCTTGTTTCCAACACCAATAAGAGTAAAAAAAGTTATCCTATGGATTTACTTTTTTGCATTTGATATAATCAATGGGATAGCCAAGGGATATCCCTAGAAATAGCCAAAGGATAAACTCTATCCCGTACACTTATCCATGGATAATATTTTTTCTATCAAACACTACCTTAGGTAGTGTTTGAAATAGGGAATAAGATGGGATATTCCATGGATATCTCTTCTTACCCCAAAAGCCATAACTATAAAGGATAGCTGGGAATAAAGTTAACCAAAGGGATAATCCATAGTTAATCATGGGTTATCCCCTCAATTTATTCCCTAGAAAATGCAGGAATAGCTGGTTATCCCTTCAAATAAAAGTAAAAAAAAAAGTTATCCTATGGATTTACCTTTTTGCATTTGATATGATCAATGGGATAGCCAACGGATATTCCTAGGAATAGCCAGGAGATAAACTCTATCCCGTACACTTATCCAGGGATAATATTTTTTCTATCAAATACTACCTTAAAGTTCAGAAAACCTAACTTATTAGTGTTAATACGACACCTTCACAAGTTTTCATGAAAATGTGAAGTATGAAAAACTATGATAAAAGTAGTTAATAAACTAATAACATGAATCGAGCCGTGTAGCTAGGAGCATATTTTATTCCTTAAGATTGGTGCTCGATATTGCTCCAGCACCAGCTTTTCCAGGATTTCTTTTTGAAGCAGAATCAGACACATCGGAATGCATTACACAAATTGTATCTCCTGCTGGCTGCTCGTTGAGAAAAATACTAGACAATACTGAAAATGAAGTGCCAGGCAAATATAACCATTTATGAACAAAAAATACTGTTGTTAATGAGCAGGATGAACCTGAATAATGTACTATATAAATACATAATCATGTATCACTTAAATAACATGATGAAAGATTTTCCAACTATTTTGAGCAACAAGATCAACATAAATATTAGAGAATCAAGAGGTTCCTCTAATTAATATGTTTTTCAGACCATAAAATTTGAGATGCAGTTGTCCAAATTCAAAGAACCAATGTAAAATATGATGAGTTTATATTAATGAAGGATATAAGTAATGTTGGAGGCATCTATTAATGGATATAGTTTATGCAGATAAAATCCCACCCATATTAAACACATAATAAGAGAAAAAAACAACTCAGAAGGGAGGTATGCATAAAGGTTGTGACACATGCAAGCACAAGGAAACATCGCCAAATATACGATGGAAGACTGATAATGGGTCATACAGAAAAATTGTTTTTCCAAGCACAGACAGAGCAGCAAAATTACATGCTTTAATCATTAACCATGCAGAAACTCACATAACTACATGAAATTGTTGTTTCTTCATATAATGCCCTAGTTTGAGTGAGACATTTATTTTTCCTGTTCAATCAAGATGAACGTAGATCCAACTGCATCCTGTAAGACAAAGCATATAGAGTAGAAGTATGACAACAAACCATAATGTCACAGGTAAAAACATAGAAAGCCTTCTCTAGTGCATGCCTATGGGGTTAAAGAAGAAGGCAATAATCCATCACATGGTTAGCTTCATGGATGTTACAGGAAAGGGGGAAAAATGTTACAGGCAAGTTCTGCTAGGCCATTAAAAATTCATCAGATTCTTTATGTTCTAGAGATAGACGAGAGTTCAAATCGGACAAGGAGTAAATGCATTCATTCATCAATAATTTACACATCATAAGTATTTATTATAATTATGATTGTTTCATTGCATATGAATTTTAAATCTAACTGGATCCCTAAACCACAAGCACCACCCAACACATTGTTATAATTAAGAGAAACTTCTAGATAGGGATTAGATGATCAAGAGAGATATGCTGGCTGCTCAATCCATATTTCAGTCTGTCTTAAGATACTTAGCCATCCAAAATGAAGCACTTTAAGCAGCTTTGAACAAGTATTTTAAGCATTCTTGAACTTTTTATGTCTGTGTATGCGGGCTTTTTTCCATTTTCGTCTTTGGGGTGGGGGTGCTAGCTTTTACCAAGAGTATCCTACCACATGTTTGGATGCAATAAGCAAGTTCTGATAACCATGCAGCAGAAGATAATGTTTTCTCAAAAAAAGGCATCGAAGAAGGCTCATCTCTCTTTCTTTGTGTGTGTGTGTGTGTGTGTGTGCACTGCCCAGGGCAGGGGGGCAGGTATCCTACAATCATGTTCAGGGACAATGATGAAATCAACATGCTTAAAAAAGGATGCAAGATAAAAGATTAGCGATGGTTCTTCTGTTAGTAAAAGTTATATTTACAACACTAAAGGCTTCTAAATAAGCAAGTTCCCTCCCCCCTCTATCTCTTTGTGTGTGCCGATAGGCAAGATCTACATAGTGCATATAGATATGCACACATCCATATGCATATGGAAAGTACTTAATAATAAAAAGAATCATCTTTCTTGAATTTTTTTTTTTTCCATTTAAGAAGAGTTGTAGAAAATATAGTAAGAGCAGAAACCTAGCTTTTTCTAAAGAAAGAAGAACAGTTGTGTCAAAATAATTGATAGCATGGTATTTGGCCAAGAGATCATCTTGTATCTTTTTCTTACAAAATGGACAAGGACCACAAGAAATGAACTAAGAAAAAAAATGTAAGAAATCACAAATAGCTAGTAACTATTCCCTGACTAAAATCTTCAATGAAACAAATCTGGAGTGGAAGAAGCTACAGTTCTAACCATCTAATCAATTACCATCCCAAGTTCAAATGATTTTTTTTTCTGGGGCATGGGCAGGCATGTGAGGAGCTAAGGATGTGGGTGGTTAGAGATTTAAATGAAAAATCAAACCAAGATAGATGACCAAAACCAACAAAAAAAGACCAAATGCATTCCTAGATAATCAACATCCTTGATGCACTATTTTGGCCTCTCCAGGCCATTTGGACTTTCTGGTGACAGCATCTCTTCTTTCAGAATTAGTTAGGATCAACACATGAGCCAAAGGTGGAGTTAACCAAGAGATTGCATAGTATACAAAAGATGCTCTGCACTCAGTAAGGAGAGAGCAGGTGATGAGAGGAAAAAGCAAGAGAGGCAAGCGACAGGTGATAAAGTAGGAGTTGAAAGATGCCACTGAAAGCAGGTCAGAGAAACAGAAATATTATATGTAGATAGGAAAAAAGAAAAGTTTAGGGAGGCAAGCATGGGCAAGAGAAGGTAAAGAATTGTACTGATATATAGATGACAGATATGTAGAGCAAACAGCAATCTATCAATCTGCAAAGATTCTGATCCTTTCTGATACATTAGATGAAGATTAAATGTAA
>UESW01005079.1:524716-545511 GCA_900491605.1 Calamus simplicifolius | reverse complement strand
GTGGCCAAGCGGGACAGGGAGTCAGCTCTGGCATTCTCTGCCCTGGGGATATAGCTGACACGGAAGTAAGAAAAATGAGACGCCTGGGACTGCACCTTGCTCAGGTAACGGGACATGATCGGGTCCCTAGCCTCGTATTCACCAGTAATTTGCCCAGAAATGAGTTGAGAGTCGGTAAAGGCCCTCAAGCGCCCCGCGCCCAATTCCTTGGCTAGTCTCAACCCCGCCAGCAGGGCTTCGTACTCCGCCTGATTATTGGTCGCCGGGAACTGGAATCTGAGGGCGTACTCCACTACATCTCCCTCCGGGCTTGCAAGGATGAGCCCGGCTCCGCTCCCTTGGGAGTTTGCCGCTCCGTCCACATGCAGGATCCAATCCTCCACCTCCCCTGATGGGGGGGTCCCCAAACTCCTCCGGTTGCGCCTCCTCCACGTCCTTCTTGGTCCAGGAGCATTCGACTAGGAAATCCGCCAACACCTGAGACTTCATGGCTGACCTCGGTCGGATGGACAGATCGAACTCGCCTAGCTTGATGGCCCATTTAGCCAGCCGGCCGGAGGTGTCGGGGCGAGACAGGATAGCTCGCAGGGGCTGATCCGTAAGCACCACGATGGGATGAGCTTGAAAATAAGGCCGAAGGCGCTGAGTAGAGACCACCAGAGCGAAGATGATCTTCTCAGTTTTTGAATACCTGGTCTCCGCGTCATGGAGTATTTTGCTGGTGTAGTAGATTGGCTTCTGAGCTCCGTCGGTATCCATGTGCACCAGTACCGAGCTGACGGCCTCCGGGAAGCGGCCAGATATAGGAAGAGCTCCTCCCCATTTTCGGGCTTGGATAGCAGCGGTGGAGTGGAGAGAAACTGCTTCAATTCTTCAAAGGAGCTCTGACATTCTTTCGTCCACTCGAAGCCGTTAATCTTGCGCAGCGCCTTGAAAAAGGGTAGACACCTCTCCGCCGACCTTGACATGAAACGACTCAAGGCCGCCACCCTCCCCGTCAGGCGCTGCACCTCCTTCTTGCTGACCGGGGGCCGCATCTCCAGGATAGCTCTGATCTTGTCGGGGTTGGCTTCGATCCCGCGCTGGGTCACCATGAAACCCAGGAACTTGCCGGCCGCCACTCCAAAGGCGCATTTGTGGGGGTTGAGCTTCATCCGGTACCGGCGCAGATTGCCGAAAGTCTCCCCGAGATCGGTCACATGGTCTTCTGCGCTGGTGCTTTTAGTCAGCATGTCATCCACATAGACCTCCATATTGCGCCCCAGCTGATTCTCGAAAACCTTGTTCATCAACCTTTGATAAGTGGCCCCGGCGTTTTTCAGCCCGAAAGGCATCACTCTGTAACAGTAGATCCCCTTCTCCGTGACAAAGGAGGTTGCCTCCTCGTCTACTGAGCTCATCTTGATTTGATTGTACCCCGAGAACGCATCCATGAAACTGAGCGTCCCGTGCCCGGAGTGGCGTCCACCAGCTGGTCGATTCGGGGAGCGGAAAGCTGTCCTTGGGGCACGCCTTGTTGAGGTCGGTGAAGTCCACACACATCCTCCAGCTCCCACTGGCCTTCCGAACCATCACGACATTCGCCAACCAGTCGGGGTAGCGCACCTCACGAATGTGGCCAGCCGCCAACAGCTTCCGCACCTCCTCGTCGACAGCCTTCTGCCGGTCCGGAGCAAAACTCCTTTTCTTCTGCCTGATGGGCCGGCACTCTGGTCGGATGTTGAGCTGGTGTGTAATCACCTCCTCCGGGATCCCGGGCATGTCAGATGCTGACCACGCGAAGACGTCGGCGTTGGCCCGCAGAAAGGTTAGGAGCTGGTCACGGGCTTCGTCAGGAAGCGAGGCTCCGACTCGAACCGTCTGCGCGGGGTCCTCCCCGAGGGGGAAGGTAAGCAGCCGCTCGGCCGGTTCCCCCCTCCTCTCCAAGTCCCGTGGGTCAAGAGTTTCCGATGTCGATGTCGACGGTGGTGCAAGCACTGCCCCCTGGGGACTGGGGGCCAAGTGATAGCATAGCGCCGGCAGGTCCTGCTCTCCTCGCATCTCGCCGATCCCGCTGGTGGTTGGGAACCTCACTAGGAGTCGCTTGGTGGAAATGACGGCATCCAAGAGGTTGAGCCCGGGCCTCCCAAGAATCGCATTGTACGCCAGGGGCACACGGACCACCAAAAACTTTATAAGGACAGTGCTCTGGCACGGAGCCATTCCGGCTGTCACAGGAAGAGTAATCTCCCCCTCGACCCTCACAGAATCCCCCGTGAATCCCATCAAAGGCGTGACGACAGGTTGAAGTAAATCATGCGACAGGTTCATGCGAACAAAGGCGTCGTAGTTCAAAACATCTACTGAACTTCCACTGTCGACCAGGATTCGTTTTACAGGGTGCTTAGCAATCGTCATGGATACGACGACGCTATCATCATCTTTATTTACAACCCCCTCTAGGTCCTCTTCGAAAAAAGGAATTACAGCCTCCGCTCCTCCCTCCCCCCTCGGTCTCTTCGGCGGGCCCCCTGCCCCCCAGGAGATCATCGCTACCGTCTTCTCCGTCGGGGCGTTATCAATCATCGGCGGTGCAGGCGCTGATGGGCCGGGAGCTCCTGGGTTGTTCCTTTGGACGAACTTCCTCAGGTGGCCCTGTTGAATGAGGTCTTCAATGGCTTTCTTCAGCTGCCGGCAGTCGTCGGTGTTGTGGCCATGGTCCCGGTGGTAGCGGCAGTAGAGGTTCTTGTTCCGGGGGATCTTCGGGTTGATGGGAGGAGGACGTTGCAGGTAAGGCTCCCCTTCGATCTCGAGCAGGATCTGGGATATGGGAGCAAGCAACGGAGTGTACGGCCCGTCTCTCGGTGCAGGAGGTCGAGGGCGGTTGTCTGGTCGGCGAGGAGGCTCGGGCCTCCTGGGGCGGGCTTCCGCAGGTTCTGGCTGGGTTGGCTTCCGGGGTATACTCCCGCCGGCCTCACGCCGAGAAAAGTCAGCTTCATCTGCCCGGATGTACTTCTGGGCGCGGATCAGGAGTTCGGAGTAGGAACCCGGCGGCTTCTTGTCAAGAGAATACGCGAAACGGGAAGGGCGGAGCCCTCGCTTCAGAGCCAAGGTAGCCACTGAGTCCTCCAAGTTATATACCTCCAGGGCGGCCTCCTTAAACCGGGCGACGTAGTCTCGCAGGGACTCGCCATTCTTCTGCTGGACAGCAAATAGACTGTCCGCCACCCTCGGGATCTTCCGGCAGGCGTCAAAGTGGGCCAGGAAAGCCCTCTCCAACTGGCGAAAGGAGTCGATGCTCCGTGGCGGCAGGCGAGAGTACCAGGCCCGGGCAGCTTTTTTCAGAGTAGCAGGGAAGGCCACACACATAAGGGAGTCTGTGGCCCCCTGAACCTGCATGAGCACCTTGTAACTTTCCAAATGGTCCAGGGGGTCCGTAGTCCCGTCATAAGGGTCCAGCTGAGGAAGGCGGAACCGGGTAGAGATTGGCTCCTCCATGATGCGGCGGGACAGGGGAGGCCGACTGTCGTAATCAGTCTCCGGCAGGTGGGTGATTCGACGGCTAAGTTCTTCCAACTTCTGATTACACTCCTCGAGTCGCCGCTCAGCTCGGCGAGGCATCCGGCCATCAACGGAGCCCTCCCCTGAAGACTCAGAAGAAGAGCGGAGGCGACGATGTCGGCGCGCGCGCTCCGCCTCCTTTCCGTGCCGCCGCTTAGGAGAGATGCTGGCGTGGCGAGAAGGAGACCGGGGCCTTTTGGACGCCTCGCGGCGATGCGGCTTGGCTGGGGATCGGCGGTGATGATCTGCAGGAACGGGCGACCTCCGGCGGGAGGAGTGCTGGCTGGGCTGCACCGCCCCTGGGACAGACGGGCTCGGCTCCGGCTGTCGCAAGGCTACTTGTTGCTGCTGCTGCATGCTTTTGACCGCCGCTGCCAGCGACTGGACCTGGGTGGCCAGGGCAGCGAATCGATCTTCTTGAAGTGGCTGTGGAGCAGATGCAGGGGCGCCATTCTGCGGAGCAGAAGGCCCTGCCTCCTGGAGGTTCGGAGGCTCTGGGAAACAAGATACGAGAGCTGGGGGGGCCTCCGCGGGTGGACCAGCCCCGCAGCGCTGCCTCCCAGCGCGACCGGCTGAAGCTCCCTTCATTCGAGTTGTCACCATGGCTTTAAGGTCTCGAAGAAGAAAGCCGCTGGTTCGAAGTCTCTCTTACACTCCCCCCCTTCCTGGCGCGCCAATCTGATGACGCCAAGTCACCTCCTTCGAACGTCGGGGAAGACGGACGTCTCGCTCCGGGAAATCCTGCAAGAAAAGTCCCCGGGGACCGGTGCACCGGTGGGGACCCTCCGACGATCAAGTTAGTGGCTTGGGTTCAGACAAGGAACCACCCCCGCGAAGAGAAGCTGGGGCAGTTAGGGTTTTTGCTGGAGGAAGAAAGCTCAGAGAGCCAGAGTTCGGATCCCCCTTACAGCCTGAATATGTCTCTTTTATACCTGTCTGAATACCGTGACGTGCAGCTTCGGAAGACCTTTCTTGTACTGTCACCGATGGATGTGACTGGGCTCCTATTGCTAGAGGCGGCGAGTCGTACATCCTAGTAAGGCATGGTGGCGCACAGAGGCGTGCAACGCGCCAAACATCGTTATGAGGCATGACCCTCCGTACCGGGGCACACTTTACAGGAGTACTAAATGGTACTACGGCAAGGCACAGCCATGTGCCGAAGATCATGCGTGAGCACCGTGCATGCTGATAGTTGCTGTTTTCTTCGGCGGTTGAATAGCGTGTCGACCATGCACCCTGAGGCCAGTAGGGGCCCTGGGGTTAAGAAATGATGACCCCACCCCGACCCCGAGGGGGTGCCGGAGGTGGGGAAATGACCGTTCACCCCGAGGCTGGTAGGGGCCCCGGGGTTAAGAAATGATGACCCCACCCCGACCCCGAGGGGGTGCCGGAGGTGGGGAAATGACCGTTCACCCCGAGGCCGGTAGGGGCCCCGGGGTTAAGAAATGATGACCCCACCCCGACCCCGAGGGGGTGCCGGAGGTGGGGAAATGACCGTTCACCCCGAGGCTGGTAGGGGCCCCGGGGTTAAGAAATGATGACCCCACCCCGACCCCGAGGGGGTGCCGGAGGTGGGGAAATGACCGTTCACCCGAGGCCGGTAGGGGCCCCGGGGTTAAGAAATGATGACCCCACCCCGACCCCGAGGGGGTGCCGGAGGTGGGGAAATGACAGTTCACCCCGAGGCCGGTAGGGGCCCCGGGGTTAAGAAATGATGACCCCACCCCGACCCCGAGGGGGTGCCGGAGGTGGGGAAATGACAGTTCACCCCGAGGCCGGTAGGGGCCCCGGGGTTAAGAAATGATGACCCCACCCCGACCCCGAGGGGGTGCCGGGGTGGGGAAATGACAGTTCACCCCGAGGCCGGTAGGGGCCCCGGGGTTAAGAAATGATGACCCCACCCCGACCCCGAGGGGGTGCCGGAGGTGGGGAAATGACAGTTCACCCCGAGGCCGGTAGGGGCCCCGGGGTTAAGAAATGATGACCCCACCCCGACCCCGAGGGGGTGCCGAAGGTGGGGAAATGACTGACTGCCGTTACCCTGCCTGATGACGTTGACTGACTGCCGTTACCTTGCCTGATGACGTTGGGATCAGTCATATCATGCTCCATTCCATCTAATAGGTCTATATTAATTTATGGTTCTTGAGCTTCACTAAGTTCAATCTTACTCCCACTATCCTTTGAAATTATCTCATTTTCTAAAAATGAAGCATTTCTCGAGACAAACACCTTTTGCTCGAGAGGATGGTAGAAGTAATATCCTTTTGTTTGTTTTGGATATCCCACAAAATTGCATTTATCAGATCTAGCTTCAAGCTTGTTTGATTCATTATGCTTCACATAAGCGTAACAGTCCCAAACCCTTAAATGATTAAGGGATGGTTTCTTTCCACACCATATCTCATATGGAGTGGAGTTGACCAATTTAGATGAAACTTGGTTTAGGGTATATTCGGTAGTATCTAGCGCATAACCCCAAAACAATTTTTTTTGGGAGATCTGCAAGGCTCATCATCAAATGTACCATATCTAATAGTGTATGATTCCTCCTTTCTGACATACCATTGTGCTGTGGTGTACCAGGAGGAGTCCATTGAGGGAGAATCACATTCTCCTTCAAATAATCTATGAACTGATGGCTCAAGTATTCACCACCTCGATCTGATCAAAGTATCTTAATACTTTTGCTAGTTTGTTTTTCTACTTCACGTCTGAATTCTTTGAACTTTTCAAAGGCTTCAGATTTGTGCTTCATCAGATACACATAACCATATCTACTATGGTCATCTATGAACGTGATGAAATAAGAAAAATCTCCTATGGCTTGAATATTGATGGGTCCACATACATCCGAATATACTAAACCTAAACATTCAGTTGCTCGCTCACCTTTTCTACTAAAAGATGACTTGGTTATCTTGCCAAGTAAGCATGATTCACATTCCTCAAATGATTCCCAATCGAATGAGCCCAAGTATCCATCATTATGTAACTTGGTTAAACGCTTTTCATTTACATGGCCTAGACGACAATGCCATAGATATGAGTCCTTAGAATTATTTGATTTTAATCTTTTTGATCCAATATTGAGAATAGGGGTTTGAAGATTAAGAACATAAATTTTATTAAACAATTCAGCATAACCAAAGAATATTTTATTTCAAAAAATAGAAATACCTTTATTTCCAATTTCAAATGAATATCCATTCATTACTAAACATGAAACGGATATAATATTCTTTGTTATGTTCGGAATATAGTAACAATTACTAAGTTTAATTACAAGCCCTGTGGACAAAGATAAAGAATAAATTCCTACGGCTAATGCATCAACCTTTGCTTTATTTTCCATTCGTAGGATCACTTCATCTCTCCCTAATCTTCTACTATTTCTTATCATCTCCATATTAATTCAAATATGAGACCCACAAACGGTATCCAATACCCAAGTGGAATAAGAAGTTATAGAAGAAAAACATATCAATTATGTATGCACATGATGTAGAAGCATCCCTATGCTTCTTTTCTTATAGACTTGCCAAATAAGCCATGCAGTTACGCTTCCAGCCCATCCTTGCCACAGAAGTGACATTTTTCCTTGGCTACATTCTTTAGCCAATCAAAAAATTGGATCCGGTCAGCTTGTTGGACTCTAGGTTACCACTAAGGTTAATGTTCATACTCATGGTGTCTCTTATAATTGAGAAGAAAATAGAACGAGTCAATTATTATGAATGCAAATCATCGATTTAATATGGTAATTTTAAAATTTTTAATTAAATCGATTACTCCCACTATTTTATCGAGCTCAATAGCCCTCTCTATTAATCTCGAAAAATTATCAAATAATTTTTTAGTGGGCTAGGACCCTCAAATTGACTTACCTTGACCTTGGCTATGGCACAACAAATCTTAGTAAGCCAAATTAGGTAGATTTTTTATCAATCACATCAAATGTGACTCTTAGATCATTCAGGGACATTGCCTTGTCAATCACATATGATATGATCACCCTAAACATTGCCTCTAGATTAGATTGACCCTAACTATAGCCAATTATGCCAACTAACCTAGTTAAGTCAACTCATTGTTCCCCAATCAACTCCTCATACGTTCACTTTATCTTGGCTATGGCACAACAAATGTCATGCCCTAATGATTTT
Organism: Calamus simplicifolius; assembly: GCA_900491605.1. Lineage (NCBI taxonomy): Eukaryota > Viridiplantae > Streptophyta > Magnoliopsida > Arecales > Arecaceae > Calamus > Calamus simplicifolius. Next base: position 537,802 of record UESW01005079.1, on the reverse strand, counting down.
GTATCATGTGAACAATGGAAGGCTAATGACTTAATATTCATGGAGGGATTTAGCGCATCTAGGTCCCATCATGCATGTACAATATTTATATCATGCTAGGTTACATATCCTATATGTGAATTTTAGATTAATTTTAATTAACCTAAATTTCATAAGATCCAATCTTATGATTGTGACTCCTAATCAAATTAGGATCCTAATCACTATCTAATATAGGAACCCTAATTATGTGACCAAATCAATTGCTACCATCCTGATTAACCTTAATTGATCTAATCAATTAAGAGCTTTCCTTAATAATAGCCAGATCAGCTGATCAATGGGGTCCTATTTAGCATACCCTTCGATCCCATTGAATGCGTTTTTTCAGGCAGCGAATAGAGCAATTAAAAACATGATCGCACCTTTCCAGGCACCAATGTAGTTAAGCCCAATTGATTTGATCAATTATGGAATCATAGGATCAAACAATGATATGGTTAAATCTAATTTTTCCTAAACCTTATCATCTATACACATTATGATAAGATAAGATAGTGATCTTTAGGGATTTATGATAAGTGTCAAATATTTTATAACAATTTATTTTAATATTGTCATATCATTATCTGTTATGATAAATTTGTTTTCATCACATGAAAATCCTAATTGGTCTCTATCATAACATCTCTAATATGATAACATGTCAAAATTTAAAATTTTAATTTTAATCTGATTATCATATTATCATGATATAATTATTTTAGATTTTAATCACGTTATTTATCATGTCAAAATTAAATTCTAAACATAATATGTTAAATTTCAGCCTTTATGATTATGTCACACATAAATCATAATTTTTAATTTTTAACATGATCAAATCTAAATAATACACGTTTATTATCATATAATAAAACTTATTAAATATTTAATATTAATCAATATAATTATTTTAGATTTTAATCATGTTATTTATCATGTTAAAATTAAATTCTAAACATGATATATTAAATTTTAGCCTTTATGATTATGTCACACATAAATCATAATTTTTAATTTTTAATATAATTAAATCTAAATAATTCATGTTTATTATCATATAATAAACTTATTAAATATTTAATCTTCATCATATAATTATTTTAGATTTAAATCATATTATTTATCATGTCAAAATTAAATTCTAATCATAATATGTTAAATTTCAGCCTTTATGATTATGTCACACATAAATCATAATTTTTAATTTTTAATATGATCAAATCTAAATAATTAACGTTTATTATTATATAATAAACTTATTAAATATTTAATCTTCATTAATATAATTATTTTAGATTTTAATCATGTTATTTATCATGTCAAAATTAAATTCTAAACATGATATGTTAAATTTTAGCCTTTATGATTATGTCACAAATAAATCATAATTTTTAATTTTTTACATGATAAATATAAATAATTCACATTTATTATCATATAATAAACTTATTAAATATTTAATTCATCAATATAATTATTTCAGATTTAAATCATATTATTTATCATGTCAAAATTAAATTCTAAACATGATATGTTAAATTTTAGCCTTTATGATTATGTCACACATAAATCATAATTTTTAATTTTTAACATGATTAAATCTAAATAATTTACATTTATTATCCTATGTCAACTCTTTGATTAAGTCAAAGAATCCATGATTATAAATCATGAGCGGCCTCTAGTAAAGTATCATGACCACCCAAGTGTTATGGGTTTGTTGACGTGGTCATCAACACCTGTCCATGAACGGTTACCGTACGATTCAATCCCTTCGTCACATATTCCAGATCAATCAGTAGTATGGAATGTATCAACCATATAATTGATCTTTATTTACTTGATCTTAGAAAAATTGACTCATATGAATTAGAACTTCGAAACCATTTCGAATTCCAACTCAACCTTGCAAGGATTTATCAGTCAATTTAATCCATCAAGTGGCCGTGGGATATAACCCTTTCTATCAAGGGAGATGAATCCTGTTTTAATCAAACACCACTATTGACACCAAATCACCGGCCTCGAGCGTCTGGTCGCCTCCTTCAGTGAGCTCCTCGCGCCTGCAAGCAAGTTCCAGGGGCCGAAGATTCCGACGGGGACCCTCCGATGCTCAAGTCAGTGGTCTGGGCAACAGCTGTGAGCTTGAGGAAGCTCGAAAGAGAAAGAGCGAGAGAGAGATGGCTCCGAGAAGAGCCCTCTCTGTGAGCGTTTAGGGGTGTAATGAGTGTGTTACCTGGTCGAGGTCCCTCTTACCCTCTTTATAGGTGTTTAGAGTTTGTCTGGCTTGACTAGTTGAGGCCTTGTAATGATGACCTTGATGGGTGAAGTGTCAGAGCTGATGTCTATGAGGCATGGGATTCTACCACTTGTCAGAACATTTAAGGTGATGGCAGCAATGGCAGAGCTTGCTTCCTTCTTTGATATGTCAGGACTGCAGGTCAAGTCCCATCAAAGTGGGTGGCTACAGCTAGTTGGTGGGTCCTGTCCCACCGGAGAGGGGAAAGCAGGGGCGAGAAGGGCCGGCCAAGGATGGCCGGGGCCGACTCAGCGGGCACAGAGATGCTGGGGCCGGCTGAGAAGTGTCGGGGCTGGCCAGAAGGGGCCGGGGCTGCCTAGCTTGGACACGCCGGGGCCGGCTAGGAAGGTGCCGGTCTGCTTGGCTTGGACATGCCGGGGGCCGGCTAGGAGAGTGCCGGGCCGCTGGAAGGTGCCGGGGCCGCCTAGCTTGGACACACCGGGGGCGGCTAGGAACGTGCCGGGATGCTTGGCCAGGAGGTGCCGGGCCGCCTAGCTTGGACACACCGGGGCGGCTAGGAACGTGCCGGGCCGCTTGGCTGGGAGGTGCCGGGGCCGCCTAGCTTGGACACGCCGGGGGCCGGCTATCTTGGATACGTCGGGGGCCGGCTAGAAAAGTGCCGGGGCCAGCTGGGAGGTGCCGGGGCTGCCTAGCTTGGACACGCCGGGGGCCGTCTAGGAAAGTGCCGAGCCGCTTGGCTGGGAGGTGCCGGGGTCGCTTGGCTTGGACACGCCGGGGCCGGCTAGGAAAGTGTCGGGCCGCATGGCTTGGACATGCCGGGGCCAGCTAGGAAAGTGCTGGGGACGGCTGGAAAAGTGCCGGGCCGCTTGGCTTGGACACGCCGGGGCCGGCTAGAAAAGTGCCGGGGCCGGCTGGAAGGTGCCGGAGCTGCCTAGCTTGGACACACCGGGGGCCGGCTAGGAGAGTGCCGGGCCGCTGGGAGGTGCTGGGGCCGCCTAGCTTGGACACACCATGGCCGGCTGGGAAAGTGTTGGGCCGCTTGGCTTGGACACGCCGGGGGCCGGCTAGGAAGGTGCCGGGCCGCTTGGCTTTGGAGGCGTCGGCCATGGAGGTGTCGTCCATGGAGGTGTCGGCCATGGAGCTGTCGGCCTTGGAGGTGCCAGCCTTGGAGCTGTCGGCCATGGAGCTATCGGCCATGGAGCTGTCGGCCTTGGAGTCGTCGGCCTTGGAGGTGCCGGCCTTGGAAGTGTCAGCCTTGGAGCCGTCGGCCTTGGAGCTGTCGGCCTTGGAGCTTAGGGCAATTGGGTGTGTGTGGCTTTATGAGGCCCTGAACGCTAACGTGGCCGAAGGGCCCTTTGGAGGCCAAAGGGGGGCTTCGTCAGTTTCCTTCCTTCACGGTTCTCTAACGGTGTTGGATCAGCCACATCAGATGCCCCCTCGCCCCTGAGACGAAGCGGGTCCACCCTAGCAAGGCGAAAGGGGCATTACCTCCCAAGTGGCTGATCCTCGCCTGATGCAGGGCTTCATGCCTGGCTGGAGAAGGGCTTTATCCGCCGACGGGTGTCAGGCTTCATGCCTGGTTGGGGAAGGGCTTTATCCGCCGACGGGTGTCGGGCTTCATGCTTGGCTGGTGTAGGGCTTTAGGTGCCGACGGGTGTCAGGCTTCATGCCTGGCTAGCCCAAGGCTTTTTGTGCCGACCAGGGTCGGGCTTCATGCCTGGCTGGTGCAGGGCTTTAGGTGCCGACGGGTGTCGGGCTTCATGCCGGCTGGTGCAGGACTTTAGGTGCTGACGGGTGTCGGGCTTCATGCCTAGCTGGTGCAGGGCTTTATCCGCCGACGGGTGTCGAGCTTCATGCCTGGCTGGTGCAGGGCTTTAGGTGCCGACGGGTGTCAGGCTTCATGCCTGGCTGGTGCAGGGCTTTATCCGCCGATGGGTGTTGGGCTTCATGCCTGGCTGGTGCAAGGCTTAGGTGCCGACGGGTGTCGGGCTTCATGCCTGGCTGGTGCAGGGCTTTATCCGCCGACGGGTGTCGGGCTTCATGCCTGGCTGGTGCAAGGCTTTAGGTGCCGACGGGTGTCAGGCTTCATGCCTAGCTGGTGCAGGGCTTTATCCGCCGACAGTTGTCGGGCTTCATGCCTGGCTGGTGAAGGGCTTTATCCTCCGATGGGTGTCGGCTTCATGCCTGGCTGGTGCAGGGCTTTAGGTGCCGACGGGTGTCGGGCTTCATGCCTAGATGGTGCAGGGCTTTATCTGCCGATGGGTGTCGGGCTTCATGCCTGGCTGGTGCAGGGCTTTAGGTGCCGACGGGTGTCGGGCTTCATGCCTGGCTGGTGCAGGGCTTTATCCACCGATGGGTCAGGCATCATGCCTGGCTAGTGTAGGGCTTTAGGTGTCGACGGGTGTCGAGCTTCATGCCTGGCTGGTGCAGGGCTTTATCCGCCGACGGGTGTCAGGCTTCATGCCTGGCTGGTGCAGGGCTTTAGGTGCTGACGGGTGTCGGGCTTCATGTCTGGCTGGTGCAGGGCTTTATCCGCCGACGGGTGTCGGGCTTCATGCCTGGTTGGGGAAGGGCTTTATCCGCCGATGGGTGTTGAGCTTCAAGCCTGGCTGGTGCAGGGCTTTATCCACCGACGGGTGTCAGGCTTCATGCCTGGCTGGCCCAGGGCTTTTGTGCCGGTGCTCGGGGCCGGCCGAGGCCGTCCCTGCTGGATCTGGGCTTTTGTTGCTGAAAGCCGGTGGTGCACCGCTCTGCCAGTGGTACACTGGGCTTCATGCCTAGCTGGCCTAGGGCTTTTGTGCCGGCGCTCGGGGCCGGCCGAGGCCGTCCCTGCTGGACCCAGGCTTTTGTTGCTGAGAGCCGGTGGTGCATCGCTCTGCCAGTGATACACTGGGCTTCATGCCTGGCTGGCCCAGGGCTTTTGTGCCGGCGCTCGGGGCCGGCCGAGGCCATCCCTGCTGGACCCGGGCTTTTGTTGCTGAGAGCCGATGGTGCACCGCTCTGCCAGTGGTACACTGGGCTTCATGCCTGGCTGGCCCAGGGCTTTTGTGCCGGCGCTCGGGGCCGGCCGAGGCCGTCCCTGCTGGACCCGGGCTTTTGTTGCTGAGAGTCAGTGGTGCACCGCTCTGCCAGTGGTACACTGGGCTTCATGCCTGGCTGGCCCAGGGCTTTTGTGCCGGCGCTCGGGGCCGGCCGAGGCCATCCCTGCTGGACCTAGGCTTTTGTTGCTGAGAGCCGGTGGTGCACCGCTCTGCTAGTGGTACACTGGGCTTCATGCCTGGCTAGCCCAGGGCTTTTGAATGCCAAAGCGAGGTTGGCCTTGGATGTTAATGCAAGGTAGATCTTCCCTGCATGACATTTTTAAGTATTAATGAAAGAAAACTATCTTAAGTGCAATGTACTTAGCTCTTGTATCCCATGTTTTCCTTTTGCGAGTTTGAGCACTTTCGTCCGTTGGTGACCTGCCCCCCAGGGAGTCATGTTAGTCGGATTGGAAGTGTCGTTGCCCTTACTTGGGCCTTCCCTCGCATTGGAGGCCAGGACGAGATGCCTGTGGCCGGGAAGAAGCTGGAAACCGGGACAAAGCTGGAGTCTGTTGAGGAAAGCCTCGACAACTGGCGGTCATTGAAGATGAATGGCTGGAAGAGTCCATCGAGGGCATTGCTGAGAGTAAAAAGATCGGAGGAGTTGCTGGGAGGGCTCTTTGCCTAGATTTTTCTTCGAAGAGATTGATTGCCTTCGGTGCTGAAGCTTATGAGCAGCAGTCAAAGCCTTTTGTCCTCATCTTCTTCCTTGTATTAATTGCAACGACACCTCTCGGCTTGCTCTATCCAATTGTTGAGCCTTTGAGTGAGCTCTTCCAGCCGCCGGTGTTGTTCGTCCAGATGCTTCCTCATCTTATGATTAAGGTCCTCCCCAGATGACCTAAAAGACTAACAGAAGGCAGGAGATCGGTGGTGCTCAGGTGAAGCTTGATGGTGATAAGCTTCTCTGTGAGGAGATTTTCCGCGAGCGGATCACTAGCCAACTAGTGTAGCTATCATTGTTGATGTCTTCGCATTGTTGATGTCTGACATACCAGGTATACCCGGGGAGGTAATCATCCATCAACTTAACATCAGTCTGGGATGCCGACCCATTCAGCAGAAGAAGAGAAGCTTTGCCCCCGACCAGCAGAAAGCCATCGACGAAGAAGTTCGTAAGCTGGTGGCCGCTGGCCACATCAGAGAGGTCCACTATCCTGACTGGCTAGCCAACGTTGTGATGGTTCGTAAGGCCAGCGGGAGCTGGAGGATGTGCGTTGACTTCACTGATCTTAACAAGGCATGCCCCAATGACAGCTTTCCTTTGCCTCGGATTGACCAGCTGGTGGATGCTACGTCTAACCATGAGACTCTCAGCTTCATGGACGCCTTCTCGGGGTATAACCAAATCAAGATGGATCCGGTGGATGAGGAGGCTATTTCATTCGTGATCGAGAAGGGCATGCATTGTTACAAGGTAATGTCGTTCGGGTTGAAGAATGCTGGGGCCACCTACTAGAGGCTGATGAACAAGGTCATTGAGGACCAGATTGGGCATAACATGGAGGTATAAATGGATGACATGCTAACCAAGAGTACCCGTATCGCTGACCATGTTGCTGACCTCGTGGAGACCTTCAGCAATCTCCGTCGATTCTAGATGAGGCTGAACCCCCACAAATGCACTTTTGGAGTTATAACAGGCAAGTTCCTAGGCTTCATGTTGATGCAGCGGGGGATCGAGGCGAACCCTGATAAGATCCGAGTCATCCTTGACATGAGGCCCCCAGCTAGCAAGAAGGAGGTGCAGCGCTTGACTGGGAGGGTGGCAGGCTTGAGCCATTTCTTATCCAAGTTAGCAGAAAGGTGCCTACCTTTCTTCAAGGCACTGCATAAGATCAATGGCTTCGAGTGGATGAAGGAGTGTCAGAAAGCCTTCGAGGAGCTGAAGAAATTTTTATCCACTCCACCGTTGCTGTCTAAGCCGCAGGGCTGGGAGGAGCTCTTCCTCTACCTTGCAGCTTCCCCTAAGGCCGCCAGCTCCGTGCTCATCCGCATGGATGCCAACGGGACACAGAGGCCAGTTTATTACACTAGTAAGGTGCTTCATGATGCAGAGACCAGGCATTACATAACTAAAAAGATCATTTTTTCCTTGATCGTCTCTGCTTAGCATTTCAGGCCTTACTTTCAAGCCCACCTTATCGTGGTGCTCACAGATTAGCCCCTCTAGACGATCTTATCCCGTCCTGACACCTCCGGTCGACTGGCAAAGTGGACCATCAAGCTAGGGGAGTTGACTTGTCCTTCCAGCCAAGATCAGCAATGAAATCCCAAGTGTTAGCCGACTTTCTAGTCGAGTGCACATGGGCCGTGGAGTAGCTGAAGGAGCTGCACTCAGAGTCCCCGATGATGACAGAGGCAGGAGAGGAGGACTGGATCCTTCACGTAGATGGCACATCTAACTCCCAGGGGAGCGAAGCCGAACTCATCCTCACGAGCCCAGAGGGAGAGGTAGTGGAGTACGCTCTCCATTTTCTTTTTTTTGCCAACAATAATCAAGCAGAGTATGAAGCCTTGCTGGCGGGAATGAAGCTAGCCAGGGAGCTTAGAGCAAGGCATCTCAGAGCCTTCACCAACTCTCAGCTTGTCTCCGGGCAAGTTGCGGAAGAGTATGAGGCCCGGGATCCCATCATGTCCCGCTACCTGAGTAAAGTCCAATCCCAAGCCTCCTTTTTTGCTTACTTCTGTGTTAGTTACATTCCCAAGGAGAGAACGCCAGAGCCGATGCACTGTCCCATTTGGCCACTTCGGCCGATGGGGACTTGGGAAAACATATATGGAGCATCTAGAGGTCTCAAGCATCGAAGCCATAGAGGAGGCCCTACCGATCGCGCAGGAGCCCTCTTGGATGGACGCTTACATCCAGTACCTTACCGATGGCGCCCTCCCCGAAGACCCTGCAGAGGCTAGGTTGCTCAAGCGACGAACACCTAAGTTTTTGATAATGGATGGGCAACTTTACCAAAGGTCCTTCTCATACCCGGTCCTCAAGTGCGTTGGCCCTACGGAAGCTAATTATATCCTCCGCGAGATCAACGTGGGCATTTGTGGAAGTCATCTAGGGGCAGAGCCCTAGCATACAAAGCCCTGCGCCAAGGATACTATTGGCTAATGATGAAAGAGGATGCCGCCGAGCTAGCCCGAAGGTATGACAGCTGCCAACGACATGCCAACATCTAGTGGCAGCCAACTTCTCAGTTGAACCCCCTGGCGGTCCCATGGCCTTTTGCTCAGTGGGGGATGAACATCCTGAGACCATTTCCCTCGGCCTCTGGCCAGCGTAGGTTCCTGCTAGTCGCCATCGACCACTTTACCAAATGGGTCGAGGCCGAGGCGCTAGCTAAAATCACCGAGGCAAGGTAAGATCCTTTTTCTGGAAATCTATAATCTATCGGATCGGACTGCCGCATACCCTCGTCACCAACAACGGCTGACAATTCGACAACACTCCTTTCAGAGGATTCTGCACCAAGCTGGGCATCCATCAATGCTTCACCTTTGTCGATCACCCCCAGACCAACGAAGCGGCCGAGGTAACAAACTGCACTATCTTTTAAGGACTCCGGGCGTGGCTGGACGACTTCAAAGGGAGATGGGTGGAGAACTCCCCAACGTGCTATGGGCCTACCACATGACGCCACGGGCTCCCACTGGGGAGACTCCCTTTAGCCTTTTCTTTGGGTCTGAGGCTGTCATCCCTATGGAGATTGGTGTTCCAAGTCCTCGAACGGAGTCTTACGATGAGGAGGACAACTCGAGCTAGCTGCGAGCCAATCTTGACCTCATGGAGGAGACACGCAATAGAGCGCGGCTCAGGATGGCTACCTACCGACAGCGAACCGCCAAGTAGTACAATGCTCGAGTCCACCCTTGGACATTCTTGCTGGGGGATCTAGTCCTCAGGCGCGCAGAGGTCTCGAAGCCGACGGAAGGAGGCAAGCTATCACCAAATTGGGAAGGATCCTATCGGGTCATCGAGGCCCTCCACCATGGAGCGTATCGACTCGAAGGACTGGATGGGAAGTTGCTCCTCAGACCTGAAATTCTAACAACCTTCGTCGGTACTACCAGTAATGTACCCTGTTTTACAATGAGTTAAGTGTTTGTATTCTTTTGGACTTACCTGTCCCACATTCTTAACTAATAAAAATGTGTTCGAGTAATCCATCTTTTCAGCCAAAGATTGAGGCCAATTTGGCACCAAAGCCTAACTCTGGTCGGCACTAAAAGCCCAACTCCGGTTGGCACTGAAAGCCCAACTCCGGTTGGCACTGAAAGCCCAAGGCCAGCTCGGCACCAAAGCCCGACTCCGGTTAGCACCGAAAGCCTGAGGCCAGCTCGGCACCAAAGCTCGACTTCGATTGGCACTGAAAGCCCGAGGCCAGCTCGACACCAAAGCCTGACTCCGTTAGCACTGAAAGCCCGAGGCTAGCTCAGCACCAAAGCCCGACTACGGTCGGCACCGAAAGCCCGAGGCAAGCTTGGCACCAATGCTCGACTCCGGTCGGCACCGAAAGCCCGAGGCTAGCTCAGCACCAAAGCTCGACTCCGATCGGCACTGAAAGCTCATGCTAGCTCAGCAACAAAGCCCAACTCCGGTCAGCACTGAAAACCCAAGGCCAGCTCGGCACCAAAGCCCGACTCCTGTTGGCACTCAAAGCCTGAGGCTAGCTCGGCACCAAAGCTCGACTCTAGTCGGCACTGAAAGCCCGAGGCCAGCTCGGCACCAAAGCCCTACTCCGGTCGGCACTAAAAGCCCGAGGCCAGCTTGGCACCATAGCCTAACTCCGGTCGGCATCGAAAGACCAAGGCCAGCTCGGCACCAAAGCCTAACTCCGATCGGCACCGAAAGCCCAAGGCCAGCTCGACACCAAAGCCTGACTCTAGTCGGCACTGAAAGCCCGAGGCCAGCTCAGCACCAAAGCCCGACTCCAGTCGGCATCGAAAGCCCGAGGCCAGCTTGGCACCAAGGCCTCTCTCGATCAACACGAGGAACTCAAGGCCGACCTAGCGCATGAGAAATGATCTCGGACAGACCTGGGGTCCCGACGGTGGCTCGTTGCTACAGGCTCACCGCGAAGCTCACACCTATACGTCTACCTCGGGTTCACCAAGGGAAGCTCCGAGGCCAGCCTCAATGCCCCCACCAGAACCCAATCCTATATAGAAACTAAGTCATAAATTTGCTTATGGCAAGCAGGCAAATATGATGTCCCGCGATGCCGACGCAGCCCTATCAAGGGTCCTACGATGGCAAGCTGAAAGGGAAGGTGCACTACACTAAGTATGACCCTCGAAGATAGATTTCAAAAGAAAATTTTCATTGCTTTAAATGTTTACAAAATGCTGACCAAGTTGGACTTTAATACAAAAAAAAGGAAATTGGGTGATCAGGGCTCGGCCGCTGCGGGCCCATCGTCGGATGGCATCCCCTCGGATCCCTCGTTTAGCTCGATGTCCACAATGCCGGGAAGACCAAAGACCCTGGCCACCTTTTCCTTACAGTCCCAGAACCCCTGGAGGTAGACGTCCGTGGAGGCTTCGGCCAGCTCGTCCGTGAAGCTGGTAGACTTGCAAAGTCGTCCACAGCTTCTGCAGCCCTCCTCTGGTGGTTGCTGCTCTCTCTTCGGCGGCAGCTACGACAGCTTTTTCCTTGCGGACCATGGCCTCCCCCTCCGCAGTGCGGGAGTCCGCCATCCTTGCTACCTTCTCGGCATTCTCCACCCTCTCCTCGGCCTCTTTCACTTCAATGGAGATGCATCGATGCGGTAGTCTCTAGCAGTAACGGCCCCCATGGCCTCCCCCAGCTGGCCCAGGACTGTCCGGGCATGCTCGGCCTCAACGGTCGCCCGGCTGACGGCCTCCTTGAGCTCAGTATCCCGGTCGGTCCACGCCGCCTCCAAGGCCTCCTCTACCATCTCGACTCAGGCTCGGGCCTCGACAGCCTCCACTGGGCCTAGCGGAGGATGGTCTCTCCTTGGTCGATGACCTCCCTCATGGCCACCAAGGAGTTCACCGACTACATAAAGAATGAGTCAGTACAAGGCAGTTGAAACAAAAAGAAAAAAGGGGAGGATTTTTGGAGTCCTGGACTTACCCGGATATGAGCCACAAAGGTCTCCCTGAAGAAGGCTGAGGCCCCCAACTGACGGAGCTCCTCCTGGAACTCAGGGAGGACGATCTGGGTGATGAGCCGCTCTGCCCGGCGACCATGGTTTATCACCAAAGACCGGGAGGGGACCGCCCCAACCTCGCCTCCCTCTGCGCCTGACTAGCTCAGGGATGGTGGGTGCTGAGCCAGTGACTGGCGGCACCTCCTCCGCTAGCACCTCCATCACCGCTGGGTGACTCTCGCTCACCCGCCTCTATGTGGAGGAGCCCTCACTCGAACTCGGCTCCACCTTCACCTGCTCCGGTGACTGGGATGGCAGGCTTTGTTGCTGATGCAGCCCCCTCAGTCCTCGCTACCTCCGGGGGGGTGTCGGTCGTAAGGTCAATGGCGGGGCCGGCTGCTGCCTCTCCTTCATGTTCCGGGGTTGGGGGAGACCGTGCCAAGGACCGGCTCAGGGCCTGGGTCCGTTGCCTCCCACTCGGCCCCTCGGCACCCTCGAGGACTCTCTTCCACTTCATCGCCGCCTTTCTGATGGTGTGAACTGGGATCTTCATCACTACACAAGTCATCGGTCAGAGTGAGCAAAAAAAAAAGAATGAAGGAAAACAGGCCAAGGATCGGGGACCTGCAGCCCCTCACCGCTGCGAGAAGAGACGCCTGCGAGCTGGAGATTTTCCTCCGATAGGAGCTGATTGCAACAGGGGACCTCGGCTGTCAGAAGTTGCTCGAGTGCCTCCCTATCTGTTGGCCCAGATGGCAACCCAAGAGGGGGGGGGTGAATTGGGTTCTTAAAAAATTTAAGACTTTTTAACTTTAATTGATTAGTTAGCAAGATGTGCAAGTGAAAGGCTAACTAAAATTAATACACAAGCAAATAGAGAGAGATAGAGATAGAGAAAATAAGGCACGGCAAACACAAGATAATTTTATAGTGGTTCGGTGCAATCAACACCTACGTCCACTCCCAAGATTCACTTGGGTCCACACTATAATCTCTCTAGATTACAGCCGAGTTGTTTTCCAAGCTCACAACTCAAACTTGTTGTTTTACCGGGTGCACAACGAACCCAGCTGGTTTTGACTCGGGATTACCAGCACAAAACCCTACACGTTGTTTTTCACGGGCTCACAACTAACCCAACACAAGCACTCCGGCTTGTAACGAGGTATACCAACCTCCACTGATTCAATCCACTGATTAAAACAGCAAACAAATAGAATAGAGTGTTTGAACAATAATGTGCTCCCCTTGAGCAAATATACAAATGAAGTACAAAATAATATAGGGTTAGAAAAGCCTGATAATATTGCAGATGATAGATGCTTGGGCTTTCTCCCTTCTTCTCTTTAACTCCTCTAGAAGTGTTGAATCACGCCTCAGCAAGATTCTTGACCGTTGAAGACTTTGGAGTTGAGATGAAGCTTTTTCCTCTCTTGAAAATCCTCCGATTTGACCTTTGAAATGTTTGTGGATTTTCTTCTGACTGTTGTGGATTGATGGAAAGGAGCAGACGAAACTTTCTCTTGGATTTCTCTCCTTTTGAATCACTCTCCTTTGAGCTAAATGATTTTTCCAATATGCTCTATTTTTCCCTCTTTTCAAA
>UESW01005079.1:476851-523479 GCA_900491605.1 Calamus simplicifolius | reverse complement strand
TGGAACAGACGAGCACTGAGGAGGCTCAGGTGATGAATGTCTCAAGAAGGTCTGGGGCCTCAGCATCTATCTCTGTCCTCTAACATTCTTTCTCTCCCAACTTCCATTTTTCTTAACAAACCCCATTCGATGAATAGTAGCCAAAGTATAATAATCTGTATGTCTTAATTCCTTCTTTGGCTCACTATCACCAAAACAATCCCTTGGCTTTGAAATAATTTAGTTAAAACCATGCCATAGGGCAAACTTGATTTCTTTTTCCCGCCACAATCTGCAATGTACCAAATTATCATCCTAGGTAGATTGATGGGCTTCCCAGAACAACAGCATCCATAACAAAAATATCTCTCTCAGAAACATAGTCGAATCTGCCGGTCTTGGGAAACAAAATCCTGCTGCAGATGTTGTGGAGAAGTCTTAATTCCAAAGGCAGTTGACTAGCAAATACTTCTTCAAATCCTTCAAAATTTCTGTTCAATAGCCTGAGGGCTGGAGATCTATCTTCAGGGGCAAATGTGGATGGTCCAGACAAGGGTAATTTCAATAATCTAGATAGAATAGAGGATGTAATGTTCAGACCAATGCCTCTAACCTTGCTCACCAAGCCATCATCTCCTCTAGTCAAATTCTTGTAAAACTCTTTAACTAGAGCAGGGTAGGTGGGACAATCCAATGAACAAATTACTCAAATCCCATCTCAATTAGTTGTCTACCTATTATGAATCCTTCATTCTCAAACAATTCAAAATCAACCTTTCTTCCTGTGGTACAATCCTACTGGCAGAAGATCTACCTGAAGGGTAGGAGCTGGAGCAGGAGATCACTAGCAGAAGGGGTAGAGGAAGAATCCGTAGACGGCTCGCGGACGGGTCGTCGAACGGTCCTCTTTCCTCTTCAAACCGGCGCCACTCGAGCTAGCTCCACGGGTTTTGGGTGCCATTGATCTTGAAGGATTGGTTAATCAGAGGTTATTTGAGGTTTGGAGGGTTTTGGGAAAGTTTTGGAGAGGATTTGGAAAGATTTGAAGATGAAATGTCCGTCGGGTCGACTCGTGCCCTAAATAATCGACTGGGACCACGTCGAGTCGACTCGCGCAAAGTGTGGAGTCGGCTCCGACTAGTCACAGAGCACGGACACGATCTCGAGTCGACTCGCTCAGAGGAGGGGTCGACTCCTGAGTTTCAGCAGAAACTCGAGTCGACTCCGATACTCTCGAGTCGGCTCCGAGACCATTTCAGAGAAAAAATAGATTAAGATTCAGAGAATCCGAATGAGTCCGGAATTTGATCTTTGAGTATGATTAAAAATCATGGATTTGAGAGATCAAATTGATATGAGTTCTAGATAAATTTCCTTAAGATTTTGAGAATTTGAAAGAACTCTAGATATATTTCCTTAGAGGTTTCAAAATTTATTCAAAAGGATTACAAATTCCTAACTCTCCTCTAAGATAACAAAATCTTTCTTCATTTAAAGGTTTTGTAATATGTCAGCTAATTGTTCTTCAGTGTTTACATAATCAAGACAAATTTCATCATTAGCTACATGTTCTCTTATAAAATGATATCTAATTTCTATGTGTTTTGTTCTTGAATGTTGAATTGGATTTTTAGTTAAATTGATTGCGCTAGTGTTATCACATCTTATGGGTGTTTTATCAAGTGTGATACCATAGTCTTCAAGTTGTCGCTTAATCCATAGGATTTGCGCACAGCAACTTCCAGCTGCTACATATTCAGCTTCAGTAGTTGATAATGCAACTGAATTTTGCTTTTTGCTAAACCATGTGATTAAGTTACTTCCTAAGAATTGGCATGCACCACTTGTGCTTTTTCTATCTAATTTACATCCAGCATAATCAGAATCTGAATATGCAATTAGGTTTAATGTGGAGTCTCTAGAATACCATAAACCTACATTTTTTGTTCCATTTAGATATCTTAAATTCTTTTAACAGCTATTAAATGTGATTCTTTAGGTTCAGATTGAAATCTAGCACATAAACATACTGAAAACATAATATCTGGTCTACTTGCTGTTAAATAAAGAAGGGATCCGATTATACCTCGATAATACTTTTGATCAACCTTTTTACCTTCTTCATCTTTGTCCAGCTTGCATGAAGGACTCATTGGAGTTCCGAGGGGTTTCATTGATTCCATACCAAACTTTTTGAGTAGTTCTCTTGTGTATTTGGTTTGGTTGATAAAGATTCCCTCTTTGCTTTGTTTGATCTGGAGTCCAAGGAAGAAGTTGAGTTCTCCCATCATGCTCATCTCGAATTCTCCCTGCATTAACTTTGCAAATTCTTGACAAAGAGAATCGTTAGTAGCACCAAAAATAATGTCATCTACGTATATTTGTACTACAAGTAAATCTTTACTTTTTCTTTTCAAAAATAATTTTATCAACATTTCCTCTTGTAAAATCATTTTCTATTAAGAATTTACTTAACCTATCATACCAAGCTCTAGGTGCTTGTTTCAAACCATATAAAGCTTTGTGCAATTTAAAAACGTGATTTGAAAATTCGTGATCTTCAAAACCTGGTGGTTGTTCTACATAAACTTCTTCATTTATAAATCCATTTAAAAATGCGCTTTTTACATCCATTTGAAATAAGTTAAATTCATATGACATGCAAATGCAAGTAATAGCCTAATGGCTTCTAATCTAGCTACAGGTGCAAAGGTTTCATCAAAATCAATACCTTCTCTTGATTATATCCTTTAGCAACCAATCTAGCTTTGTTTCTAATTACTATGCCATTTTCATCTAGTTTATTTCTAAAAACCCATTTTGATCCTATTACTGAATGATTTTTAGGTCTTTCAACTAAGTCCAAACATTATTTCTTGTAAATTGATTTAGTTCTTCTTGCATTGCTAACATCCAATTATTATCTTTTTCAGCTTCTTCTATAGTTTTAGGTTCAATTTGTGATACAAATGCAAGATGATTACTAATATTTCTCATATATGATCTAGTTCTTATTCCTTGAGATGGATCGCCTATAATCAATTCCTTAGGATGACTATGAGCATATCTCCAGTCTCTTGGAAGATCTATATCATTATGATCAATATTGACATCATCGTCCTTATGTGAATCATCATCTTTAGCTTCTTGCTCATGATCAGAAGATACTTCAATATTAAGTTTTTCAAGATCTTTTTCAATTATGTTTGTATCTTCCTCATCATCAATCTTTTCAGATCTAGTTGCTAAAGATTCATCAAAAACTACATGAATGGATTCTTCAACTACTAAGGTTTTCTTGTTAAAGATTCTATATGCCTTACTAGTTGTTGAATAACCTAGAAAAATTCCTTCATCAGATTTAGCATCAAATTTTCCTAAGTTGTTTTTACCATTATTATGAATGAAAACATTTACATCCAAATGCATGAAAGTATTTTATATTTGGTTTTCTTTCATTCCATAATTCATAAGGTGTTTTCTTTAATATTGGTCTTATTAAGGCTCTATTTAAGATGTAACATGCTGTGTTAATTGCTTCCGCCCAAAAATACTTTGGTAAGTTGCTTTCACATAGCATGGTACGGGCCATGTCTTCTAGAGTCCTATTTTTCTTTCAACTACACCATTTTGTTGTGGAGTCCTAGGGGCTGAAAAATTATGATTAATTCCATTTTCAGTGCAGAAATTTCAAATAAGTGATTTTCAAATTCTGTTCCATGATCACTTCTTAGAGATACTATAGTAGTGTTTTTCTCATTTGTGACTTTCTTGAAGAATTTCAGGAATATCGAGAAAGTCTCATCTTTGTGAGCTAAAAACATTACCCAAGTATATCTAGAATAATCATCTACAATCACTAGACCATATTTCTTTCCTCCTAGACTTGTGGTTCTAGTTGGTCCAAAAGGTCCATGTGAAGTAGCTCTAAAGCCCTAGAAGTTGAAACAATGTTTTTAGATTTGAAAGAACTTCTAGTTTGTTTTCCAAATTGACATGCATCACATATTTTATTATTTTCAAAATCTAGTTTAGGTAATCCTTTAACTAAATCCATTTTAATTAGTTTTGAAATAAGGTGTGTGCTTGCATGACCTAATCTACGATGCCACAACCAACTAATTTCATTTATGTTAGCATTGTCAGCAATTAAGCAATGATCACTCAAAGATAATTTTTCTAGATCAACCAAGTAAACATTGCCATGTCTATAACCAGTAAATACAATGCTATCATCAATAGAATTAGTTACAGTGCATAAGAAGATTTAAATGAAACATTAAAGTTTTTATCACATAATTGGCTTATACTAATTAGATTATGCTTCAAACCATCAACATAAAGTACATTATCAATAAATATAGATGGAGTTATGCGAACTTTACCAAGGCCCATAATTTGACCTTTACCGTTATCGCCAAACGTCACAACTCCACCTTTCTTTTCTTCTAGGGTGATGAATTCATCTTTGTCACCCGTCATATGTCTTGAGCAGCCACTATCAAGGTACCACTTTTTCTTTGATCTTTTGGCTACAAGACATTCCTGCAATATAATCAAACTTTATGTTTAGGTACCCAAGCTTTCTTGGGTCCTTCATGGTTAGCAGCAATAAAAATTGTTCCTTTCGGAACCCATATTTTCTTAGCTTTAACATTTAACTTGTTGTTATTATTTAACGTTTTGCATTCAAATGATTTATGACCTTTTTCATTACATTTAAAACAAGTTATATTACTTTGGTTGGCTTTTACAAAAATATTCTTTAAGATTTTTGTTTCCTTAATGTGTTATATCCTAAACCTGCTTTGTCAAAAACAGCTTTTTGACTATCTAAATCATGTTAGTTTAGTTGAACTTAAAGTGAATTTCTCAACAATGTCTTTATATTTTTTAACATCTTTCTTAAGAGAGTCATTTTCTTTAATTTGCTGTTCTTTTTCTAAAGCTAAAGTTTTTATTGATCTTTTAAATCTTTGTTGAGTTTTTAGTTTCAGATTTTAACAAATCTATTTCTTGATTAAGATTATCTCTTTCTTTGCTAAGTTCTTCTTTTTCATTAGTTAAGTTCTTAACTTCTAAAGCTAATTCATTTTTACTTTTAGCTAAACTAATTTCATTTTCAAATTATACTTCTTTTTCAAGGATTTAAAATCAATCATAAGTTCATTGAAAGCCTCAAACATTTCATCAAATGTAAATCATCATTTGAGTTTTCAGAACTTACCTCATTGTCGTTGTCGTCGTCGTTGGCCATGAAGCATATTGGCAACTTCTTTTGTTCTTCTTCTTCGACGAGAAGATTCATCAGACCATGTTGCCATGTATGCTTTCTTCTTTTTCTTGTAGGCCTTTTTCAGCAAAGGACAATCATACTTAAAGTGCCCTGGCTTTTTACACTCATAACATACTAAGGGCTCTTTTTCTTTTTCTTTCTCCTTGTCCTTTTTCTTATCCTTTTCTCCTTCAAATCTTGCTCCAAATTTCTTTTTATGGAAGGGCCTTTTTCTCATAAACTTTCTGAATTTTTTGGCCAAGAGAGCAGTTTCCTCATCATCTTCATCATTACTTTCACTGCTGCTCTCTTCCATTTCTGCAGTCTTGAGGGCAAGGTTTTCTTCTTTTTGTTTCCTCCTCAACATGCTGCTTCATTGTTAACTCGTGGGTCATTAAGGATCCTAGAAGCTCCTCTAAGGGTAATGCATTGAGGTCCTTTGCTTCTTGGATGCAGTGACTTTGCTTCCCACGATCTTGGTAGTGACCTAAGAATTTTGCGCACAAGATCAGCATTAGAATAAATTCTACCAAGACTTTTCAAACCATTCACAATATCAGTGAATCTAGTGAACATGCATGTGATGGTTTCAGTTTGTTCCATAGTAAAATTCATATTTATGAACCAAAATATTTATCTTTGATTCTTTTACTTGGTTTGTTCCTTCATGAGTAATTTCCAACCTATCCCAAATTTCTTTTGCGGAATTACAAGTTGAGATTCGGTTGAATTCATTTGAGTCTAAGGAACAATATAAAATATTAATGGCTTAGCATTTAGTTGTGCCATTCTCCTATCATTATCATTCCAATCCCTTTCGGGTTTAGGAACAATAGTGCCATCAATAAGGTGTGTGGTGTACTAGGTCCATTTATTATTACTCCCCACAATTCATAGTCAGAAGCTTGAATGAATATTCTCATTCTAGCTTTCCAATATGAATAGTTGGTTCCATTAAATAAAGGAGGTCGATTCGTAGAATGACCTTCAGCAAAACTTGAACCAATTTGTGTTGCCATATGGATCTTTAGCCCTTGATCGTGAGATCAAATTCTAAATGAGCACTTGCTCTGATACCAATTGTTGGCCCAGATGGCAACCCAAGAGGGGGGGGGTGAATTGGGTTCTTAAAAATTTAAGACTTTTTAACTTTAATTGATTAGTTAGCAAGATGTGCAAGTGAGAGGCTAACTAAAAGCAATACACAAGCAAATAAAGAGAGATAGAGAAGAGAAAATAAGCACGGCAAACACAAGATAATTTTATAGTGGTTCGGTGCAACCAACACCTACGTCCACTCCCAAGATTCACTTGGGTCCACACTATAATCTCTCTAGATTACAGCCGAGTTGTTTTCCAAGCTCACAACTCAAACTTGTTGTTTTACCGGGTGCACAACGAACCCAGCTGGTTTTAACTCGGGCTTACCAGCACAAAACCCTACACGTTGTTTTTCACGGGCTCACAACTAACCCAACACAAGCACTCCGGCTTGTAACGAGGTATACCAACCTCCACTGATTCAATCCACTGATTGAATCAGCAAACAATAAATAGAGTGTTTGAACAATAAATGCTCCCCTTGAGCAAATATACAAATGAAGTACAAAATAAAAGGGTTAGAAAAGCCTGATAATATTGCAGATGGTAGATGCTTGGGCTTTCTTCCTTCTTCTCTTTAACTCCTCTTGAAGTGTTGAATCACGCCTCAGCAAGATTCTTGACCGTTGAAGACTTTGGAGTTGAGATGAAGCTTTTTCTCTTTTGAAAATCCTCCGATTTGACCTTTGAAATGCTTGTGGATTTTCTTTGACTTTGTGGATTGATGGAAGGAGCAGACGAAACTTTCTCTTGGATTTCACTCCTTTTGAATCACTCTCCTTTGAGCTAAATGATTTTTCAATATGCTCTGTTTTTCCCTCTTTTCAAAGATATCTTTTCTCTTTTTGATTTTCTCTCTTTGTTTTGATTTGAAAAGAGCTCTCTATTTATAGAATCTGCAAAAATATATCCGTTAGAGACAAGGAAAAATAGCCGTTATTCAAAAATCTTACCGTTGGGCTGATGTGTCATCGTTAAAAATCGCGCCCAGATTTCGCGGAGTCGACTCGAGCTTTGTGGGAGTCGGCTCGAAGTCGATTACTAAAAATAGAAACATTTTAAACATTGAAGGGTCGACTCGCGAAAACTAAAGTGTCGGCTCCTGAAAGTCGGGAGTCGACTCGAGAAAAATGGGGAGTCGACTCGAGAAGTGCTCAAAAAACATGGGTTCTGTTGTTTGAGCGGAGTCGGCTCGCACAGACAGGAGTCGGCTCGCAAGAAGTCAGGGGTCGACTCTTGAAAACCAAGGGTCGACTCGAGAAAATCAGGCAATTTGGGGAGTCGACTCGGAAACCCTTGAGTCGGCTCGGGACGATACAAAAATCAGAAAATGTTCTGATTGACTTTAAAACTTGTCCCAAATAAATTTAAAATATAAATTTGACTTGAATACATTAAATATGACATTTATCATGGATTCAAGACATGTTCCAAGAATTCATCGATTGAATTATAATGTGTAAAAATTCCTTTTTGAAATCTTTTAAGCATAGAACTTGAAACTTCTTTTTCTATTAGATTCAAAACTCATTTGATATAACCATTGATAGTTCATTCTTTTCAATTTGAATAAGCTCAAGGTTTTTGATAAATAAACACATTGTTTTCTTTAAGATACTCATGGCTTTTGGAAATCATCAAAATCAATAAAATTGGGGCAATTATGTTTCAATAATTTCTCAACACTATCCCCCGGGCCACCGTCGAGTCCTTGTTCGACCTCATATCTGGTTCCTCCTACCTCGGCCTCACCCCCTCGAGATCAGCAAAAAAGAAGCGGGATTTTCATTCCTTGATGGATGAAGGCTGGCCAAGTTTGAGGGTTTGGCCGGGCCAAGGCTGGAACAGCCATCAGCTCGACTGTTGTCGGAGGGTATAAAAGAAGCGAAAGAGAGATATCCTAGCCTCAATGCCATGGAAATGGCAGAGCACTAAGAAGCTGCATATGGTCCGAATGGAGTTCGGAACCAACTGGGCAGGCGTCAGGGAATAGCGATCGACAAGATTGAGGAAGAAAGGATGTAAGGCAGGCGAAGACCTATCTTAAAGGAGACCTCGTAGATGGCGATTCTACCAGGCCAGAAGGAGACTACTCTATTGTCGGGGGTAGGAAGGAATAATTGAATGCTGCTTGGGATCTGGTAACATGCTCTAATGTTGGCCAAATCTTGGTCCGTTATCGTGGAGGTGGTCCCTGTCGGGGATTCCGCCCCCACCCTCGATGAGGCATCGATGGCCACCGGGTGACTCCTGGTAGAAGCCCGGCCTGCAACTCGCCATTGGGAGAGAGGAACATGGTCCTTGAAGGGAGAGAAGAAGAAGACCAGGATGGTGCGGGAGATGGAGAGGCTCGAAGCCTCGAGAGAGAAATGTGATTCCCAGGAGAAGCAGAAGAGGACCAAGATGGAGAGGAAGCCATTGAAAAGCTGGAAGCTGAAAATGATTGGGGAACTAACCTGGATTAGGAGGGAAAAGCGGCAAGGATAGCTCGAGAGGAAGACAAAGACAGGAGAACTCGAGGAGGAACATGCTCTCTTGGGGGGCAGAATGCCAGATTCAAAGCTTTTCCCCCGATTAGAGCCAACACCTTGAAAGATTAGAGCCAACTCTAACTTGTCAGAGTCGATTTTCAGATTTGTCAGAAAAAGTTCCAACGGTCATATTTCTTCACCTACTCTTCAACGGCTCTTTGCCGTTGCGTGTTGAACTAATCCAAGTACTCTCAACGTCTAGTTTGCATCAAAAACATGGATTAAGAGAGATTATAAAAGGGGATTCTGACCGTTCAAAAACAAGAGAGAAGAAAAGAGAAAAATAGAGAAATTTCAAAGAGAAAAATCTTTGATTCAAAGCCTAACTATTCAAAAGAGATAAAAGAGAAATCCAAAAGCTTTTAAAGATCAAATCCAAAGGATTTCCATCAATTAGAAGAATAAAAGCAAGAGCCCTAGTTTTTCAACCTTCTCTTCACCAAGTTTTCTTCAAGAGCCTAAGTTCAAGCTTTGAAAGATCATTCAGAAGAGAAAGAGGAAAAGAAGAAAAGCTCAACATCAAACAGCTTCAAATCAAGCTTTTCTATTCTCATCTTATTTATATTGTTTATATGCTTATTTGAGGAGCGTTTAAATTGCTGTAAACATTTACTTGATTTGTTTGCTTTCTGATTCAATTAGAGGATTGAATCAGTTGAGGTAGTTGACCTCGGGCAAGCTAAGATTAGCTTGTGTTAGGTTGTGTGCTGGTGAACCTGTGAAAACCGGCTGGGTTCGTTGTGATCCCATTGTAAAACAACAAGTTCGGATTGTGATCTTGCAAAACAACTCTGCTGTAATCAGAGTGATTATAATGCATACCCGAGAGTTGCTTGGGAGTGGATGTAGGTGTAGCTAACACCGATCTACTTTAAATCCTTATGTTGTCGTGCTTATCTCTTCTCTCTCTCTCCTTTATATTGCGCTCAGCATTCATAGCATCACACTCTCCACACTTTACTTATGCATATTCATCTTGTGGAATTAATTTTAATTGTAAAATTTTTTAAAGTACCCAATTCACCCCCCCTCTCTTGGGTTGCCATCTGGGCCAACACAAGAGGAGCCAAAATCCAAAAAAATAATCGTCACCCCTGCGCCCTTTGATAATAAACTTGTCATCATTGCGCCCTCTGATAATAAAATTATCACCCCTGCAGCAAAGGGCGATGAGGAGGACATACAATTCTTTGGAATGCCTTCGCTTATTAAGAGGGTTAAAAAAGAGCCCAGAAGGCATAAGGCATCCAAAGGTCATAGGAGATTCTTATGAGACAGCCTGTTCTAGAAAGTCATCAAAGACAGTGAGCACATCAAAGGCCGACATAAGAATCAAAGATGATCAAATTATTTTAAAATTTTTTTTAAGCAAACACATAAGCGACAAGATCGTGTACACCAATAAATTAGGTGGTGCCATTACAAAAAAAATCTTTAAGATCTCATTAACAAAGATATGATAATCGACGATGTAAGTATCTCAGGAAATATTTTCTCGATGTTGATTTTAGAATATTATTAATTAGTTTATATTGCATTGGTAGATTATTGATGTTGGGTAGGAGTTTTTGATGAGGACCTGGGTAGAGCATCTGGACCGATATCATAAGTGCATCTTTGCATCTATTATGATAGTCGATTTGTATTTGAATTCTCCATTATCTGCTCATGAACTCGCTGCAATGGCCAAGCCTATGTATTTGATAGAGTAACCAATGAAGAAAAGGCCAAATTTTGGTTTCTTTTCTCCATCATTAACTCGGATAATTCGCACTGGCCTTTGGTTGCTATCGACATGGAAAGAAATGTGTTCATGCACCTGAATTAATTAAAACGCAATGCCAAGTACAAGGCCAATGCAAAGAA
Source organism: Calamus simplicifolius (assembly GCA_900491605.1). Taxonomy (NCBI): domain Eukaryota; kingdom Viridiplantae; phylum Streptophyta; class Magnoliopsida; order Arecales; family Arecaceae; genus Calamus; species Calamus simplicifolius. The sequence continues at coordinate 512,727 of UESW01005079.1, read as the reverse complement.
ATGGCATATCATTCTTGGCCACATATTTCTATATACTGCGATAAGGAAGAGGTGATGAATTGGCCGATGGAAAAGATTTCAGATTGGCCAAGTTAACCTACCGGATCACTGGATTGTGGCCTCTACTGTCTGAAGTATATGAAATGCCTTACTTGTTGGGACAATCCTGATATGAAGATAGATTTCATGGAAGATGAAATAAGATATTACTGACGACAATTAGCAGCGAGGATATTGAGAGAAGGCCTCAACTAAAAGATCGACGAGTTTATGACAAACTGTTCTTAATTTTTTTATTCTTCATTAATTAAAATTTTGATGTAATTTATTCATACTGATATTGTTTCAAAATCTATGCAATTGTAGAATTTTTATATAGATGTCATGGTGCTTTACATGGATGTCAGAAATCTTGTCATTATACTTTTGCCTTTTTTACTTCCAATTTTCTTAAGTTTTTATCCAGGATGTCATAATGTTAAAACTAGAGTGTCGTAAATTTACAACTGGAGTATTGTACAACTTTCTGGGATGTAGTAAGTTCTGACCTTTCGGATGTCATCGCTTTAAATCTAGGGTGTCCTTACATGAGAATTGGGGTATCATTACAGCCTAAATCTGGGATGTCGTAAGTTTCTACATTAACAATCTCCGCTCGGATGTTGTCTCTTTAAAGCTAGGGTGTCGTTAGCTGATAACTGGGGTGTCGTAATAGCTTTTCTAGGATGTCGTAAGTTTCAACCTTTGGGTGTCATCGTTTTAAAGATAGAATATCGTTACATAAAAACTAGGGTATCGTAATAGCCTAAATCTGGGATGTCATAAGTTTCTGCCTTAACAGTCTCCGCTCAAATGTTGTCGCTTTAAAGCTAGGGTGTCATTAGCTAAGAACTGGGGTGTTGTACAGCTTTTGGGATGTCATAAGTTCTTTCCTTTTGAGTGTCATCGCTTTAAAGCTAGGGTGTCGTTACGTAAGAATTGGGGTATCGTAACAGCTTTTTTGGGATGTCGTAAGTTTTGACCTTTCGGGTGTCATCGCTTTAAAGCTAGGGTATCGTTATATGAGAACTGGGGTGTCATAACAGCCTAAATCTGGGATGTTATAAGTTTCTGCCTTTTGGATGTTGTCGCTTTAAAGCTAGGATATCGTTACGTAAGAACTGGGGTGTCGTAACAGCCTAAATCTGGGATGTCGTAAGTTCTTGCCTTAATAGTCTCTGCTTGGGTGTCATTGCTTTAAAGGTAGGTTGTCATTACGTAAGACTGGGGTATCGTATAGCTTAAATCTGGGATGTCATAAGTTTCTTCCTTTCGGGTATCATCACTTTAAAGCTAGGATATTGTTACGTGAGAACTGGGATGTCGAACAGCCTAAATCTGGGATGTCGTAAGTTCCTACCTTTCGAATGTTATCACTTTAAAGCTAGGGTATCGTTATGTAAGAACTGGGGTGTCGTAACAACCTAAATCTGGGATGTCGTAAGTTCCTGTCTTAATAGTCTTCGCTCGGATGTCGTCGCTTTAAAGCTAGGGTGTTGTTACATGAGAACTGGAATGTCGTAATAGCCTAAATCTGAGATGTCATAAGTTCCTGCCTTTCGGATATCGTCACTTTAAAGCTAGGGTATCATTATGTGAGAACTAGAGTGTCGTAATAGCCTAAATCTGTGATGTCGTAAGTTCTTGCCTTAACAGTCTTCACTTGGATGTTATCGCTTTAAAGCTAGGGTATTGTTATGTGAGAACTGGAGTATCATAACATCATAAATTTGGGATGTCATAAGTTCCTACCTTTTGGGTGTCGTCGCTTTAAAGCTAGGGTGTCATTAGTTGAGAACTGCAGTGTCGTCGTTTTAAAGATAGGGTGTTAGCTAAAAACTGGGGTGTCGTAACAACCTTTCTGGGATGTCGTAAGTTTCGATCTTTCGGGTGTCATTGCTTTAAAGCTAGGGTATCATTAGGTGAGAACTAGGGTGTCGAAATAGCTTTTATGGGATGTCGTAAGTTCCCGCCTTGCCATTCTCCGCTCGGGTGTCATCGTTTAAAGCTAAAGCGTCGTAAGATGAGAACTAGGGTATCATAACAGCTTTTATAGGATATCGTGATGGATAATTAGCTAAAACGAATAATGTTCACCATTGGCAAGTTTGGCAATTATGAAATTTTTTATTCATTTAAAATTTTTATCATAATTACTTATAGATGCGGTAGGCACGTTGAAAATTTTCTCCCAGACTCCCTCTCTCAAACAAAAAGAACACTTCGTGTGGTTGCAGGCAAGACTCATCCTTTCCCCATTTTATAGCCGTCGAGTTGGGGAACAAAAACTATTAATAAACAAAGAGTCGAAAACCGAAGTTCGTCGAACTCTATGTTTCGATCCCCAATTTGGAACAAGTGTCGCCCATGCAAGCTATTCGTAATAGCAAAGCGAGAGTCTCTCCTTAGCTGACGAGATGAGCACTTTTCAATTCTTCATTCGGCCGAAAAAAAGCTATGATACCCTAGATATACGACTAAGACAACCGTGCTTAAAACGAACAGTAGAGATGAGACTTGCGACATCCCAAGGAGGAAATCGCTCGAAAAAGAGCTACTACTCCTCAGTTGAAATATTAAGACACCCTAGTTACAAACCTACGATACCCGTGCTTAAAACGAACGCTATAGATGAGACTTACGACATCCAAGGGAGAATTGGTCAAAAAAAAAGCTACGACACCTCAAATTTACGACTAAGACACCCTAATGACAAAGCTATGACACCCGTGCTTTAAATTTGATGGCGGAAATTTTTATATATTCTCCTATGTTAGTTGACTGAATACATAAGCATCAAACTCGTTCATCAATATTTTAGAAGATGGTACAATTCTTTCCATATCCTCTCCGGTGTTAGTTGATTGCATACAAGTCTGTCTATTGCTTGAATCAGCTCTTATTTCATTTTGCATTGGGGGAGCGTCAATAGATGCCTTGACCATATTTTTTCTTAATCTTTTTAACTTCTTCTTGACTCTACTCTTTAATCTGTTCTCTCTTAGGCAACCTTTCATCCTAATTTGCTCAGGATCTTGAATTATAATTTATGTACTTGCCTTAGTTGCGCAGTTAGCGTCCACGACACTTTTGAATATTGGTATTAGATCATCCATCACTAAATTAAATGCATCTTCAGACATGGAGGCTATCTCTGCGAGCTTCATCATCCGATGGCTCAGCAAAGCATATCTACAATCAATAACATAATTTTATCGAAAACATATATTAAGACATTTCAAATAAATAAATATGACTGCGTACCATGATTTTCGTATGCTTTTATCACAACCTTCAGTATTGCAGTAAAAATCATCGAATTGATATTTCATGTCCTTGCACCATCTCTTCAAGAAGTAATTATTTGGTAAATGAAATATGTCACTTTGATAAAGAACCAACAAGGCATGCCATGCCTACACATGTAACCCTTGAATTGAAAGGATCAACACTGGCATTGGACATCCTCAATATTTTTGTCGTATGACACGACATAATCTTTTATCATCTCCTTACCAATTCCATCGACTTCAATCCTTTTATATGACTTTACAGAATATACACAATAGTCTCAGCTTCCTTGATCAATTTAGTATTTGATGTAGCCATTTTAAGGATCTCATTCTGAAATTTTTTGAAAATGCATCTTGTAGACTTTCCTACTACTTGCCTCTCAAAAGATGATGATGTCTTTAGGAAAACAATCGTTTGCAATATCCTATTATCTTCTTTATTTTTATTTTGTACCTTTTTTCAAAGGCATCTTCTTACTTATTTATGAACTCCGTGAGTGTAGTCTTCGAATTTATAAACCCATCGAAGAAGTGATTGATGCCCTTGTTCCTTTGTGAAGATGACATCCTTGTACATAATTATATAAAAAAAAGAAGCATTGAATATGAACATGAACCAAACACAATGTCCTACAAGCCTGCAAAGAATGTATCCTTAAGGTAAACTGGGACCCATTTATTCTGACATTCGTAAAGGCCATTTAATAGCTTTGCATTCTTTATATTTCTCCATAAGATGTACCCATCTTTTCTCGAATGACTATATGGTCAGTTAATCATATATCGCCTCATCGAAATCAACCATAAATTTGGGATTTGTTATGCAAATATGACCAATCTTTTCAGGTATCTTCTTCAATATATGCCAAAGACAAAATCGATGTCGTGTATTAGGAAAAACCTCCCCAGCCTCGATTGCCTTATCTTGGTCAGTTATTATGGCAATAGGTGCTTGACCACCATTTGCATCCAGCTATGACTAAAAAACCCATTTATATGTCTTAGTTCTCTCATCAGACAATAATGTGCAACCAAGCAATGTGACTGTCCATGATGGTTAACCCCAACAAATGGGTAATGATGACGCTCGATCACCCCTCCTGGACGTCGGGAATGGAGGCTTTCTTCTTCACCGGGTTGCCTGCAAAGAAGCCCCAGGACCGGAGAGGGTTCTCCGGTGGGACTCTTCGATGCCCAAGTTAGTGACAGAGGTCATAGCAGAAGAAGGAGCTCAAGAGAGCTCTTGAGAAGGGAGCGGTCTCAAAAGGATCAGGTAGTTCCTTTGAGAGTTAGGGCATCGAGTGCGTAAAGATGTGTGTACCCGATTTTTGATGTAATTTACCCTTTTATAGGGGTTGACGCTGGCATGATCACGTGGGTCTGTGTCCCATCAGTCGACGGGGCCATTGAATTGTCAGATCTGGCACTATCGGGCGGCGTATGTTGGCGCTGCGGCGCGCATCGGCACTGTCGGACGGCGCGCGTCGGGCATTGTCGGGCGGTGCGCATCAGAGGAACGGATTTTTGAATTGCTGGGGCTGATCTGGCGGGAACCGGGGGTCCCGTCTTGTCAGGGCCAAGCTGGGTCAACCCAAGATGGCTGGGGCCTATCCCGCCGGCAAGGCAGTGCCGGTGTGGGGCCGAATCGGCGGACTTGGAGACGATGGGGCCGAATCGGGCTGGCCAGGGACGGCCTTGGCCGACTCAGCGGGACAGGAGTGGCCGGGGCCGAGTCGGGCTGGCCTGGGATGGCCTTGGCCGACTCGGCGGACTGGACACGCCGGGGCCGAGTTGGGCCTGCCTGGGATGGCCTTGGCCGACTCGGTAGGACTGGAGACGCCGGGGCCAAGTCGGGCCTGCCTGGGATGGCCTTGGCCGACTCGGCGGACTGGAGATGCCGGGGCTGAGTCGGGCCTGCCTGGGATGGCTTCGGCCGACTCGGCGGGACTGGAGACGCCGGGACCGAGTCAGACCTGCCTGGGATGGCCTTGGCCAACTCGGCGGGACTAGAGACGCCAGGACCGAGTCGGGCCTGCCTGGGATGGCCTTGGCCGACTCGGCGAGACTGGAGACGTCGGGGCCGAGTCGGGCCTGCCTGGGATGGCCTTGGCCGACTCGGCGGACTGGAGATGCCGGGGCCGAGTCGGGCCTACCTGGGATGGCCTTGGCCGACTCGGCGGGACTGGAGACACCGAGGCCGAGTCGGGCCTACCTGGGATGGCCTTGGCCGACTCGACGACTGGAGATGCCAGGGCCGAGTCGGGCCTGCCTGGGATGGCCTTGGCCAACTCGGCGGACTGAAGACGCCGGGGCCGAGCCGGGCCTGCCTGGGATGGCCTTGGCCGACTCGGTGGACTGGAGACGCCGGGACCAAGTCGGGCCTGCCTGGGATGGCCTTGGCCGACTCAGTGGGACTGGAGACGCTAGGGCCGGCCAGCGATTGTGCCGGGGCCGGCTAGCTTGGAGATGCCATGGCCGAGTTGCCCGGAGAAGTAGGGGCCGCCTGACGTGGAGACGCCGGGGCCGGCTAGCTTGGAGACACCGTGGCCGGCCAGCAATGTGTCGGGGACGGCTAGCCTGGAGACGCCGTGGCCGGCCAGCAATGTGCCGAGGCCGGCTAGCCTGGAGACGCCGTGACCGGCCAGCAATGTACGGGGATGGGTAGCCTGGAGAAGTAGGGACCGCCTGGCGTGGAGACGCCAGGGCCGGCTAGCTTGGAGAGGCCGGCCTTGGCGGGTGTTGGCCTTTGATGTGCCGGCCTCGGGGGCCGGCGCTGGGGCCTGTCGCTGGAAGCCGATGCTGGAGGCCGACGCTGACGGCTGGCACTGGAAGCTGATGCTGGAGGCTGACGCTGGCGGTTGGTGCTGGAAGCCGACGCTGGAGGCCGTCGCTGGAGTTAGAGTCTGGGCCTTTGGGGCCATGCAAAAAATTTTATTTTTCGCGGGGTCAACTGGCCCCATCAAATGCCCCCCACATTCCTTGAGCTTGCGTGCCCCGCATTGGCTAAGCGAGAGGAGTGTAGAACTTTTACCTTGGCACCTTGCGCTGCTTTGGATGGACGTCTGCGTGCCTTCTTTGGCCAGCCGAGGGCGGCCAGTAATCCTTCCCCGGGCGGGGACCGGTTGTGAACCCCGTAGGGTGACCTGAGAGCGGGGCATCGTCAGGTTCCTTTTGAACGGCTTGGGGGTTTATGTTCCGCCCAAGTGGCGACTCAGCCGGGTACAAAACCTTTAGGGTCTTAACCAACTCAGGGGCACCGCCGTGCCGGGGCCGAGTGGTGTTCCGTGGGCTGCGATGCCAGTGAGCTCCTTTTGAACCAGCCTGGGGGTTTGTGTTCCGCCCAAGTGGCGACTCAGCTGGGTACGGAGCCTTTAGGGTCTTAACCAACTCGGGGGCACCGCCGTGCTGGAGCCGAGTGGTGTTCTATGGGCCGCGATGCCAGTGAGCTCCTTTTGAACCAGCCTGGGTGTTTGTGTTCTGCCCAAGTGGCGACTCAGCCGGGTATGGAACCTTTAGGGTCTTAACCAATTCGGGGGCACCGCCGTGCCGAAGCCGAGTGGTGTCCCATGGGCCACGATGCCAGTGAGCTCCTTTTGAACCAGCCTGGGGGTTTGTGTTCCGCCCAAGTGGCGACTCGGCCGGGTACGGAGCCTTTAGGGTCTTAACCAACTTGGGGTACCGCCGTGCCGGGGCCGAGTGGTGTCCCGTGGGCCGCAATGCCAGTGAGCTCCTTTTGAACCAGTCTGGGAGTTTATGTTCCGCCCAAGTGGTGACTCAGCCGGGTATGGAGCCTTTAGGGTCTTAACTGACTCGGGGGCACCGCCGTGCCGGAGCCGAGTGGTGTCCCATGGGCCGCGATGCCAATGAGCTCCTTTTGAAAGACTTGCGCAAGGGAAGATAAACTGTGTCGCCAGAAAGGACCTTTTTCTTTATTTCTTATGCTCCTGGGGGTACATTATTGATAATATCGGTGGAGGTTGTCCGCATTCCAAGTACGTGGAATGGGCTTCCCGTCAAGCTCTTCCAGTTTGTATGCCCCCCGATGGAGCGCCTCGGTGACATGGTAGGGGCCTTCCTAGTTGGGGGATAGCTTGCCCCCCTCGGTAGGCTTTGATACTCGGCCTTTCGAAGCACCAAGTCTCCGCGGTGAAAAACCTTGGGACGAACCTGAGCGTTATAGTACTTAGCCGCTCGCTGGCGAAAGGTAGCCATGCACAGTCTCGCTCTGTCATGTGCCTCGTCGATGAAGTCCAGGTTGGCCCGAATCAGCGCGGGGTTATCTTCCTCACTGAAGGACTCCACACGTGGACTGGGCAATCCGACTTCGACGGGGATGACGGCCTCGGATCCGAAGGAGAGGCTGAAAGGAGTTTCGCCCGTCGGGGCTCTGGGCGTTGTGTGGTAGGCCCATATCACGCTGGGGAGCTCTTCTACCCAGCGTCCTTTGGAGCCGTCTAGGCGGGTCCTGAGCCCTCTAAGGATGGTGCGGTTCATGACCTCAGCCTCCCCGTTGGTCTGGGGGTGGCCGACGGAGGTGAATCGGTGGCGAATGACTAGCTCCTCGCAGAAGGCTTTGAACGCCTCGTTGTTGAACTGGCGACCGTTGTCAGTGATAAGGGTGTGAGGCAAGCCGAAGCGGCATATGATCGACTTCCAGAAGAAAGTCTTAACTTTGCTCTCCGTAATTTTGGCCAACGCCTCGACCTCGACCCACTTGGTGAAGTAGTCGATGGCGACCAACAAGAATCTCCGCTGTCCTGAAGCTGGGGGGAACGGTCCAAGGATGTCCATTCCCCACTGAGCGAAGGGCCACGAAGACGAGAGTGGACTCAGCGGGGCAGGCGACTGACGCTGGATGTGCGCGTGGCGCTGGTAGCCGTCGCACCTTTGAACTAGCTTGGCCGCATCCTCCTTCATAGTGAGCCAGAAGTACTCCTGACGGAGAGCCTTCTGGGCCAAGGATCTGCCCCCCAGGTGATTCCCACAAATGCCCTCGTGGATTTCTCTGAGGATGTAGCCGGCGTCGGTGGGGCCTACGCACTTAAGCAACGGGTAGGAGAATGACCTTCTATATAGGTGCCCGTCGAGGAGGATGAACTTGGAGGCTCTCCACTTGAGCAATCTGGCTTCGTTGCGGTCGTCAGGGAGGGTGCCGTCAGTGAGGTAGCGAACAAAGGTGTCCATCCATGTAGGTTCCGGGGTGAGCGGGAGGACTTCCTCCCCGCCCTCTATACTGGGCCTTTCTAGATATTCGATGTAGGCATCCCTTGTCAGGCCGTCGGCGGAGGTAGCCAGTCGAGAGACGATGTCCGCCTTTGCGTTTTTGCTCCGGACGATGTAGCTGATGCTGAAGTAAGGCAGCGAGGAGGTCAAGAGTTGAACTTTTTCAGATATTGCGCCATAACGGGGTCGCGCGCCTCATACTCTTCGTTGATTTGCCCGGAGACAAGTTGCGAGTCCGTGTAGGCTCTGAGGTGCTTGGCTCCAACCTCCTGGGCTAATCTTAACCCGACCAGGAGGGCTTCGTACTCTGCCTGGTTGTTGGTGGCTTCAAAGAGAAATCTCAGGATGCATTCGGTTCTTTCTCCTTCTGGCCCGGAAAGAATGAGGCCGGCGCCACTCCCCTAAGAATTTGATGCGCCGTCCATGTGAAGGATCCAAGTCTCTCCATCACCTCTCAGCTCGGGCCCGGGCTGCTCCCCAGGGATCTCCTTGAGGTCTTCTTCCGCCCAAGTGCACTCGACTAGGAAGTCGGCCAGGACCTGGGACCTCAAGGCCGGTCGCGCCTGGAAAGAGATGTCGAATTTCCCCAGCTTGATGGCCCATTTGGCGAGTCGACCCGAAGTATCCGGACGGGCCAGGATGGCCCGGAGAGGCTGGTCCGTCAACACCACGATAGGATGGGCTTGGAAATATGGGCGAAGACGCCGGGCAGAAACTATCAAGGCGAAAATGACTTTTTCTATTTTGGAATACCTGACTTCGGCGTCGTGCAGGACCTTGCTCACGTAGTAGACTGGCCTTTGGGTTCTGTCAGCGTCTAGGTGCACCAGGACTGAGTTGACGGCTTCTGAGGAGGCGGCTAAGTAAAGGAAAAGACTCTCCCCATCTCTCGGCTTGGAGAGGAGCGGTGGGGAGGACAGGAATGCCTTTAAGCCATCGAAAGCTTCCTGGCAGTCGTCCGTCCATGTGAAACCGTTCACCTTCCGCAGGGCCTTGAAGAACGGCAGCACCTCTCTGCCGATCTAGAGAGGAAATGACTCAGCGCCGCTACCCTTCCAGTCAGCTGTTGCACTTCCTTTTTGTTGGACGGCGGCCTCATGTCAAGTATGGCGCTGATCTTCTCTGGGTTCGCCTCGATTCCACGCTGGGTCACCATAAAGCCCATGAATTTACCTTCCGTGATCCTAAAAGCGCACTTCTTAGGGTTCAGCTTGACTTGGAAGCGACGGAGGTTGTTAAAAGTTTCTTCCAGGTCAGAGATGTGGTCAGCGGCGCGGGTGCTCTTCGTCAGCATGTCGTCTACATAGACTTCCATATTCCGGTCGAGCTGGTCATGGAACACCTTGTTCATCAGCCGCTGATAGGTTGCTCCTGCATTCTTGAGGCCGAAAGGCATCACCTTGTAACAGTAAATGCCTTTCTCTGTCACGAAGGAGGTGTGCTCCTCATTGCTGGGATCCATCTTTATCTGGTTGTATTCGGAGAAGGCATCCATGAAGCTGAGAAGCTCGTGACCAGAGGTGGAATCGACCAGCTGGTCAATTCTTGGCAAGGGGAAGCTGTCCTTTGGGCACGCCTTGTTGAGGTCGGTGAAGTCTATACATATTCACCAGCTCCCGTTTGCCTTGCGCACCATGACTACGTTGGCCAGCCAGCTCGGGTAGTGCGCCTCCGGATGTGGCCAGCGCTGATCAACTTGTTGACTCTTCATCAATCGCCCTTTGTCGATCGGGGGCAAAGCTCCTCTTCTTTTGACGGATTGGGCGATGGTGCGGGTCGATGTTAAGTTTGTGGGTGATGACTTCCGGAGAAATGCCGGGCATGTCGGACGCTGACCAGGCGAATACGTCCGAGTTAGCCCGCAGGAAAGCTAAGAGGCGCTCCCGATCCTCCAAGGGAAGGAGTCCGCCCACACGGACGGTCCTTGCTGAGTCATCGCTGAGAGGGAAAGTCAGGAGGTGCTCGGCGGGCTCCCCTCCTTTGGCGGAATCTCTAGGGTCAGACGCCTCCAGGGCCGGGTCAGCCTCCAGAGGGTTCGACGCCGCATGGTAGCAAGGTAAGACCGGGTTATCTCCCCACGCATTTCTCCAACTCCCTCGCTGGTGGGGAACTGCACCAATAGACGTCGGGTGGATATAACCGCATCCAAAAGGTTTAGGCCGGGACGCCCAAGGATGGCGTTGTATGCCAAAGGGACTCTCACAACCAGGAATTTCATGATCATGGTGCTTTGGCATGGCGGGGTTCCGGCCGTCACGGGCAAGGATATTTCGCCCTCGACCCTCACAGAATCTCCGATGAATCCAACTAGCGGGGTCGCCACGGTCTGAAGGGAGTCAACAGATAAACCCATTCGAACAAAGGCGTCATAAGTAAGGATGTCAGCTGAGTTGCCACTATCAACTAAAATCCTTTTTACAGGGTGTTTGGCGATCGTCATAGCGACAACTACGCCATCATTGTTTGCATTTTCCATTACAGCAGTCTCCCCCGGGGCATTACATTATTTAGAGCATCCTCCCCCTTCGGCCGCTTGGACGCAGAGGCTAACCCCCAGGACAGCATCCCGACGGTCCGCTCCGTGGGAGCATTGTCGACGGCAGCTTGAGCCGGTGGAGGCCCCATGATGGCCGGCAGCGGCTGTGGCATCTTCTGGATGTACTTACCGAGGTAGCCCTGTTGGATGAGCTCTTCGATAGCCCGTTTCAAACTGTAGCAGTTGTCGGTGTCATGGCCATAGTCCCGGAGGAATCGACAGTAGCGACTTCTGTCGCGGGACACACCCTTCTTCATCGGAGGAGGACGTTGAAGGTAGGGCTCACCCTCGATCTCCATCAGGATGTGGGATCGAGGGGCAAAGAGAGGGGTGAGCTTACCCTCGTCGAGGACAGGGCTCCGGCGCTAGTTGTCGGACCGGCGAGGGGGGTCGGATCGGCGATGGCGAGGAGGTTCGCTCGGCTCAGGGCGAGCGGATTTGTGGCTGGAGCCCTTCAAAGACTCCCGGTGGGTGAGGTCGGCTTCATCTGTCCAGATGTACTTTTGGGCCCGGAGGAGGAGGTCGGAGTAGGAGCTCGGGGGCTTCTTGTCCAGGGAGAAGGTGAAGCGGGACGGAAGAAGTCCCCGCTTCAGCGCCAGGGTGGCCATCGCATCATCGAGATGGTAGACCTCGAGGGCGGCGGTTTTGAACCGGGCCACAAAGTCCCGCAAGGACTCTCCTTCCTTCTGACGGACGGAGAAGAGGCTGTCTGCCACCCTTGGGATCCGGCGGCAGGCATCAAAGTGGGCCAGGAATGCCCTCTCTAACTCCCGGAAGGAGTCTATGCTGTGGGGAGATAGGCGTGAATGCCACGCACGGACGGCCTTTCGCAGGGTTGCAGGGAAGGCCTTGCAGAGAAGGGCATCTGAGGCGCCCTGGACTTGCATCACGGCCTTGTAGCTCTCGAGGTGGTTGAGAGGGTTGGTCGTACCGTCGTATGGGTCCACTTGAGGGAAGCGGAACCTGGAGGGGACTGGTTCCTCTAGGATGCGGCGAGTGTATGGAGGACGAGTGTCGAACTCTTCCTTCGGCTGATGGTTTATCTTCCTGGCGAGCTCGTCGAGGCGCCGGTTGTACTCCTCCAGGCGTTCCTCCGCCTGGCGGTTGATCGTCGGAGCCCTCCGAGGTGGCTCGGAGGAAGAAGAAGAAGAAGAGGCAGACGGAGATGGAGACGGAAGTCAGGACTTCCGCCTGGATTCCTCGTGATGATGGGGCTTGGGAGGAAATTTGTTGGGACCGCAGTCAGAGGACCGTGGCCGCTTGGAGGGCTCGCGGCAAGGCTTCTTGGGGGAAGCTTGATGTCGGCCGGTCCCTCGCCGGGGGGAGCCTCCCCTCGCCGACATCTGGCTGGCGGGGGGAGCAGTCTGGTGCTGGGTGACCATGGACTGCTGCTGCTAGAGTCCGTGGACCATGGCAGTGAGATTCTGAACTTGCTGGGAGAGGGTTGCCAGCTGCTCCGCCGTCTGGACAGCGGCGTCCGGCGGCAGGCCGGCAACAGGAGGGCTGGCAACGGGGGGATTGGCCTTCTGTTGTTCAGCTGGCGGGATGAGCTCAGCTGGACAGCTGACAGAGGCATCCCGAGCTCGCGTCACCACCATGGCTCCTGGGAGAAAAGAGGGGACGATGGATGTAGCTCCGGGAGATCGTTCGCTACTTTTCTTAGCGTCCCCCTACCTGGCGCGCCAATCTGATGACGCTCGATCACCGCTCCTGGACGTCGGGAATGAAGGCTCTTCTTCTTCACCGGGTTGCCTGCAAAGAAGCCCCAGGACCGGAGAGGGTTCTCCGGTGGGACTCTCCGACGCCCAAGTTAGTGACAGAGGTCACAGCAGAAGAAGGAGCTCGAGAGAGCTCTTGAGGAGGGAGCGGTCTCAAAAGGATCAGGTAGTTCCTTTGAGAGTTAGGGCATCGAGTGCGTAAAGATGTGCGTACCCAGTTTTCGATGTAATTTACCCTTTTATAGGGGTTGATGCTGGCATGATCACGTGGGTCTGCATCCCATCAGCCGGCAGGGCCGTTGAATTATCGGATCTGGCGCTATTGGGCGGCGCATGTTGGCGCTGTGGCACGCATCGGTGCTGTCGGGCGGCGCGCATCAAGCGCTGTCAGGCGGCGCGCATCAGAGGAACAGATTTTTGAATTGCTGGGCCTGATCTGGTGGGAACCGGGGGTCCCATCTTGTCAGGGCTGAGCTGGGTCGACCTGAGATGGCTGGGGCCTATCCCGCCGGCAAGGCAGTGCCGGTGTGGGGCCGAATCGGTGGACTTGGAGACGACGGGGCCGAGTCAGGCTGGCCGAGGATGGCCTTGGCCGACTCGGCGGGACAGGAGTGGCCGGGGCCGAGTCGGGCTGGCCTAGGATGGCCTTGGCCGACTCGGTGGACTGGAGATGCCGGGGCTGAGTCAGGCCTGCCTGGGATGGCCTTGGCCGACTCGGCGGGACTGGAGACGCCGGGCTGAGTCGGGCCTGCCTGGGATGGCCTTGGCCGACTCGGCGGACTGGAGATGCCAGGGCCGAGTCGGGCCTGCCTGGGATGGCCTTGGCCGACTCGGCGGGACTGGAGACGCCAGGACTGAGTCGGGCCTGCCTGAGATGGCCTTGGCTGACTCGCCGGGACTGGAGACGCCGGGACCGAGTCGGGCCTGCCTGGGATGGCCTTGGCCGACTCGGCGGGACTGGAGATGCCGGGGCCGAGTCGGGCCTGCCTGGGATGGCCTTGGCCGACTCGGCGGATTGGAGATGTCGGGGCCAAGTCGGGCCTGCATGGGATGGCCTTGGCCGACTCGGCGGGACTGGAGACGCCGGGGCCGAGTCGGGCCTGCCTGGGATGGCCTTGGCCGACTCGGCGGACTGAAGACGCCGGGGCCGAGCCGGGCCTGCCTGGGATGGCCTTGGCCGACTCGGTGGATTGGAGACGCCGGGGCCGAGTCGGGCTTACCTGGGATGGCCTTGGCCGACTCGGCGGGACTGGAGACGCCGGGGCCGGCCAGCGATTGTGCCGGGGCCGGCTAGCTTGGAGACGCCGTGGCCGAGTTGCCCGGAGAAGTAGGGGCCGCCTGGCGTGGAGACGCCGGGACCGGCTAGCTTGGAGACGCCGTGGCTGGCTAGCAATGTGCCGGGGACGGCTAGCCTGGAGACGCCGTGGCTGGCCAGCAATGTGCCGGGGCCGGTTAGGCTGGAAACGCCGTGTTTCAGCAAGAAGACAGACCTGAGCTGACCATTATCATTAAGGTCTAAGGTATAGAAAAAATTGGGATTTCTTACTTATATTTAGATGAAATAGATTACCATCGACTGAGCATCTCCTTCTTTCAGCTAAGACTGGCGTTCGCAACAAATAAAATTACGAGCATCCTTCTCTATGAAATTCAATTATCTTCTACCCCCTTTTTTCCTTGCATGGCAGAGTATATCTGAGTTGTGGGCACATTCATGGCATGTAAATTGCTGATCTCTGCCTTCTCTGGTATGCTAATCCTCTTATGGGACCGTAGATAACCAGTTGGTGTTATGGACATCCGATGGTTATATTTTAGAGAAACCTCAACCAATATCCACTTACCACTTGTAGCATTCAGTTTTGCTTTTATGGATGTCTTACAATCAACTTTGCCAGTATCCCTATGATTCATACTCTTATATATTTTTCTAGATTGTCCTTGCCTCCAACACGCCAGGTGCTTGAAGCAAAGTTGTTTGTTGTAGTTGGCCCTGCTACACACTGTTGTGATTCCAAAACCAACTCTTTTTATGTATCCATTGTAGAAAGTATATACATCATCTGCTGAATTGAATTCCATTCCAGTTTGAGGAATAACAGTATCATCCCCTGCATTTTGAGTGATGGGTGAAGGTGCACGGCCGGAAGTATGTTCGATTTCTATCCGATCTATAATTTTAGCATCATCTATAGAAATATAGGCACACCATCGTAAACATTGATATCCATAGATTTGGCTGTCAATTTATCCTGACAAAGCATTACGACACCCAGGTTAAAGAAATACGACACCTCAGTTAAAGAAATACAACACTCCAGTTATGTTTGAACCCCAGATACCAAGAATACATGCCCTCTATGGTTTGAATAATGGCTATGTGTATGACTCCCCAGTTAAAACTATGACACCCATTAACAGTTAAAGACATGAACTTACGAACCCGAGTTCAGAAGTCACAACACCCCAGTTTACAAATAACGACACTGTAGTTGTAAAATGATGATACCGATTCATAAGACATTGAGGCAAGGCCTAATGACACCAAGGTTCACATATTATAATACCCTAGCTAAAACTGTTAAGGCAGGAACTTACGACACCCCATAAAATAACTTATGACACCCGAGCTGTCAAATGACGACACCTTAGCTTCAAATAGGGTACCGGGATGTCGAAGATGATGACTATGAAACTTATACACCTCAGAAAAATTGTTACGACACCCTAGCTGAAACTGTTAAAGCAAAACCTTATGACACCCAAGAAAATATTGCGACATTGCAATTACAAACCTACGACAGAACCTTACGATACCCAAGAAAACATTACGACACTGCAGTTACAAACCTACGACACCTAAGTAAAGACATACGGCACCCCAGATAAAAACTATGATGCCCTTTAACAGTTAAAGACATAACTGACACTCATGATACCCCAGAAAACAACTTACGACACCCTTGATAAAAACTACGATACCCTTTAAAGTTAAAGACATAACTGAAACTCATGACACCCCAAAAAACAACTTATGACACCCCATATAAAAACTACGATACCCGTTAATAGTTAAAGATATAATTGAAATGCATGACACCCCAAAAAATAACTCACGACAATGGAGCTGTAACATAATGACACCCTAACTGAAACTGCTAAGGCAGGAACTTACGATAACCCAGAAAATAACTTACGACACCAGAGCTGTAAAATAGAGTATCGGGATGTCGAAGATGATAACTATGGAACTTACGATACCCCAAAAAAATTATTCGACACCCTAGTCTTATATAATGACACCCTAGATGTAACTGTTAAGCCATAAACTTACGACACCCTAGATGTAACTATTAAGCCACGAACTTACGATACCCCAGAAAGACTGTTACGACACCCTAGTTCTCATATTATGACACCCTAGCTGAAACTGAATGCAGGAACTTATGACACCCCAGAAAATAACGTACAACACCCGAGTTATAAAATGATGACACCAGGTCAGGGTATAATGGAAATATAGACCGAAACACTCTGATGACACCCTAGTTTATAAGGTATACACCCTAGTTTATAAGGTATAACATTCTAGTTAGAAGAGTATGACATTTATGCATAAAAATATAAAACTAAAGGTATTGACATTCGCTAGAGGATTGAGTTATGACTCCAAGAATGTCATAACATGCTAAGAATGCTACCTGAGCATTAAATGATTTTCTAATGCATTAACTTCCTCTAACGACCAAAACAATTGGTGTAATAAAGGAACTATAAAAAGATGCATAAACAAGGACTTTTTACTTCCTGCTATGGATGATATTTCTCTTGAAGTTAATGAAGAAATCTTTAGTAGCTAGGTATTCCAGATATTTTCTTTGGACTGAAAATCAAAATACTTTTCGGAGCACTTTTTCTAAGCAACAAAGAAGCTTTATATCACCAACGGAAACAGGAAAAGATCCTTAGACCACACTCTCAGAGTAAGGAGGGAGTATCTTGCTCAAATCTTGAACTGATTTCTTGCACCCGAAAGCTAGAAGAATGTTTTAAAATCGAAAAAGTTTTCGTTCCATCAGATATAATCTAAGAAAAGATGACGAATAAAAGTAGGCCGAAGAAAAAGAGCATTTTTGTTTGTATATTATTTTTAAAATAAAGTAGAAGCGCTTTTAACGAACATCCTGATCAAACTGTAATATCGTTCATTCCATGATGCCGATCATATGGGATCTACATGAACTAATAAGGAGGGACAGTGAATCCATGTTGAATTTGCTGCACCTGTGGTGGTGTACAAAGATTTTTCCCGGGATCAAAGGGAGGGAGGTCCGTTTCACGTGCACCACTGATTCAAATCCAATGTTGTTATTTTTATCATCATCATCATCATCTGGTGGAGCTATAGAGCCCGCCGTCCGTTCCCGGTACCAAGCCACACCCTCTTCTGGTGTCGGCCCAAAAGAAAGCTCTGAGCGGTCGTTTTTCTTCTCTGAGCAAAATAAGAAGGAGGAGGAAAAAAAAAAAAAAAAAAGGTGGGGGTGGAATGGCTCTGCGACTCTGTCACTCCGTTCGACTCCCCTTCTCTCCTCCTCCTCCTCCTCCTCTTCCCTGTCTTCCTCTTCTTCCTGTCAACATTCACGGTCAGAAACTTGTCAAGAGTTTAAGATGTTCCGCGGAGAACCAGACCCTTCAGTCTGTGGATGCCGAAAAGGTCGGTCGGTACCCGTACCCTCTCCTCCCTTCCGTCGCCCTCTTTGAATCCAATTCCGTCGCGTTCTTTCTTTATCCTTTTTCTGTTATATATTGTTAATCTTCGCAGCTGGGTTTCTTTGTTTTGGTGGATTTAGAATTATCGATGCGATTAGCTTGATAGCGCCTCTTAAATTTGGGGAACTTTTATTTCATTTGCTGTCATGCACTTGTGAGACCTAGGGTTCAGTTGCGATTGGTGCAATTACAATCTTGTTTTCATTTGGTGTTTGATGATCGAATCTTGAGCCACGGCGATGCTCTAGAATTCTCGATAGTTGTGCGATGTAAACTGGGCATCTTGGCATTCTTGCCTATATTTGGTAGTTTGAATTTTGATGTCGCTTTTCTTGTACAGATTATGATGATCTTTAGATGCAGTTTGATTTAGGGTTCATATAGGATGCGATTTCCACTTCGTCTATCAAGGGAATATGGGGGAAATTCAAGAAAATGATTGCAATGGATCTTTTACTATGCTTTACTGATTTCGTATTTTCAGTTCTAGGGTTGGCACAAAGAGAAAGATAGTGAGCAAAATGAGGTAGACGATGGAATTGATGCAGCGGGAAGAGAAGAGATCATCGGCTGTAAGTCGATTCAATTACGATGAAGGAAACTTTGGACATTATTCGGTGGCATCGTATCTCCCGTTTCTACGTAAATGTCAGAGCATGAGAGACTTGAAACACTTGCTTGCACCCTTGATTGTTGCTGGGCTTTTCAAGGATGCTTTGGCGGTGCGCAAGGTGGTGACATTTTTGAGTGCAAGGATAGGCTGGTTGGAAGATGTGGCTTTATTATTGAAGCAGGTAGATGATCCCTATCCTTTTATATGGAATACAGTTATTAGAGGTTACGACCATAGTCACAACCCATGGAAAGCGATAGATTTGTACCGTCAAATGTTGCACAACAATGTATCTCCTGATAAGTTCACCTTTCCTTTTGTCCTCAAAGCTTGTGCCAGTTCTCGGGCACTTAAAGAAGGAGAGCAAATCCATTGTCAGATTGTAAAGACTCCTCCGCACACAGACTTGTTTGTGCAGGGTTCTTTGATTTTTATGTATGCCAGTTGTGGTCAGATTGATGCTGCACGTGCTTCATTTGACGGGATGCCACACAAAAATTTGATTAGTTGGAACATGATGATCGATGGTTATGTCAAACATGGAACGTTAATACTGCATTAGACTTGTTTGATCAAATGCCTGAACGTGACCTCTTTTCTTGGAATGTGATGATTGATGGGCTTGCCAAATGTGGACAAGTCGAATTTGCAAGGCAGTTGTTTGATGAGATGCCTGAGAGAGATATTGTTTCATGGAATTCTATGATTGATGGCTATGCTAGATGTGGGAATATGGAAGCTGCGAGGGAGTTATTTGATCATGTTCCCTATAAAGATGAAGTCACATGGGGCATTATGCTTAATGGATATGCAAGATGCAATCAAATAGGTATTGCTCATAGTTGGTTTGAAAAAATGCCCTATAAGAATCTGATCTCTTGGAATTCTTTGATAGGCGGGTATGTTAGATGTAGCAAAATTGGTGTAGCACATAAGCTATTCGAGCTAATGCCGTCTGGTAACCTGACTTCATGGAATATCATGCTTGATGCCTATGTGAAACATGGTGAGATGGAACTAGCCTGTCAGCTTTTTAATACAATGCCAGTCAAGAATGTTGTCTCTTGGAACATTATGATTGGTGGACATGCTAGACTTGGAAGAGTGGAAGTAGCACGAGAGCTTTTTGACACTATGCCTTATAAGGACATGATTTCATGGAATGCAATGATATCTGGCTACAAAGACAATGGGCATTCAAAAGAGGCTATTGAACTATATATTGATATGCTCATGCTAGGAGAAAGACCTGATTGCTCTGCTTTAGCTATTGTTCTTTCTGCTATCGCTGATTTAGGCCTTTTTCTCCAAGGCAGATGGGTTCATGGGTATGCTGATAGGAACAAGTTCCCATTGAATGGTGTCATTGGTGTTGCTCTCATAGACATGTACTCCAAGTGTGGTTATGTTGATATTGCAATGAGAATATTTGATTGCATCCCTCAAAAATCCAAAGATCATTGGAATGCAATGATATCAGGACTTGCAACACACGGCTATGGGAGACTTGCTGTCTCCTTCTTTGAAGACATGGAACAGTCATTTGTTAGACCAGATGATATTACTTTCATAGGTGTTTTGAATGCATGCAGTCATGCAGGCTTAGTATATGAGGGTCAACAATACTTCGTCCTTATGGACCACAAGTATGGAATAACTCCCAAGATCCAGCACTATGGTTGTATGGTTGACCTTTTAAGCCGTGCAGGGCATCTTGATGTGGCAGTAGCACTAGTGAGTAGCATGCCAATGCAAGCCAATGATGTTGTTTGGAGAGCACTTCTGGGTGCTGCTAGGAACCATGGAAACATTGAAATTGCTGAGCATGCAGCAAGGCAACT
This sequence comes from Calamus simplicifolius, assembly GCA_900491605.1. Classification (NCBI taxonomy): domain Eukaryota; kingdom Viridiplantae; phylum Streptophyta; class Magnoliopsida; order Arecales; family Arecaceae; genus Calamus; species Calamus simplicifolius. Next base: position 492,694 of record UESW01005079.1, on the reverse strand, counting down.
TATTGAGCTGGTGCCACATGATAGCAGCTCTTATGCCTTGCTCTCTAACATATATGTGTACAAAGGCCAACATGACAGTGCTAGGGACATGTGGAAGATTATGAAGGAGAAAGGAGTTGTCAAGAATCCTGGTTGTAGCTGCATTGAATTACAAGGTGTTCTCCATGAGTTTACTGCAGGAGACACTTCGCATCCTGAAATCATGGAAATTTATCTTCTACTGAATAATATGACACAAAGGCTGATGTTACCAGGTTATCTGCCAGACAAAAAATACTCTTTATTTGAGACAGGGTTGGAGGAATTCTCTTGCTCCTTTATAATGCTGGAATAGTTCATCCGCCTGCACATGCTTGTTTGATCTCGTATGTTTCCACTAGTAAAAAATGAGCCATATATATAGTATTCAAAAGACTATTACACCTCAGTGAAATCATACTTTTTGTGGTTTGGAGCTAGTTCATGAGATAGTAAAGGCAGAGCTGCAGAGGTGCTATTGATAAAAGGTATCATAGGACAGCAACAAGAAAGTTTGCATATTGGTTGTTTTAGTTCTTTGGCTATACTTAGTGACTCTTTGGATACTTTCAGAATAGCTGTCTTTTCTTCATTGATGAAGTGTCCTGAGTTCATTTTTTCTTTCCAATGCAATATATATTTTTCATAAATAATTTGAATTTACTGGATAGCGATGACTGATGATTAATCTTGAGGGAGCAACAACATTTAGAGCAATTTGTGTTTTTGATTTCTTTCATTTCGTATTCTCTTGTGGTGGGTATTTGGATACATCTATGAGAGAAAGTGGCTGGCAAAATCCAGCAAGAAATGTTTTAGGAGCATTGGACTTTGCAACCACATTTATAGAACCCTTTGTACCTGAAATCATAATCCTGCAACTGCAGCAGCATTTTAGCCATAACAAGAGCATTCTTGTAAAGTGGATCACGAAATTAGCTAGCATGACTTAGTATGCTAGAATCTATTTACATGTCTGATAGATTGAGCTTATATACTTCTAATAGCCTAGCATACTAGGATATATTAATTTTCCTTATAAATAACGGTATCCAGAATTTTTAATCCATTTTGAGAATTTGTATGGTAAATTAAAGTTAACTTGTGTCCCCACTTTTTGTACTTTGGGATTGATATTTTGATTTAGCATGCATACATGATGAAATATAAATTAGGTAAAGTCACTTGTTATTAATATTCTAATTTAAATAAAGAAGCCTATTGAACTTTACATCAATGCCTTACCTACACTTAGTGCAATGTCTGCTAGGTCCTTTTTGCCCAACGAGGCAACCCCCTCCCCCCCCCCCCCCCCCCAACACACCAAAAAAGAAAAAGGAAAAAAAAAAAAAGAAACACATACACTCGCACACACAAAACAGCATCTGCAACTTGAACGATTCCTTATTGCCTTCTTTTTAAATTGCAGCTTGTGTTGGAAATCAAAGAAAGACTTGAAAGAGAGCATCGTAGTCTTCCAGGGGGAAAGAATGGGAGGGACGATGAAGACATGATCCTTTGGTTTTTGAAGGACAGAAAATTTTCTGTGGAAGATGCTGTTGCAAAACTGACCAAAGCTATTGTATCCAAATTATTTTTCCTGCGCTTTTAGAAAAAATTAATCAAATCCTCTTGCTTGGTTTCAATCTAGATGTAACAGACATGCTTGATATTTCATGTGTTAGAAATTAGAAGATTTGCGCAAAAAGGAGCAAGGGTGAATTCTAATATCCAGTCCTGTTATTTTCTTAGACAGTGAGAATGAAGTTTTGTTTAAGGAGAAATGGAAAGTAGTCTAAGATACACAAAGAGCTCAAGTTTTTGTGTATTCCGAGTTTCAGATAACATAAGAATCAGCTTAGCATTTGTGTGTGTTGCACAGACATCAATATACTCGGACACATCGGTATGTGCATTCTAGGAATGTTGATTGAGGGTTTGATCATAAGTAAGGAACTGAACTGAATAATATATGTTCCTGTCCAGGACATCTTCTGTTTATTAATTTTGGGTGACATTGCAAACAGGTACTTGTTGTTGACTTGTGAATTTAGATTGTGTTTTTCACAAGTGATAATTGAAACACTTCTGTAGATAAATCTTGAATATTAACTCATTAAAAATGCATTTATTTATTCTCATGCTAATCAAAGAGCTTAACTACTTCCATTCACCCTTCTGCGCATAGGAACTTTCTTCAAGATTTACTTACCCATTTTATTTTATTTTTTCCAATATGAATTATAAGCATTGATTGATTTTACCTCTATCAAGCGTGACATGGATGCATATTTGCCTTGAGCAAATTATCTGCAGCTCCTTCTCTATTTCAGTTTGTTGCAATTTGCTAGAGCTAATAAAATTTTCAAGTGATATTATTGTTCATAGCTTTCCTGCTTATCTATATCAGAAATGGCGCCAAGATTTTGGCGTGTCAGGATTGTCAGAAAAGTCATTGAAGAGCATATATGGAACAGGCAAAGCATATGTGCATGACTTCCTAGACAACAATGGCAGACCAGTGCTTGTGGTAGTGGCATCCAAGCACTTTCCAGCGGTAGGATTTTTCTTCATCTTAATGGGGAATCATGGAAATGCTTCTTATGTTCAATTCATGTTAAAGAGTCTTTCACACTGACCTTTATGGTTCTTTTGGTACTGGACTAAATGGTCCTGGATTGCATATATTGGAAAAACCCTTAAATAATAATTATACAAAAAGGAAGAAAGGAAAGGCCTTGAAAGTGGAGTGCGCCAAATGGTATTTACCTAGCACTTCTATCCAGGATGACTTACCAGTATCCTTGTATTAGCCAATGGAGGTCAGATGCATCCTTTCTCCCATGTTGTTGTTATAGTAGCAGGCCCATAGCTTGGGCATTTCTATCAAGGACCTGCCAAGGTAGTTTGTTTCTAATTAAAACTTAAAAATAAAAGTTTCATGGGCAAAAATAGCTTGAGCGCTAATGTAACATTGGAAGTAATATAATAATTTCTTCTTTAGGCATTAATTGCAAGAATATTTCAAAAGTTTTCCAAAAACACTGAGTGCGGATGTTTATGAAAAAAAATAAGAATCAAATTGTGGGAATAAAAAAACATCAATGACCAATAACTTCATAATTTTGAGAGTTGACACCATAGTCAATAGATTTTTTAGTTTGATTCATAATATGTGGATGTTGTTATGAGCATACATTTCTTGTACCACCAAATGATTTTCAACAAGATTTACTATAATCACTTGTGAGATAGTCTTGAAAACTATTCCTTCTTATTGCTTGAGGTGAACCCAAGACATGTTGAATTCAGCTGGATGTTTGGCTTCTCTGCTTTAATTTTGTAAATGGGGTCTTTTTGACTTTAGAGCATTCCCCATTGAAATAATACTGCTATTTGTTCTTAATTACATTGAACATTATTTTTTAGTCAGACATTGTTGTTGAAATTTTCACTAAAAGCAGGAGGAACTTTCATAGATTTATCTCAAATAAATTAAGTTGTTTGAATTTGGGTTAAAACTTCATCTAATGATTTGACCTTTTTGTGTTATGTATCTGAATTCTGAGAAAGAACCCCAAAAATTCTGATTGCATGGAATAATTTGTTAAACATTGCTCTATGGTTTCAGTAACATCAGAAGTTATGATGACTGTAATGTCCTAGTAAGTTGCAACTGACCTGACTGTAACTCATAATCTTCTTTCATTCTGTCATAAACAAATCAACATTGTAAGTTTGTTATGTAGTCATTGCAATCTACCACATGCTTTTTGATTTTTGTTGACACTACTGCCTTTTCAATAATCCCTTAAAAAAATATTATGGCTCCATTCTAAACAATGAGAGCATTGTAATAATACTTTCAAATTTGGCATAGTGTTTAGAACATTCTGTTGTCCATTTTGGCCTGTTCCTTGCTAACAGAGAGCAGAGATGGGAGAGGAAATAAGGGAAAGGAAAAGGAGAAAAAGACCAACTATTAAGAGTAGATATGTAAGAAAAGAGAAAAGATAGAAGAAAAGGAAAATCAAGAGAAGAATTGAATTCATGGTTCCAGGGTGGAGGGGTGGGATTGCTGTTTTATCGTTTACAATCATGAGAAACAATTTTTTTCAGGAATTCAGAGCTCTCCAGTCTGCTTTGACCACCTTTCAGTAGCATGTTATGTTTTTTCTCTTTGGTGACCCACATCATTTTAACACTGCAATTTAGATCTGATTTTTCTTTATATGGCGTCGTTTCCCACTAAGGAAGGTTTAACAGAGTTTGGCTGGCCATATGGCCTAAAAGGAGCTTTAATTATGGTTTATATAATTTAGAACTGTGTATAAGCAAAATCTTCTTTCAAATTTTTTCTCCTCTCACGTTGGGGCATAAAAACTTCCTATAAATTTATTCATCAGTTTTGAGTTCACATCAACATAGTTGATCTGCATAATAATTATCTGGCGCATAATTTTTATTTTTCTTTCCATTTTTTCATCATAGAGGCATGGCTTGTGTGATATAATTTATTAATATTTAGCATGTTGCAATTATTTTTTAGTGACACCTGTAATTTTGGTTGCATTATCATAGCTAGAATATTTCTTTTCAATCATCAAACCAGTTAAATTGTATTAGCCAATCATATGTCTGTGCTTTTCCTGCTTGATGGTGATAAAACACCTTTGTTCTTAATCATATGTAAAGTTTTTGGTCATTTCAGGATTTACACTGTTTCATGAGTAATGATCTAATTTACCTGCTTCTTCTGTTTTCATAATTATCCAGTCACTTCCTTGAGGATCATCGTTAATGATATACCAGTAATAATTTGGCTACAGAAGCAGGATCCCAGTGAAAATGAGAAGCTTTGCGTCTTCTTAATCGAGAAGGCATTAAGCAAACTTCCTTCTGGAACACAAGAAATGCTTGTAATAATTGACCTGCGAGACTTCCGTATGGAGAATGGAGATGTTCAATTCTTAAAGTTCTTGGTAATTTATGGGTCTTTGCATCTTCTTTTATACTGGTTGATGCTGTCATGACTTTTTTAAATACTGATATATTTGTGATAGTTTAAGTATGCTGATGTATTGGTTGACTGAGATTAATAGGGATAGTCTTGTTCATGCTTGTACATGCTGTAATGCTTACCTACATGTATATGCCATGCAGGAACAAATTGTAGCTTAGAAGGATGGTACATTTTTTTTGTGATCCTTTTCAATTTTGAAACAATTTAGCTTTTAAAGGAATTGTTGAGACATAAAGCAGAGGTTGAAGTGCAAGTATACATTCACAATCCATTTAAGAATTTACCAAAAGTTGAAAAATTATTAGATGCGCTAGATAACATTAAAAGCATATATGCAAAGAAAAACAAGGAGGGCAAACCTTGGTGCAATGGTAAGATTGTTTCATTATAACCCTGCATTTTATGGTTCCAAAAGATGTAAGCAGTCTCTCTCTGCATGCATGGATAACATTGTATGCTGCTTGCCCTCCCCAAATCCTGCAATAGGAGTCTTGTGCATTGGGCCATCCTTTATGCATTTTTTTTTTCAAAAAAAGGTTCCCTCTTTTTAGTTATCCTAGAAAACATTGAAAGCTTACATGCATGAAAACATTTCGCTCTTCTTTAGAAACCCAGGAAAACATCAAAATCTTCCCCATTTTAGTTGTTCTCTATGGCCCCCAAGTCCCTTTTTGATTTGTTGCTGTTTAAAGCAATCTGTTATCATACTACCATATAAATCGCATGTCAGTTGTTTCCATATAACCTAGAGTTAATGCAATGTACACGTGATTTAGTATTGCTTCCCTTACACAAGATAAGCAATGTTAAATCAACTTTGCTGTTAAATGACAGCATCATGATAGTTTCATTTAAATGAAGTTTGATACTTGCATCTGTTTACTTGAGCTCACTGCAGAAAGAGCCCATGAGAAATTTGAACAGCACTACGGAAACCCAAGCAGCCCTGAATTGCTATGGTCAAAATTCAGTATTTGAACTACTCATTTATCTCATGAACTTTTCTTGTTATTAGTGAAATCGATCCATTTTCTACCTTTTTTGGTTATTTTTTTTTTTTTTGCTACAGAGGCATCATGCGTTAAATGCTTGAAGACATGGCTGTTTAGAAGTTTAATATGACTTCCTGTTTTTCACTTTGCCAGATAGATGTCTTCTACGATTACTACCCAAAGCGGCTTGGCCAAGTCCTCTTGGTGGATGCTCCTTTCATATTTCAGCCAATCTGGCAACTTATCAAACCTATATTGAAATCATATGCCTCATTGGTAACTATACTTCCATGTTTTGCATTTCTGATTTCTAATCTCACGCATTTTTCCTCTAATCTTTATGGTCTAGCCTAGGTATATTAACCATGCCTTTGTTTGTCTTCACTGTTATGCAATGATTGTCTTTGTATTGGCAGTGCTAAATTAATGTTCCTGGCTGTTAATTAGTTATGGAACCGTCTATAATTACTCCTTATAAGCTAGTGGACGACTCATGAGAGCTACCTTTGTTTAAGTTTCGCCAATGTTGAGTACTCATGCTAATTTCTTGGCTGAATTTTTTCCTTTTCTTTTCTTTTTCTTTCACCCTCTCTCTCTCTCTCTGAAGGTGAGATTCTGCAACGTGGAGACTGTCAGGAAGGAATATTTCACAGAAGAGACTGTGCCAGCAGACTTTCAATGATTAAATTCATAATCTTCGACAGTATGTGTTACCATGACATTGCATCTATTCATGCAGATAAATGTGATAATATAGTTTGGAGAAATGCTACTGTACCAGCTATTCATGCATTCACATAATAAGTTCGGATCAGTAGTACTGATATAAGGCAAAAATTTGGATGCCATATCTTGAGGTATTTGCACGTGATAGTGCATTGATGTAGAAATAACAACTGTAGTCAGCTTGTCACAATGTTCATATTGTAGCCCCAAGAACTTTCGGTACCCTTCTTGGAAATACTTATAACCAATGGCACTTGGAGGAGGGTACGTGTCAGCCCTATGTACTACCGATCTCTCTGAAGCTGCACAGATGCTCAACTGCTGAGTAATTAAATCCAATTCATCAAACTTGTGGACATGTCCTTGCCCCGTAGTTCATGCATCTTACAGTGATTTTCATGAAAGAATGTTTCTTTCGGCACCCAGCACTGAACATGCATAAAATTGTCCAGCTATTGCTGCTTCAGTAGGTGTGACCAAGTGCTATACAATGTTTTGAATGGCCGACTTAGATGGCTTTTTATTTTTCTTTTTTTTTGCAATGATTTATCGGAAAGATATTTTGAATCATAAGAATGAAATGTGGAGAAACTCTCATGATTGAAAGTGGAGCGGAAGTTTAGTTGCAATGTTTTATAAGGCACTGGAACTTCATCAGTGGATTTTCTATAGTCCAATGTTTTTCCATCCTAGCTTTGCTTGCACCCGTAGAATCACGGCTCACTGAGGTACGACAATAATTGCTCTCCAACTTGGAATCTATTGCAAGAGTAACCGTTGGTTCAAGACAATAGATTCACTGTCTAATCGATGGTACAGATACAACAAACAAATCTGGCAACCACCGGGAGCTCAAATAACAAATAAAAGAACATATCTAAGCTTTCATCAATGAATTCGTGCAAGCTGATGATCATCATCAACGAGAAGAAGCTGTTCTTGCCGTGTTAAGAAGCCAAAGGGCAGCAGAGGATGCGAACCTCCTTGCTTCGACACCATTACCTCCTGCATGCTTTCCGTCTCATTGTACACATTGTCTATGCTCTAACCGCATAACAAAAAAGACGGTCATCGTTGGAGCTGAATAAAATTTTGAACATCATAGATATCGCATTCCTAAAAATGGCATCCTGCATCAATGTCAACCAATTTGCAGTTGATTTTGCACATGCCATGATTTGCAAGGTCCAGAGTGGCCATAGATGCATGCATGGATAATTTATGATGGGAATGCGGAGATGCGAGGAATTGAGTCCTCAACCCAGAATTCACGATGGTCATCCCACTGATGCGATCATCATAGTTGCCAGGCTGCAGAAAGCCAGTGAACGTTTCAATGCGAGCATTATTACACAACTGCACCGCTAAAACGGCGACTTTCCATCTCTCCCCCACCCTCCATATGCCATCAAATTAAAGTTGCTTACTTTTAATTTTCAATGCTTGCATGTCTTTAATTAACCTACTGTTTTTACGTTCACCTGCATGGCCGTCCTTTTTTTTAAAAAAAAGTTTTTTCACCCTTGGTACAGAACAATCTTCAAATTATGATTCATCATAGAGTCCTAAATTCGGGTTGCAGCTTCTTCACGAAGACGCCACAATAAGAACAGCAAGTCAAGACGTCCAAAATCATGCATGCACCAGCCAGCCGGGACTAGCCTGATGACCCCTCTCCTCTCCCTCGTCGATCTTCCTCTCATCCCTCCCTCCTCTCTCTCTCTCTCTCTCTCTCTCTCTCTGGCTAGGATCCACAATCCCATCCCTCAATGAACTTATCATAATATTCATGTTAATATATATATATATATGTTTAATAGCTAGGATCCTCTTCAATCATGTATTCATTCTATCAGCTAAGATAGGTCAAATCTTCAATCTTGAAGCAACATTATATGATTGAATGGGGTTTATGATGTATACATTCATATCAGTTATAAATACTATGCAATTATAGCTAGCCATCATGAAATATACTAATAGTTTATGATTGAGAGTTAACATCTTTATTATATGTTTATTGTCTATGAGTAGGGGTGGCAATTCATGTTTTGTTATTATGTTCATACCATATTAAAGTTAAGATATAACATTATATAAATGTAACCCCGGTAATTATTTGTGGGGATACCTAGCACCTAGAATTTTCTTATGACGTTTAGGTCCCCGACACGACGTCTGAATTTTCGAGTCTTCGTGTGTCGGATGGGTTCATGATCTCCTTGATCCGAAGCATCGAGAGGATTCTTAAAAGGAGATCGAGGGCAACTCTCTCTTTCATCCTCACGCCATGCTAGAGAGAGAGTTAGAGAGGAAACTGAGCAAGAGAGAGAGACAGAGAGAGAGAGAGAAAGCACGCCTGCGATCGAAACTAAGGCCATGGCGGCCTGTCTCGACCTTGGTTTGGCCCCGGTAGCGTGCCCGACACCTCGTTGGGCCTGAGCTCTGGCCGACGACCCCACCAGCATCGGAGACGACGTCCGATGGGGGATCGGACGCGGGAGAGAGGGAGGAGAGGGCCAGGTGGCCCTTCTCTTGAGCGGGAGCTAGTGGTTCGACTCCCGCATTGGTTCAGGCCCGACGGCATGCTTGTCACCTCATTGGGCCTGAGCGGCGGCCGGTGACCCCCACCGACGCTGGCCGACCATTCGGTGAGGGTTCGACCGGCTGGTGGTGGCCGGCCGTGCCACCGACACAAGCAAGGGCCGCGAGAGGGAACAAAGAGAAAGAGGGGAAAAGAGGGGGAAAGAGATAGAGAAGGGGCACGGCAGCGGCGGCGACCAGCTCTGGACCTATCGCCGACGGCTGGTCTGCCCGGAGAATGGCCGGCGGCGGCCCTAGCTGCCGGCACGGGTCTCCCCTGGTTCGGGTGAACCAGGGGAGGGGGAGAAACAGGGGAGACCCTGTTGGGCTTTGGGCTTGAGACTATTTGGGCTGCGTTGGGCCGACCCAGTGAGACTTTTGGAGCAGAATTTTGGGCCCTGTATTGAGCCAGGAATGGAGAAATGAGCATATGGCCTAGATCAGTTTTGATCCTAGTTTCTAGAAAAAATTTTATTCCTCATTTGGACCGTTATTTTTAATGATATTTGAGCCCAAAGTTAGGCCCAGAATTAGATTGGGTAGAGCTGTTAGTAATAGTGCCCTAGGCCTATTGTATGGACATGATATTTTGCCTAGGCCTATTTATGGACATATATTTTGAATATTTATGAACATTTACTATTATCATAATTTGCATGTTTATTATATAATAATGTCCTTGAATAATATTATGAATTATTCTAAATGTCCCTAATCGGTTATTGTTGTGGGAATAACAATAAATTAAGATTAGTATGAAATTTGATTGATATTCATGAGATGAATATGTGTATGAGATACAAATCAAATTTATATGTATTTATTGAGAACAAATATTGGACAAGACCCGCCTTGAGATTAATACATGGATCAAAGTCATAAGTTAATCTCTAGTAGTTGTGTCATTAAATCCTTAGACCTGAGATTGCCATAGTTCTCAACATGAGGAATATTATGTTTTGACATAATCAAACGTTGTCTTTAACCGGATGATTATAAAGATTATGATTGAACATAATAAGAATCATGTAGTGAGATGTGAGTGATTAAGATGGAATTTGTCCCTCTTATTATAAGAGATATATCTCTGGGCCTCTCGATGATTGAGACTGAGAAATGCATGGCCATGCTCAAATGAATTGATGGAGATCAATATCATTTGTTTAGTCAGTCTAATTGGGTTTCGAGAAATTAAAGATAGAGAGATATAAGGTTGACTTTATCATGCCTTATATTCTATCAAGATATCATGTGACAAAAGGATTATGTTAATAGCTACTTTAAGGTTGTCTCGGAACATGAGCTTTTCATTTAACTTGGGTAGTCATAATGTCTTGCTAGAGGCCGCTTATGACTTGTAGGTTCAAAATGTGATTTAGGCCTACTGCCAACGTTAATTGAACCTATAGGGTCGCACACTAAGAACGGACAATAATGGTTACGATTTGTTACTCTCTATATAATTTAAAATGATGAGATTATTTTAAATTACAAATAATAATTAGTTGTCATTTAGATTCGAGTTTAATTTTGAGAAAATTTAAATTTGTATTTAAATTGTGACAAGTAATTAAACTTTTTTATTGGATAAGGAAATAATCCATAAAGTTTTTTTTGGTTAAAAATATATTCCTTATTTTGTAAGGAAAGGATTTAAATTGTTATTATTTAAAAGAGTTTTAAATAAATATCAATTAAAATCTTAGTTAACCAGGCTTGTATATATGTTCGATATATATTTTAGAGTCTGTGGGGCATTTGAAAGGTAACGTTGATTGGGCATTTGAAAGGTCACATCGATTGGGAATTTAAAAGGTCACATCGATTGGGGCTTTTAAAGCGTCATATCTTTTGCCTTAAAGATGGAAAAAGAGAGTTGAACATACGGGTTCATTTTTGTGAAAAATGGAATGGTTGAACTAGCATTCAAAACCATTTTGGTGTCGTTCGTGTGTGGATACTTGTAGAGGGTGATCGTCTTTCTGAAAGGCAGCACCTTTGAAGATCCGAGAAAACCCAACACAAGAACAGAAGGATTACATACTGATTAAAAGGTAATAACAAAGGTAATAACAAAAGGTAATATTTTTGTTTATCCTTCTTTCGGTTTTTATGAAACGCATGTGATTCTTGGTGGGTTATAAATTTATTTTGTTTATTCCAATTAGATTGGGATTTTTATTCCGTAACCCAACAGTGGTATCAGAGCCTCTTGCGTTTTCATAAAAATCGAAACTGCCATGTTTGATTGTATGTATGAGATGTATATGATCTTGGCATGGTTTGCGTTCTTGTATATATATATATATATATATTAGTGTTTGCACGAACGACATAGATAATAGATTTTCTAAGGTGTTAATTGATGAATATTTCCTGTAAGGATTCGTTAATATGATTAAAAATCTGAATGCGATATTGCAATTAAAGTGTTTAATATCTTGATATATGATTTCGGTGATGTCTTAATTAGGTTAATACATGAACTGAATTCACATATCAATAAGGATTTATCAATTGTTGTTTATGGTGGTGCGGATGTGAGCCTTAAATTTATTGATGAGATCAATAAAATCAAATTTTAGGATGAAACTTTATTGTATCTCCAAATTTTAGGAACACTACCTAATCAGAGCGCCTTGTAAATTTAATTGGTTTTAAAAACATGCCTATTTTCTTTAATGCAATGTGTATATGCTATATGATAACATGATATATTTGCATGGTGTGTTGCTTTGCTTTGTATGGTGCATGGTATGGCCTTGTGACCAATATGATTGGCAGATTTTTATTATTCTTTTACAAGGGTTGTAATTATCATATATATGGCCTGCGTGCTATTTTGTTTCATTATAATTTTTCTTTTACTTTTAGTAGTATTTGTTTATTTATTGTAATAAAGCAAGAAGACAAAGCAAACCATTTAAAATCATGCAATCCAACCATGGTGATAGAGGAGCTAGGTGTCTATGCACATGATGATGGTCAAGTAGACATTATGGTGTTGCTCATTATTACCTAGGATTGACCATTGATCTTCATATTGGCTTATGAAGATCAATCTTGATAAGGTCATACTATGACATGTTTATTATATACATGTATGAGATGCTATGTATGACGTTTCATAAGTATGTGATGCTATGTATGATATCAATGAGTATGTGATACTAAATGCATGATGAGATCTGTTAATCTATCTAGATCCCTCACATAAAATCTTAAGTTGACATGCCATCCATATTTGAACACTTGTCAAGGCTTTTATCACCTTAATGTGGGTTCTACCAAAGTAGAAGTACATTGGGTTACATTAGTGAGGCAAGATGGGTAATGGTGCTACCCATATGTTTAAAAATGGTTTAACTTAATTAGGTTATCAAAACGGTTTTGGGCCTAATGGCATGAGATGGGATTTAAACATGCCGAGACATATGATGTCATAATCCCATAAATTTCTAAGAGTTGCATGAGTTGCAATTGGTAAGAGTTACCTACCTAAAAAACTTAATTTTAAGCGTCATGCCAAAGCTGACTTAAAGTTGAGTATAAATATGGATCTTAGCTCACTAAATTAATATGATTTTATCATTGAGGGTTGTTAATTTAGTGGGAGTTTTTCATAATCAAAATACTTAACGAACTTTGCATTTATTGTAGATGGCCAACAATGATAACAATTCTACTATGTCACTGCGATCAATCCTTGCGAAGGACAAACTTACTGGGACTAATTTCCTTGACTGGTTTCGAAATTTGAGAATTGTTCTCAAACAAGAAAGGAAGCTTTATGTCCTGGATCAACCTCACCCTGAAGAACCAGCCGATAATGCTTCTAGAGCTGAAAAGAATGCTTATGAGAAGCATCATAATGACTCTATTGATGTTGCATGCTTGATGCTAGCTACCATGAGTTCTGAACTTCAGAAAGATTTGGAAAACATGGAAACTTATGATATGATTGTCAATCTAAAGGAAATGTTCCAGCAACAAGCAAGGCAAGAAAGGTATGATACTACCAAGGCATTGCACTCTTGTAAAATGGCTGAGGGTGCTTCAGTTAGCGCTCATGTGTTGAAAATGAAAGGCTATATTGAGCACCTTGATAGGCTTGGATTTCCAATGAGCCAAGAGTTGGCAACAGATTTGATCCTAAATTCACTTCCTGATAGTTATGATCAGTTTATCATGAACTATAACATGAATGAAATGGACAAATCAATTTCTGAGCTGCATACGATGCTTAAAACTGCTGAACAGAATATTAAGTCCAAGCCTGGCCATATTCTGATGGTTCAAAAGGGAAAGGGCCTTATGAAGAAAAGAAAAGGAAAGGGTAAGGGAAGGGCTGGAAAGTCCAATGCTCAACCCAAGCCCAATCCTAAACCCAAGGCTAAAGCCCCAAAGGAGGGTGTCTGTTTCTTTTGCAATGAACCTGGTCATTGGAAGAGAAACTGCAAGCTGTATTTGGAGGATCTAAAGAAGAAGAAGAAGACTGGTGAGACCGGTTCTTCAGGTATTTATGTTATAGAGATTAATTTCTCTCCTTCTAGTTCCTGGGTATTAGATACTGGATGTGGATCTCACATTTGCACAAATGTGCAGGGGCTCAAAAGGAGTAGACAACTGAAGAAGGGCGAAGTTGATCTTCGAGTAGGCAATGGAGCAAAAGTTGCTGCTTTAGCTGTAGGAAGTTATGAACTTTCTTTGCCCAGTGGGCTTTTGTTAGTTTTGAACAATTGCTATTATGTTCCTACAATGTGTAGGAATATTATTTCAGTTTCTTGTTTGGATAATGATGGTTTTTCTTTTATTATTGAGAATAATAATTGCTCCATTTATCATAAAGACATGTTCTATGCAAATGCCGAATTACTAGATGGTCTTTATGTTTTGAATCTTCAAAAATCCAACAATTCTTCTGTCTATAACATAACTACTAAGAAAGTTAAGTCCAATGACTTAAATTCAACCTATCTTTGGCATTGTCGCCTTGGCCATATAAATGAGAAACGCATATCAAAACTCCATCAAGATGGACTTTTGAACTCATTTGATTTTGAATCATATGATACATGTGAATCTTGTCTATTGGGTAAGATGACAAAGGATCCCTTTACTGGACACAGTGAAAGGGCCAATGAATTATTGGGCCTAATACATACAGATGTATGTGGACCATTAAGTTCAGAAGCCATAGGAGGTTACAAGTACTTCATTACATTTACTGATGACTTCAGTAGATATGGTTATGTCTACTTGATGAGACACAAATCTGAATCATTTGAAATGTTTAAATCTTTTCAATATGAAGTACAAAACCAACTTGGCAAGACAATCAAGGCACTTCGATCTGATCGAGGTGGAGAATATTTGAGCCAAGATTTTTATGACCATCTTAGAAGTTGTGGAATCATTCCACAGCTAACTCCTCCTGGAACACCGCAATGGAATGGTGTGTCTGAAAGAAGGAATCGAACCTTATTAGATATGGTTCGATCTATGATGAGTCTAACAGATCTTCCACTTACCTTTTGGGGTTATGCACTTGCCACAGCTGCGTTCACACTAAATCGAGTTCCAACCAAAGCGGTTGAAAAGACGCCATATGAGATGTGGAATGGTAAAAAGCCCAGTTTGTCTTTTCTTAAGATTTGGGGTTGTGAAGCTTATGTAAAACGTCAAGTTTCAAATAAGCTGGAACCCAAGTCTGATAAATATTTTTTTGTGGGATATCCTAAAGAGACTAAAGGATACTACTTTTACAATCCCATTGAGAACAAAGTGTTTGTTGCTCGGAATGGTGTCTTTCTAGAAAGGGAATTTATTTCTAAAGGAACCAGTGGGAGCAAGGTACAAATCGAAGAGATTCGAGAACCACAAGATAACATTGAACCGCCTGTGGATGCTCAAAGTCAACAAACCACTGTTGACACACCACCTGTAGCACAAAAGTTACGTAGATCTGATAGGATACGTCATGAGCCCGAGAGATATGGATTTCTTGTGACTGATAATCATGATGTATTGTTAGTGGATCAAAATGAACCTACTACCTATCAAGAGGCTATGTTAGATCCAGACTCTGAGAAATGGTTAGAGGCCATGAAGTCTGAAATCCAATCCATGTATGATAATCAGGTATGGACCTTGATTGAGCCACCTGAAGGTACAAAGACTATTGGGTGCAAATGGGTTTTCAAAAAGAAACTGACATGGATGGTAAAGTGCATACTTACAAAGCAAGGCTAGTTGCAAAAGGTTTCAAACAAACTCATGGTATAGACTATGATGAAACTTTTTCACCTGTAGCCATGCTTAAGTCTATTAGAATTCTTATTGCCATTGCTGCATATTATGACTATGAGATTTGGCAAATGGATGTTAAAACAGCGTTTCTTAATGGAAACTTACTTGAGGATGTGTACATGACACAACCTGAGGGTTTTGTACAACCTGAGAATTCTAGTAAAGTATGCAAGCTTCAAAGATCCATTTATG
>UESW01005079.1:459775-476216 GCA_900491605.1 Calamus simplicifolius | reverse complement strand
AGTTACGTAGATCTGATAGGATACGTCATGAGCCCGAGAGATATGGATTTCTTGTGACTGATAATCATGATGTATTGTTAGTGGATCAAAATGAACCTACTACCTATCAAGAGGCTATGTTAGATCCAGACTCTGAGAAATGGTTAGAGGCCATGAAGTCTGAAATCCAATCCATGTATGATAATCAGGTATGGACCTTGATTGAGCCACCTGAAGGTACAAAGACTATTGGGTGCAAATGGGTTTTCAAAAAGAAAACTGACATGGATGGTAAAGTGCATACTTACAAAGCAAGGCTAGTTGCAAAAGGTTTCAAACAAACTCATGGTATAGACTATGATGAAACTTTTTCACCTGTAGCCATGCTAAGTCTATTAGAATTCTTATTGCCATTGCTGCATATTATGACTATGAGATTTGGCAAATGGATGTTAAAACAGCGTTTCTTAATGGAAACTTACTTGAGGATGTGTACATGACACAACCTGAGGGTTTTGTACAACCTGAGAATTCTAGTAAAGTATGCAAGCTTCAAAGATCCATTTATGGTTTGAAGCAGGCTTCTCGGAGTTGGAATCTTCGTTTTGATGAATCAGTCAAAGAGTTTGGATTTATCAAAAATGAAGATGAACCTTGTGTTTACAAGAAAGTTAGTGGGAGCGCCATTGTATTTCTGGTCCTATATGTTGATGACATTTTACTCATTGGGAATGATATCCCTACCTTGCAGAGTGTCAGTCTTGGTTAGGGAAATGTTTCTCAATGAAAGACTTAGGTGAAGCTGCCTATATCCTAGGGATAAAGATCTATAGAGATAGATCTAAGAGGCTGATTGGTCTAAGTCAAAGTACTTACATAGACAAAGTACTGAAAAGGTTCAGTATGCAAGATTCCAAGAGAGGATACTTGCCTATGTCTCATGGTATTACACTTAGCAAATCTCAGTGTCCTAACACAAAAGATGAGCGAGAGCGCATGAGTAAGATTCTTTATGCTTCAGCAATAGGATCTATCATGTATGCTATGTTGTGCACTAGACCAGATGTCTCTTATGCTTTAAGCATAACGAGTAGATACTAGTCAGATCTCGGTGAGAGTCACTGGACGGCGATCAAGAACATTCTTAAGTATCTGAGAAGATCTAAAGATATGTTCTTGGTGTATGGCGGATTGGAAGATGATCTAGTTGTAAGTGGTTACACAGATGCAAGCTTTCAATCTGACAAAGATGATTTCCGATCGCAGTCAGATGTGTTTTGTTTAAATGGTGGTGCTGTTAGCTGGAAGAGTTCAAAGCAAAGTACTATTGCTGATTCTATAACTGAAGCTGAATACATAGCAGCATCTGATGCAGCAAAGGAAGCAGTTTGGATCAAGAAGTTCATTACTGACCTTGGAGTGGTTCCTAGCATCACAAATCCTGTTGATGTTTATTGTGACAATAATGGTGCTATCGCACAAGCAAAAGAACCTAGGTCACATCAGCGATCCAAACACATTCTTAGGCGTTATCATCTCATTCGAGAAATCATTGAGAGAGGTGACGTAAAAATATGCAGAGTTCCAACAGATGACAATGTTGCTGATCCATTGACTAAGCCTCTACCACAAGCAAAGCATGATCGTCATGCTAGGTTCATAGGTATTAGATACATTGATGAGTGGGCCTAGTGCAAGTGGGAGATTGTTAGTAATAGTGCCCTAGGCCTATTGTATGGACATGGTATTTTGCCTAGGCCTATTGTATGGACATGGTATTTAAATATTTATAAACATTTACTATTATCATAATTTGCATGTTTATTATATAATAATATCCTTGAATAATATTATGAATTATTCTAAATGTCCCTAATCGGTTATTGTTGTGGGAATAACAATAAATTAAGATTAGTATGAAATTTGATTGATATTCATGAGATGAATATGTGTATGAGATACAAATCAAATTTATAAGTATTTGTTGAGAACAAATATTGGACAAGACCCGCCTTGAGATTAATACATGGATCAAAGTCATAAGTTAATCTCTAGTAGTTGTGTCATTAAATCCTTAGACCTGAGATTGCCATAGTTCTCAACATGAGGAATATTATGTTTTGACATAATCAAACGTTGTCTTTAACCGGATGATTATAAAGATTATGATTGAACATAATAAGAATCATGTAGTGAGATGTGAGTGATTAAGATGGAATTTGTCCCTCTTATTATAAGAGAGATATCTCTGGGCCCCTCGATGATTGAGACTGAGAAATGCATGGCCATGCTCAAATGAATTGATGGAGATCAATATCATTTGTTTAGTCAGTCTAATTGGATTTCGAGAAATTAAAGATAGAGAGATATAAGGTTGACTTTATCCATGCCTTATATTATATCAAGATATCATGTGACAAAAGGATTATGTTAATAGCTACTTTAAGGTTGTCTCGGAACATGAGCTTTTCATTTAACTTGGGTAGTCATAATGTCTTGCTAGAGGCCGCTTATGACTTGTAGGTTCAAAATGTGATTTAGGCCTACTGCTAACGTTAATTGAACCTATAGGGTCGCACACTAAGAACGGACAATAATGGTTACGATTTGTTACTCTCTATATAATTTAAAATGATGAAATTATTTTAAATTACAAATAATAATTAGTTGTCATTTAGATTCGAGTTTAATTTTGAGAAAATTTAAATTCGTAATTTAAATTGTGACAAGTAATTAAACTTCTTATTGGATAAGGAAATAATCCATAATGTTTTTTTTTGTTAAAAATATATATTCCTTATTTGTAAGGAAAGGATTTAAATTGTTATTATTTAAAAGGAGTTTTAAATAATATCAATTAAAATCTTAGTTAACCAAATTCCTAGCATGCTTGTATATATTTTCGATATATACGTTTTAGAGTCTATGGGGCATTTGAAAGGTAACGTCGATTGGGGCATTTGAAAGGTAACGTCGATTGGGGCATTTAAAAGGTCACATCGATTGGGGCTTTTAAAGCGTCATATCTTTTGCCTTAAAGATGGAAAAACAAAGAGTTGAACATACGGTTCATTTTTGTGAAAAATGGAATGGTTGAACTAGCATTCAAAACCATTTTGGTGTCCGTTCGTGTGTGGATACTTGTAGAGGGTGATCTTCTTTCTGAAAGGCAGCACCTTTGAAGATCCGAGAAAACCCAACACAAGAACAGAAGGATTACATACTGATTAAAAAGGTAATAACAAAAGGTAATATTTTTGTTTATCCTTCTTTCGATTTTTATGAAACGCATGTGATTCTTGGTGGGTTATAAATTTATTTTATTTCCGCTGCAATTTTATTCCAATTAGATTGGGATTTTTCATTCCGTAACCCAACAAGAGCTTAGGGGACACTTTGTTATTCCAATTTCAGAGATTTAATTGTGTAAAATATGCTATAGGCCTAACTAGATATCCAAATAACCAGTTTATAGTTTGGGATTAGCGTGCTGAGGTAAGTAAGCCAATTATCAAGAATTTCATAATATTTTTTTTATATGTAGATTTTGACATTGTAGTTATATTAATTTATGAAAGGATGAAATGAGAAAATAAAGTTTTATTGATATTTTTGAAATTAGTAAATAGTACCATGAGTATACAATTCAGTATTTGCTATGATTATTATAGCTGGTAATATTTTGCAAAGTAATGGCTTTATATGTATATGCAAAAGATAAAAAATATGATTATTTTAACTTTGCAAAATATATTGGTACTATTGATATATTTATATGCAATTGTTAATAATGTTTAAACCACTGTATATGTGAGAAGCTTATGCTTATGTTGATGCATGATATGTTGCATGCAAATTATAATTATGATAATTGATATTATGTTACTATGTGTCGCCGCGGTTCTCATGTGATATGAATGATGCGAAATGATGTGAAATGCCAAGTGATACGAGACTCACCTCCACATAAAAATATGTGGAGGACACACATCTGTAGAGTGTGTTGTGATTGATTATAATATATGGCATAACACTAGTACCATGACCCTTTCTCTTAGGGAACATTTAAGAGTGATACACTAGTTGGGTATTGTAGGGCCGTGGGACACATAAGAAATAGTAATTATATAAATACAGTGGGTTTGTTTACATTACATATTTTGACATTTATTGTATGACTAAGCTTCCAAAATTACTTTGAGCAGATGAAATGCATGTTCTGATAACATGGCAAAATGTATTTAAAATTGGAAGCTTTTTACATATATTTTACATGAAAATATGATTTGATAATGTCTTAAATGATTATATTATATTATAGTAGGCTTACTTATTGAGTATGAGCTCATTTAAATCTCACAATGTTTTTCAGAGCTAGGACTGAAGAAGAAATTTTGGGATAGATGGAGCTTCTTTTAAAATAAATTAGATCCAATATTTTGATGTAACCCCAGTTATTTATGTTGTAGGGCTTGTAGCCCAAACTTTATAGTTATGGCTTGTATTAAAGTTATAGACTTTGAATGATATATAGTTATTTCCTTTTCTTGAATTAAGTGTCATGATTCGGGATGCCTTGCATGCCTGACATGCGGCGGGTTATCACCCTAGATCAAATTTTGGGTCTGGGGCATGACAGCTTTAGTGGTATCAGAGCTCAGGTTTGACCTAAAGGACCAATACATGATTAACTGTATGTAAAACACTAGAGTGATATTGGGAGGATAATAACTCCAAGAAAATTTCAAATAACATATTTTGAAAGTTTGAAATTTAGAGGTTTGTGAAGATATTAATTGAAATATGAATTTGATAGGAAATAAGAAAGAACCATCGCACCAGAAGCCAATGATATAATATGGGCTCCCTGGCTGGTGACCTTGACCAGTGAGGAGGCCAAAGGGCTTCTAGAGGTTTTTGCTCCGTCAACTTTATTGGAGATGGCTTGTAGCAGTTTTAAACCTTTAGATAATATGGGTAGATGAAACTTTAATTGGATATGCAATACAAGATAAATGAATATATGGAATATAATGTAGTAGTTGAAAATTGCAATTGATAACTAATATGACTAAAATAACATCATTATATCCATATTGCAATTGAGTTAGATATTTGGATTTTGAGTTATTAAATCTGAATTTGAATGTGGATGTATATAATGAATTTTTATTTATAGAACTTACATTATTGATATTGTAAGTTTAAGATTATGAGCTAATCTGCTAGTTAGAGATGATTAATATAATGATATTTTGGTAATGAATAGTTAACTACATGTTTTTGATGGATTACAATTGAGTACTTAAAATTTTTTTTTTGAATTGAGTCTGGATGGATAAGTATATATAGTGAATTTTACTAAGAGAACTTTTATTATGGCTATTGCATGTTCAAAACTGATTGTTAATTTGCTAGATATGGAGATGGTTGATACTGATGTTAATGAAATAGTTGACTGCATATTATCATGATGGACCATTTAGGAAGAATATAAAATTTTAAATTCTGAGATAATGTTTAGGTTTTTGAGTGTAGTAGACTCTATTAATCTTTAGAACTGATTTTGGCTATAAATAATCAAATATTTTGATGGTAGAAAGTGAAAGATTTTAGCAGTAATAAGAATAAGATAAATTCCACTGATAAAGAATTTCATAAGGATTTTCATCTGTTAATAGATTTCTAAATCAAGATATCTATTCATTAATTTATTGTGCCTACTTATTGTACATTTCTTCATAATTCCTATGTAGATATCTTTCTCCAAGATGGATAAATTATCAATCGGCCTGCATAATTATTTTTAAGGAAAAAGGAGGGAGATGATTTTATTTTTGATTATTATCAATTATGGATTATGGTTAAGGATACATATAATATCACTTTCAAATCATAGAGAGATTACTATAATTTTCCAATTATGTATTTTGGATGGTAAGTGAATTTTTAATCTTTAAAGACTTTATAAGTCATGCATCCATCTAAGCTAGATCAGTGAGGTCACTTTGAGATATTCAAAGGGTTTAAATTAGTTGGCCATGATATGGCATAGACATTGCATAATCTATAAAAAAAAACCAACATAATTTTTAGGTGATTTTGATAGTCATTAAAATAATTGATTCAAGGGTTTGAATCATTTAAATTGCAATATTTATTGAGAATAAACTGACCTATTCAAGAGAAATTGATTGATTGTGGTGGTATTACTGATAAAATAATTATACCAATGATTAATGATGGCACTATTATTCAAAGAAAATAAATTAGTTAACTATGATAATTATGAAAGATGTCCTAAATTATTGGAAAATGTTCATTGATGCGTGCGTGAAACCAAGTATATTATGATGATTTAATAAAAAAAATAAAATAAGTGTCATAATTATTAATGGCGCATTCAACTATGCAAGAGTTGAGAGAGCATTGGAAGAAAACTATCTTATATCTAATTCACAAGAATTTAGAACTATCTTATCGAGGAATTAAGAGTAACCGATATGTTATTAACCTTAAGAATGGATGACATAATACATGTGATTGACTCTATGATATTTATGATGATTATGAGAAGTTAAGGTATATTTTTTTTAAAAAAAAGCAGAAAAGAAATACTTCTTAAAGAATTTTATTTTATTTGGTAGAAAGATCAAATAATTTTTAACATTAAATATGTTATTTGGGTATTTGGGGATGAAATAAAAGTTCGCTAGTGAGTATCTATAGTGGTACAAAAATTAGTGGACATTTAATTTCGAAGATGAAATTTTAGTGAGATAAAAATATTAATATTTGTTTTTGGTTTAATAGTAAACTGAGTAAATTGAGTCTGAACCCATTTGTCTCACTCTTCTAATTTGAAGATGTTTCATAAGGCTTAGTGAATTAAGTTGAATTTTAGCGCAGCCTTCCACCCTCAAATAGATGGACAAGCTGCAAGAACCAATTAGATTTTAGACGATATACTGCGAGCCTATGTGATGGATTTAGGAGGTGCTTGGTATAGCTTCTTACCCTTAGTGAAATTACTTATTTTAATGGTTACCAAGCCAATATTCAAATGGATTCATTTCATTTGTCTATGATATAAGGTGTAGATTCTCTTTTTATTGAGATGAAGTGAGAGAGAAAATTTTGGATACTGAGCTGGTTTAGCAACTATGAAAAGGTATCGTTAATTAAAGCAGCTTCATGTAGCTCAGAGTTAATAAAAAGTTATGTTGATGTTAAAAAGAAAGATTTGAAATTTCAGGTTAAAGATCATTTGGAAGTTTTACTAACAAATGATGTGATGAGATTTATGTTTAGAGGTGAATTGGGTCCAGAATACATTGGGCCATTTGAGATTTTGATCAAAATAAAGGAGGTGACTTATAGCTTAGCACTGCCTTCATTACTCTTTGGTGTATTCAATGTGTTTCATATCTTTATGATTGAGGAGGTATATTCCAGACCCCCGCTATGTGTTAGAACTTGAACCAATTCAGCTTAAGAAAGAATTGACCTATGAAGATCATCTTGTGCGTATCGGAGACCGCAAGGATCAAGTTCTGAGATGGTAGCATTCCTTATGTCAAGGTTCAGTGGAGTAATCATTCTGAGAAGGAGGCTATTTGGGAGCTTGAGGAGGAAATGAAAAAGAAATATCCAAAATTATCTGTATCCTAATATAGATAAATGATGTATCAATGACTGTTGATCATTGAATAAATTTAGTTGATTCTGTGATAGCTTTAGTACAAAATATTTGAATTCTAAATTTTATAGAAGAGTATCAATTTCGAGGCCGAAATTTTTATAAGGGGGGGAATGTAACCCCCAATAATTATTTGTGGGGACACCTGGCACCTAGAATTTTCTTTCCGACGTTTAGGTCCCCGGCGCGACATCTGGATTCCCGAGTCTTCGCTTGTCGGATGGGTTCCCGATCTCCTTGATCTGAGGCATCGCGAGGATGCTTAAAAGGAGATCGAGGGCAACTCTCTCCTTCATCCTCGTGCATGCCTTCTCCTGGTAAGCCCCTGCCCATGCCTGAGAGAGAGTTAGAGAGAGAATGAGCGAGAGAGAGATAGAGAGAGAGAGAGCACGCCCACAATCGAAACAGAGGCCATGGCAGCCTGTCTCGACCTTAGTTCAGGCCCAACGGCGTGCCCGTCGCCTCGCCGGGCCTAAGCTCTGGCCGGCGGCCCTACCAGCACCGGAGGCGGCATCCGATGGGGGATCAGACGCAGGAGAGAGGGAGGAGAGGGCCAGGTGGCCCTTCTCCTGCGCGGGAGCCGGTTTGGCTCCCACATTGGTTCAGGCTCGGCGGTGTGCTTGCCACCTCGCCGAGCCTAGGCGGCGACCAGTGACCCCCACCGGCACCGGGTGACCGTCGGGGTAAGGGTCCGGCCGGTCGGTGGTGGCCGGCCGTGCCACCAGCACAAGCAAGGGCCACGAAGAGAAGAAAGAGAAAGAGGGAGAAAGAGGGGGAAAGAGAGAGAAGGGGCACAGCTGCTGCGGCGACTGGCTCTGCACCGATCGCTGGCGGCCGGTTTGCCCGGGGAATGGCCGGCGGCGGCCCTGGCCGCCGGCACGGGTCTCCTCTGGTTCAGGTGAACCAAGGGAGGGGAGAAATTGGGGAGACCCTGTTGGGCTTTGGGCTTGGGACTATTTGGACTGTGATGGGCCAACCCAGTGAGCCTTTTGGAGCAGAATTTTGGGCCCTATATTGGGCCGAGAATGAAGAAATGAGCATATGGCTTAGATCAGTTTTGATCCTTCTAGGGGAATTTTTATTTCCCCAATTGGATCGTTATTTTTAATGATATTTGAGCCCAAAGTTAGGCCCAAAATTAAATTGGGTAGAACTTAGGGGACACTTTGTTATTCCAATTTCAGAGATTTAATTGTGTAAAATAATGCTATAGATACCCAGATGTCCAAATAACTGGTTTACAGTTTGGGATTAGCGTGCTAAGGTAAGTAAGCCAATTATCATGAATTTCATAATATTTTTTATATGTAGATTTTGGAATTGTAGTTATATTAATTTATGAAAGGATGAAATGAGGAAAATGAAGTTTTATTGATATTGACTATTTTGAAATTAGTAAATAGTACCATGAGTATATACAATTCAGTATTTGTTGTGATTATTATATCTGGTAATATTTTGCAAAGTAATGACTTTATATGTATATGCAAAAGATGAAGAATATGATTATTTTGACTTTGCAAAATATATTGGTACTATTGATATATTTATATGCAATTGTTAATAATATTCAAACCACTGTATATGTGAGAAGCTTATGCTTATGTTGATGCATGATATGTAGAATGCAAATTATAATTATGATAATTGATATTATGTTACTATGTGTCGCCACGGTTCACATGTGATATGAATGATGCGAAATGATGTTAAATGCCAAGTGATACGGGTCCCACCTCCATAGGAGAATATATGTTGAGGACATACATCTGTAGGGTGTGTTATGATTGATTATGATATATGGCATAACTCTGGTACCAGAACCCTTCCTCTTAGGGGATATTTAAGAGTGATAACTAGTTGGGTGTTGTAGGACCGTGGGACACATAAGAAATAGTAATTATATAAATACAATGGGTTTATTTACATTGCATATTTTGGTATTTATTGTATGACTAAGCTTCCAAATTACTTTGAGCAGATGAAATGCATGTTCTGATAACATGGCAAAATGTATTTGAAATTGGAAGCTTTTTACATATATTTTACATGGAAATCTGATTTGATAATGTCTTGAAATGATTATATTATATTATAGTAGACTTACTTATTGAGTGTGAGCTTATTTAAATCTCATAATGTTTTTCAGAGCCAGGACTAAGAAGGAATTTTGGGGTAGATGGAGCTTCTTTTAAAATAAATTAGATCCAATATTTTGATGTAACCCCAGTTATTTATGTTTGTAGGGCTTGTAGCCCAAACTTTATAGTTGTGGCTTGTATTAAAGTTATGGACTTTGAATGATACATAGTTATTGCCTTTTCTTGAATTAAGTGTCATGATTCGGGACGTCTTGCATGCCTGGCATGCGACGGATTATCATTCTGGATCAAATTTTAGGTCTGGAACGTGACAATGAGTCAATATAAATTTGATATGATTAATGAATTGTATTAAAAATTAATAAATACGATACGAATATTAGCTTGATAATATGGCAAGATATGCTTAATTGACTTAATAAAGAAATCATATTGATTTAATATAATCTATTGATTTAATGTAAATAAATATAACTTACTTAATACTACTCATCTAATATAACATAAACTACTCTTACTCAACATGTGATACAATATACTTATTTTATGTTATAATTATACCAACATATTTACAATATGAAAAATCTACTTAAAATCTTATATTGATATATATTTTTCATACGAATCTATTTAAAATTAACTTTATTTTACCACCCGAGCGTGCGATTGCCTTCTTGGCGCGCGCTTTACTCGTGCCAAGACAAAATTGGCGAGAGTCGGCGATCGTGCCGACTAGTATACTAAAGCCTCAGGTCACACCCACGGTGTCGGAGACTCGGAGTAGCCGAGAGTCGGGAGGGTTCCCCAAGCTCGAGGAAATGAATTCTCTTCGGAGGCTCCATCCTCTGGCCCTCCAGAGCCCTGACCTTTGGACCGGGATCAGAGCCTTTCCTCCTCTGATTCATCTTCCCTGAGGAAATCCGTCGCCTCCCTGTTCGACTCCCTTTCTCTCAAGCAAGGTAATCCGAATCCCTGACCCTGGCTCTAGTCGAATTCGGTTCTGTCACTGTTGGATCTGGTGCATTTCTTCGATTTCACACCTTCCCCCTTCTGTTGCTCTGTGAGTCCGATTTACGCTCAGATCTTTCATGGTATTCTGTTTCTAGGGTTTCCTTTCTTTCTCCCTAAATCAATGCCTTTTCGGTATTTTTGGGATTTGTAGAGGCGAATCTGTGTACTTCTGTTTCTTACATTTGGCCTGTCTAGACTATCTATGATGAATTTTGGTCTTCTTGAGATCTTTAGATTCTTTCTGAATTTTATTTCTGAGATTTCAAGTTGATGCTCTAATCCGAAGCAGTCAATTTGAGGTGATTTATTTCTGTTTTGCATATCTTAGATCTTTCTATGAATCTACATCTATTTAGTGCTTCAGAGAAATGTAATAGATGATCTTTTTCTGGCTCACTAATAAAATATGCAAGTGCTTATGCTTGGGTTTTTATGCTTTTGCTGGAAAGGTCAAACATTGGTACAGAACTCTGGGGACAGTGATGTTGGCAAGATTGTAGTTGAATTGGCAAAGGAACGCAAGCTTCAGACTATCAGCATTATCAGTGATAAGCCTGGCACTCCTGAAACAATTGAAGAACTTAAGGCCCTTGGTGGGGATATAGTTGTTCCAGAAAGCTATACGAAAACATGGTATGCTTTTTATCCCTCTTTGTAGATATAATTGTAGGGAACAAGAACTGCTTTTTAGACCTTGATTGCATGCCGCAGTGGAGTAGCTGCAGTATGTAGAATTGGAATGTTGAACTAGTGATGCTGGTAAACTACTAATGCATGGTCACCTGATAGAGAATTTTATTTCTTCTTCTTTTTTTTTTTTTTGAATTTTTGAATGGAGAGCAACAAGGATATTTACTACAT
The DNA here is from genome assembly GCA_900491605.1 of Calamus simplicifolius. NCBI lineage: Eukaryota > Viridiplantae > Streptophyta > Magnoliopsida > Arecales > Arecaceae > Calamus > Calamus simplicifolius. Next base: position 464,564 of record UESW01005079.1, on the reverse strand, counting down.
TGAATCTAGATCCTTATAAGGATCATGAGGTCACTTCTTTTCTCTTTGAAAAGTCCAAGGGGATTTTTGCTTTTTAGCTACCTTTTAAGGTATCTGAAGGTGTCCATTGTCCACATTTTTCTCTTCACAATGTCCACTTGCTTATTACACTGCCACGTATTTGCTTCTTTTTTTTGTGGTTTTAGTTCATGAGCTAGGTTTCAAAACTCAACTTTAATTCTGGTTTTGGTCTGTTAGATAGGGTTTTGGTTTTGGTAGTTTTTCTCTGAGTTTTAGAACTGGCTAGAAAAGCTAGAAAATTCCAATAAATAGATTAAAAAAAGGGAAAAAGGGTAGGGCATTTATCATCATTTGATTGTGTTTTAAGTTTTATAGGATCATGAATTATACAGTTTGGGTAATTTCAGGCTGAAGTTAAACTATAGGAAAGTCATTACCTATCATTTGATTTTGTTTTAGGTCATTTAAGATTATGGATAATATAATTTGGTTAGGTCCAATTTGAAATTAAATTGTTGAAACTGTGTTAAATATATTACATAAATTTATAGATCTCTTAAGTACAATATCGAATATCAATCGATCAATTATAAATTGACAAGACAAATACATAGGAGTTTAAAACAAATTAGTTTTGTTGATTCAATACCACATATTATTGCATGGTGAATTGCCTAAATAATAATGAACATCATCATCATCATCACAATATGGGTGGGTGCATTGGTAGAGATGATGACAAATACAAGATGGCTCCCCATCAATCAGTATTGTCAAAGGCACATATGAGGTGCGAGCGCGTCAAGGGTTAAAGACTAAGAAGTGGAACACTAAAATTACACTATAGTAGAGATCGAACACCAAAATTACACTACCATGATTTTACTATTATGGTTTTTTAGCTTTTTTCTGGTGTGTGTTATAATTCTTTCTTATATAATTGTTCTACCATTTATTTCAAAAATATACACATCACTTTGCTCAAGTGTATGTCTATGGGTGCAAGAGCCCTTTGCGTGTAGGCTTCAACAGCCCTTTATGTTTAAGCGCGTTGAGCGCTTTCAACAACACTGATATCAATCTAAGAAGTTGTAAAATATCTTATTTATTGTACATAAGAATTTTTTTAAACATATTATATTTAGTTGTTTAGAATAATCTTTGTAAAGTACTCAATTAATGAGTCATTAGAATCCTTGGTCATCAAGAATTATATTTGTTGTATTCCTTTTTAACTCAAGCTGGAAAAAGAAGATCCACTGAAAATGTGTATCGCATAGCTGATGTACTTAAACAAACAATGAAATGACAGATATATGATGGAAAATGTCAAAAGAAAGCTTTAAAAGAATTATCCAGGTTGACACTGACCAAAATCTGAAACTGGGGTCAGTTTTGTTTTGGTCTTGGGTTGAAATGGATCAGTTTTGGCGAAAACTTAAAATGTTGTTCTTGAGTTTCCCTTGTCTGGTCAGCGTGATTTAGATCATTTCATCTTGTAGTTTCGTTGCTTGCTGTAAGTTCATGATATATAGCAAAGATGTAGAAGGGACCTGCAAAAAACTTAACTGTAAGCACACCCAACTATAGACATAATCAATAAGACTCAACCCATATATCTGAGTTGCTTGTGGAGTCATTTACCATTCATTCCTTCCAGGTGTTTGACCATGGCAATAAAAAATATTGGAAATTAGGATCTGCTAATTAGAGATGTCTTTGTCAAGTCATTTTGTTGTAGTCCCCCCTCCACCCCCCCCTCCTCTTTTTGCCATTGTTTTGATCAAATAATGTTAAAAAAAATCTATAATTCGTGAGATCATAATGCTACTATCTATGGTTAATTGTTTGCAAAAGCTTATTCATATGTGAGATCGCCACTGAGGATGTTCTTCTTGTTCTGTGATAGGTCTGTTAGCTTACAAAACGTAAACCATATTTACCTTCATTAAATTGTTTTATTAGTGTTCAGTGTGCTAGACTTATTATTTCTCTTCAGAGTACTACTGGTCCGAACGAGAGTATGAACTCTGGAGACCCTTTCTTTTCCTCTCCCACTGTGTTGCCTTGCATCATAATAACTCCTAAAAGGATTCTCATATTGTTATGCAAGTCCTTGGAAAAGCTCATCATATGTTTGGGGTTTTCTCCGACTGGATCTTTTGAGAGGAAAACGTACAAGAACTACTATATTGCTAAACCCTTCTTAATTGTGGGAAGACAAAGTAAGTTGATATTAATTCCGATGAATCAAAGGGCTTGCTCGAATGCAGAAGACCTTATACTTGAATAGTCTAGATCTTGGGCTGAGGTTGAGGGGAAGGGTAGTGACCAGATAGAAGAATTTTTTGGGAAAAAAAATGATTCTTGAGGGTTTCCATGAGTCTATAATCCCCAAAAATGGATGCCTTGTTTCACCCGAGAGGAGATTTTCCATATCCCCTTTTTTTTGGGAATCCTATGATCTAGGGTCTCCTTGTTCTTCCTTCTCAGCATTAAGTAATTCCCAATGCTCACTGTGTTAGAAGAAATTCTGCAGATGTTTCCAGACAATCATAAAGAGATCATGTTATTCAAATTTCTTCATTAGGGTTTGTCATGGAGGCCTGATAAAATGATGCTGCGTATCGTATACCTTTTATGGTTATAATGGTGAAATAGATATGCCTTGTAATTGTCTTTCCCAACCATTGCCTTATAATTGTCTTTCCCAACCATAGGGTCTTTTGTTCTGTCTTAGTAGCATCTGAGAGGTTTGGATCATCTTTTCTGTTAGAGAACCTACAAGATGTGTTTTCCCTGTTCCAGAGAAATGTATATGCTGCTCCCTACTTTTGCCAGATAAAGTGGAAGTATTACATTATTGGCGTAACCTTCTTCTCCCTCAGTATTATTGGGTTCAGTGATCAACTAATCTTGCACCCTTAGACTTTTGGGTTAGCTAGGCTAATTATGTTGCTTTCCAGTGATTGAAATGCTCATGATTGTTATTGGTGTGGATTTTTTTTTTTGCACTTTCATATAGAACACTCTTATGTATCATTATCAGCTGAAATCTACTCATCACTCTCAACCCAGGTACATGAAACGACTAGTGAGCGAAATGAGCCCCTCAGCTGGTATAAATTTCAGTGATGGTTACCAAGCCACTGCAGTTGGCAAGGCAGTGGTGGATGGAGGAACTCTTGTTTCATACGGCAAAAAGCTGCCAAAGCATGTTGTTTATGATGGAGCGGCTCGCAAAGCAATTGAATGGGACACATTTGTAAAGGAAAAGAAGCTTAAAGTGCTGAATTTGTAGGTCAGCCTCTGTCATAGGCCATTTCTTGTTTTATTTATTGCAATGCTATATGAATGCTCAAGCAGGAGCTGAGTTTTTTCTTCTTTCAATTCACCAGCTTCTCTCTTTGTTCACTTGAACCGATGAGGCTTTATTTTTCCTGTTTCCAATAAGAAGTAAAAACTCATTGGAACAACTGAATTTTTATGGAGACATGCACTGAAAGAGAGTATTGTGCTGAAATGTATGGACTGAAAAAATACTTCTGTACTGATTTACATTAACAATTGCTCTGTCCATCTGTCCTCTAACGAGAACTGTTGTGGAATGTAGTGTAAAAAAGGTTGTTGGATGAGGGTTGGACTAATTTAATGGTCTATTTTATGCTCTGGAGTGTCGATTCAGAGGCATGAGTTGGATTATAAACAAGGCCAAAATATGAGCTTTTGACTGTATGATTTAGGGCCTGCTTGGCATTGATGTTGTCTGTATTTTTGTTTCTTTACAAATTAGTTAAATACAGCGTTGAGATGGATGTTGAAGATAATATTTGCAAAATTATGCTATTTTCAACATCTTTTTTGAGAACAATAAATCTTTGCCGTCAAAAGCTTGAAAAATTTTACAAAGAACTTAAAAAAAACAGAAGGATATCATCATACCTGTTGCTGCCAAATCACTTGCGATGAACGTCGGGTGAGCTGAGATCTTCGCAGGCCTTCGAGAATGTAGAGAGGTCATCGTCTTCCTTCTATAGCCTGTAAAAAGTTTCGGGCTAGTAGTTCCAACGGGAACCCTTTGACGCTCAAGTCAGTGGTTTGTAGAACAGAAATGTTATATATGAGCAAAACTTGAGAGAGAGAGATCCCCTTGCATTGAACTCGGGTCTTGCTCTTATACCTGTCTGGGGGTTCCGTTTATCTCGTTCCGTTTGAACCGTCAAATCTTTCTCATTGGGATAAGTTTCTCCGAACGGCAAGCGGTTAAGCTGTTGCTGGATGAGGGCCGCTTGTAGCGGTAACTGCTGAACGTGCTAACACTTGCCCGTGATTTCAGTGAGCGAGGTACATGGCAATAGACCTCGACTCACGGGATCTGTTGCATGAGACAGGTCATTGTGCATGCGAAAAAGGTGTCAGGTTAGGACCGAAGCCATTGTTGGAGGCCGACACTGGAGGCCGGCGCCAAAGGTCAGCGCTGGAGGCCAACGCTGGAGGCCGACGCCAAAGGCCAGTGCTGGAGGCCGGAGCCAAAGGTCGGCACTGGAGTTCTATTTCTGGGTTTTGCTGTCACATCATTACATCCCTCGCTGTGAACGTTTAGGGGTGTAATGAGTGTGTTACCTGGTCGAGGTCCCTCTTACCCTCTTTATAGGTGCTTAGAGTTTGTCTGGCTTGACTAGTTGAGGCCTTGTAATGATGACCTTGATGGGTGAAGTGTCAGAGCTGATGTTTGTGAGGCATGGGGTTCTACCACTTGTTAGAGCATTTAAGGTGATGGCAGCAATGG